>OY821519.1:24791781-24907122 GCA_963682025.1 Cordilura impudica | reverse complement strand
TTTTAATTTTTAATTTTTAATTTTTAATTTTTATTTTTTAATTTTTTAATTTTTAATTTTTAATTTTTAATTTTTAATTTTTAATTTTTAATTTTTAATTTTTTAATTTTTAATTTTTAATTTTTAATTTTTAATTTTTAATTTTTAATTTTTATTTTTAATTTTTAATTTTTAATTTTTAATTTTTAATTTTAAATTTTTAATTTTTAATTTTTAATTTTTAATTTTTAATTTTTATTTTTAATTTTAATTTTTAATTTTTAATTTTTAATTTTTAATTTTTAATTTTTAATTTTTAATTTTTAATTTTTAATTTTTAATTTTTAATTTTTAATTTTTAATTTTTAATTTTTAATTTTTAATTTTTAATTTTTAATTTTTAATTTTTTAATTTTTAATTTTTAATTTTTAATTTTTAATTTTTAATTTTTAATTTTTAATTTTTAATTTTTAATTTTTAATTTTTAATTTTTAATTTTTAATTTTTAATTTTTAATTTTTAATTTTAATTTTTAATTTTTTAATTTTAATTTTAATTTTATTTTTAATTTTTAATTTTTAATTTTTAATTTTTAATTTTTAATTTTTTATTTTTAATTTTTAATTTTTAATTTTTAATTTTTAATTTTTAATTTTTAATTTTTAATTTTTAATTTTTAATTTTTAATTTTTAATTTTTAATTTTTAATTTTTAATTTTTTAATTTTTAATTTTTAATTTTTAATTTTTATTTTTAATTTTTAATTTTAATTTTTAATTTTAATTTTTAATTTTAATTTTTAATTTTTAATTTTTAATTTTTAATTTTTAATTTTTAATTTTTAATTTTTAATTTTTAATTTTTAATTTTTAATTTTTAATTTTTAATTTTTAATTTTTAATTTTTAATTTTTAATTTTTAATTTTTAATTTTTAATTTTTTAATTTTTAATTTTTAATTTTTAATTTTTTAATTTTTAATTTTTTAATTTTTAATTTTTAATTTTGAATTTGAATTTTTAATTTTTAATTTTTAATTTTTAATTTTTAATTTTTAATTTTTAATTTTAATTTTTAATTTTTAATTTTTAATTTTTAATTTTTAATTTTTAATTTTTAATTTTTAATTTTTAATTTTTAATTTTTAATTTTTAATTTTTAATTTTTAATTTTTAATTTTTAATTTTTAATTTTTTAATTTTAATTTTTAATTTTTAATTTTTAATTTTTAATTTTTAATTTTTAATTTTTAATTTTTAATTTTTAATTTTTAATTTTTAATTTTTAATTTTTAATTTTTAATTTTTAATTTTTAATTTTTAATTTTTAATTTTTAATTTTTAATTTTTAATTTTAATTTTTAATTTTTAATTTTTAATTTTTAATTTTTAATTTTTAATTTTTAATTTTTAAATTTTAATTTTTAATTTTTAATTTTTATTTTTATTTTAATTTTTAATTTTTAATTTTTAATTTTTAATTTTTAATTTTTAATTTTTAATTTTTAATTTTTAATTTTTAATTTTTAATTTTTTTTATTTTTTAATTTTTAATTTTTAATTTTTAATTTTTAATTTGTAATTTTTAATTTTTAATTTTTAATTTTTAATTTTTAATTTTTGATTTTTAATTTTTAATTTTTAATTTTTAATTTTTAATTTTTACTTTTTAATTTTTAATTTTTAATTTTTAATTTTTAAGTTTTAATTTTTTATTTTTTTTTTTTAATTTTTAATTTTTAATTTTAATTTTTTAATTTTTAATTTTTAATTTTTAATTTTTAATTTTTAATTTTTAATTTTTAATTTTTAATTTTTAATTTTTAATTTTTTAATTTTTAATTTTTTAATTTTTAATTTTTAATTTTTAATTTTTAATTTTTAATTTTTAATTAAATTTTTTCTTTCATATTGGCGATTTTTTTTTTATTTTATCGTGATAACGATAAAAAAATATGTGGCAATACTACTAACATAGGTCGTGGTAGTTGTGTTTGGGGTATGATTGCATCATTTTTTTGTGGCTTTTTGAACTGTGAATGTTGTTTTACATCATTTATGTTCAAGCACTAAAATGTTACAACAAACACTCTGTGCTTTTCTATGTTTTTTGTAGAGGTGTCTACAAATTTTTGCTCATATCTTAGCACAACGATGCCCGATTTGCTCCACTTCAAATACCAACCTGGTAGGAATAATGCCAAAAAATTATCGTAAGCTTGCCTAGCTAAATGTGAATGAACGTGATTTCAACGGACAGACGGACAGACGGAAATCGCTATAGCGACTTGAGTTCCGATACGGATATAGAATATATACACTTTATGGGGTCGGAAATTAGTTTTTCGATGCGTTACAAACGGAATGACAATCCTACATATATACACCGTCTGCCACTGAGGTATGGGGGTATAACAAATTGTTTTAGTTTTTCACTCTCTTTTATGCGAATATATTCATATATCATTCAAAAAAATTTTAAACCATTCCGATTAATATTAGAGCGTTGGTACAGTACAACTCGACTATATTGACAACTTTTTCAACAAATGTGTGAAAATATGCTATTGTTTGAAGTTTGATGGTATTTTGAGTTAATAAAAAAATTGTATTCCTTAGAGCTGTATACATTAAAAGAATGAATATTTTTGCCGATATCTTCCGATTTTGAGGGTGCATGAATAATTCTAAGTCATTTCAAAAGTATATTATTTTTTCTACTTTGTAACACCTTGTAATCGATTTATTGATTAATTAGGCTTTCCCTTGACCTGTAAATCATAGAGAACATTTTAAGCCGCTTATAAGTGGCACTCAACGAACTATCTCTTCATTTAAATACAACATATATGCACTAAAATCTCAGTACAAAAATTGCATGCATTTTAAATGAATCAGAAAAAAAATATTTAAATTAAAACATATAATATTCTAAGAAATTGATTTAATAAAATTAAGCATCATTATAAAGCAGACCAAAATGCCACCATGATTGCTGTTAGTTAAAAGTAATTGGAGGATTTTCTGCTACGACAAAACAACAAAGATTTAAAAATCATAAGATAAAAAATATCTACAAAAAAAGACAGTTTAAAACGAAATCCCAAATAAAACAAAAAAAAAAAAAAACATGAATCAAAAAATCTTCAATTATAACGAATTAACAAACAACAAAACTTTCTCACACTCACAGCGAGACAGTAAGAAATGCAGATCAATGCCTTGAACAATAAGTAAAGAAGATGAATCAGAACAAGATACCAGAATGAACAAAATACATATTTATAAAATTGTTTTATAAAAGCATGTGTGTATTAAAAAAAAACAAATAAATAAAAATAATGGAGAGCAACAAAAATCAAATGCAAAATAGCCAGAGTAAGAGCTGTTTTTTTAAAGAACAAAATATAAAAAGAAGAAGAAGCAGAAGCAGCAGATGAAGAAATGATGACAAGCATTTAAACAAAAGGTATATATATATATCGATCAATAAAAATACTCACTTGCTTCACAACTACAACCAGAAGCTTTAAAGAATTTTCATTAGCCAAGAAATTTTAATGACCGCAAATATTCTTCGATTTTCGTACGATGAAATTAGTGTAGAAATTAATTCTACTAACTCCTGAACTAATTGACATTTCAAAAATGAAAAATAGGTCTCATTAACCGACATATTAATCATATCACATTTAAAAATCTTTATATTTAAAAAAAAGAAATACTTTTTTGATGATCCAAGAAGGGCATATTTCCATTTAGTATCTTTTTCAAAAAGCGCTAAATTGTCACCACAACAAATAATGTTAAACAAATTTCTATGAGTTTTTGAATTAAATGTATTAAATTGGGGTATGCCTAATTTTTACCAGATATACAAGAAGTTAACTCTTCTGCTTGTGAGAGGTGCTTTGTGGACCTTTTTGATTTTAAAACTGTTACAACTCCTTAATGTTGTATGGATTGAATACCCGAACCGTAAATGTATTCCAAGAAAAAAGTGTGCTGAATCGCCTAATGGCAGTTTTGAGGCGTTACAAGAAATAGTTTACATTTTATTTAGATTTAATTACGTTTAGTACGTGGATTAGTGAAAATGTCCCTATGGACCTTGTACCATTATTAGAGGATATCGCTCATGAGCTTTGATGAACTGTGTTTTTTTATGCCTTTTTGGGCTATAGTTTTGTATGCTGGGCTGTCTAAATCGAATAATGAACCTGCTAAGGAACTGTGGGGCCCAAACCATGCTCTAATATACAAAGCGCATCAAAAAATTTATTCGCTCAGAGAAAGTACATACGCGACGGGTGCGATTAATCAACAGTAAAACTGCTGCTATTGATGATGTTTGGCAAATGTTGAAGGCCAATTTGGCGGCAGCTTACATCCCGCATGATTTAGTGACCATGGAGGAGCAATTATTCCCATATAGAAGCCGCACACGATTTATACAATAATTCCGTATAAGCCAGCCGAGTGGGATTCGAAATCATTTTATCCCCTCAAACGAATGATTTAGTCTGGGAAGTTGCCTGATCAATAGCGTGAGGTAAATCCACGGCAGGGTGTTATGTATCGATTAGTGAAAAGATAAGTGAATACAGGCCGTACAATTTATGCTGACAATTTTTTCTCCACGTTCAATGTGGTACATACATTGGTGAGGCAGAAAACTGAATTTTTTGAAACAGTACACTCAAATAAAACATTTGTACGACGTGAGTTCCTGAAAAGTCCTTTGCGTCCAGTTTGCAGCATTGTATCACTGTGCTTCTATGTTCCAAAGAAGAATAAAACGGTAATTTTGTATTCTGGGTTACAATGCTTATAAGACCCGCGTAGATACAATGGAACAGGTGCTTCGCATAGATTCTTGCAACCGATCAATAAACCGCTGGCCACTAGAAATGTTCTACACTATGGTAGATATTGTTGCATTAGCAACATTTATCTTTTATCTATAATATTAATAGGCAATGCGATTTCTTGTGACCGATGTAACTTTGTCAGTTTTAAACCGATTTTGACCAAACATACCTCATTTGTAAGGTATTTATTTTTGGCTTTCCACCAAATTTAAAGATTTGCACCGTCATTTAAATTTGCTACTAACATAAACATATACAATGACGTGTGTGTATTTATTACATTTGTTAATGTGTTTGCAAAAATTTTATATCAAAAACCCTGTGTTGAATTGAAATTGCATATAATTGCATATCACACGCCCTGTAATGAATTGAATAACATACCTTTAGATGGCGTAAAACATTGAAAGAAATAAGGTGAATAATTAGAATGCATAAATATTCAAAAAATTCAAAAATAGCGATTGTTTGTTTGAACAGAGTTGTATCTTCTGAGATTAATATGAAGTAAAAGCTGTACGGTATGAAAACTGATTCTTAACCACACTGCTCGTAGGCCTGACTTTAGGTGAGTGTGTTAAAGCACGTGACCAAAAAGTGCAAGTATGAGTCTATATGAGATAGACGCAGGTTCAAATCTCACGGCCACCCTAAGTAGAAAAATTTCATATAGAAAAAATCTATTCAATTATAACTTAACAGCTATCACAATGTTCAATAAATCGGTGATGAAGTCTGAAATGTCAGATTAAGAATACAGTGTAGTTATGAATTTTTAGAAATATATGTTTCATCTGCTCTACAACGCACCATTGCAAACATAAACGAAAATTTCATATTAATTACAGTATTAATGACAACTAGCAGATTCCAGCCCTCGAAATTCGATTGCAAATTCTAGGAAATTTTATTTTTCATTAAATAAAGATCATAAAGGTATGCTAATCAATTATAGCCAATTCACAAATCAACACAAAAAACAAACTCATTTTTATTACCAACACATAACAAATTTAATAAACACCCACATAGAATTGTATAATTTTATGTATGTGTTAGTAGCAACTTTTAATGCAATTTACTCAAAAGAAAGGAAAAAATTAAAAATCTGTAAATCTGTAAATCGGCTAAAAAGAAATTCCTTTCAAATAATATACGTTTGGTCAAAATCGGGATAAAACGGTAGAACAAAACATCAGTCACAAGAAATCGCCTAGCCTGTAAATCGGCTAAAAAGAAATACCTTTCAAATAATATGCATTTGGTCAAAATCGCGATAAAACGGTAGAACAAAACATCAGTCACAAGAAATCGCCTAGCCTGTAAATCGGCTAAAAAGAAATACTTTTCAAATAATATGCATTTGGTCAAAATCAGGATAAAACGGTAGAACGAAACATCAGTCACAAGAAATCGCCTAGCCTGTAAATCGGCTAGAAAGAAATACCTTTCAAATAATATACGTTTGGTCAAAATCGGGATAGAACGGTAGAACAAAACATCAGTCACAAGAAATCGCCTAGCCTGTAAATCGGCTAAAAAGAAATACCTTTCAAATAATATGCATTTGGCCAAAATCGGGATAAAACGGTAGAACAAAACATCAGTCACAAGAAATCGCCTAGCCTGTAAATCGGCTAGAAAGAAATACCTTTCAAATCAAAATCGGTCAAAATCGGGATAAAACGGTAGAACAAAACATCAGTCACAAGAAATCGCCTAGCCTGTAAATCGGCTAAAAAGAAATACCTTTCAAATAATATACGTTTGGTCAAAATCGGGATAAACCGGTAGAACAAAACATCAGTCACAAGAAATCGCCTAGCCTATTAATATTATAGATATAACCGAATTTGTTGAAAAAAAAAACATTTCTTGTGCCTTTTTCTTACTTTATATTATCGAAAATTAACAAAACACCATTAAATTTTTTATAGGTCCCTGCGGACCTTTTCACTATTTTAAGGCCAACGGGAGACTCACTAATTGCAGGGTTCAATAAAATTCACCAACACTGTTAATTTTATGAATTAGTAAAAAAAAATTGACTTGAGAATTTATATATAAAAAAAAAAAATTTTTTTAATTCCTCATTTAAAACATTTTTAATCCAAAGAATCCATTCCTTTTTCATCTTGACTGTACGTAAAACATAAAAGAACAACGGAATATTCTTTATTTAATTTTTGATGAAATACTGAGATACTCGTACAGACAGATTCAGATACACAAACAACACCAAAAACAACAACAACTTATTATACATATTTATATATTGTGTTTAAGGTTGTCTTTTAATCAATAATGGATTTGAATGAACTGTAAGAGTTGGTTGGTTGGCTGGCTGGCTGGCTGGTGTAACAACGGATTGATGTTTGGCGGTCTTTATGGATGATACCTGTTTTTGTTATGCTCTTGTTGTTTTTAGTATTTTTTTTATGAGTTCAACATTTTATTTTAATATGATTTTAAAAATAAATGAAATGTAATAAATCAATAATGAAATGAAGAAAATATCAACGGAAATGTACATTAGGGGTGTTACATTTTAGGCAGTTTTTTTAAAGTTATTGCATTAAGGAAGCCCTAATCAACAACTTTAATATAGAAAGTTGTTTGGTAAAAATTACATTACCTACTCATAAGTTCTTATAAGAAATGATTGGATTTAAAAAAAAATTTCTAAATTAAAAAAGATAGTCAAGTCTCAAATATGTAGCAAATGTAGAAAATGTTCGTAACAATAATTGTAATAACGTGGTTTCAGTAACCAAACTGTAAAGTCCCCATTAGTTTTCGCAGGTTTTAAGTTTATGGGGAAAACAAAAATTTTACGTAGAAAAAACTATTGAATTTTTTAAATAATAATACTGCACAGTAAAATGGCTATTTGGTACGTCCCGTAGCAGCCATAAATTCATTAATTCGATTTTGGAATACCAAAACCACCGAAAAAAGCCTGAATTTGAAAGACAATTAATAACACACTCACTCAAGTGGGAGGTAAAACGAAAGGTGTTGATTTTAACGTACACAACCTCCAATGTTGTTTGTTGACCCGTAAAACCTTGTATTCCATAATGTCATCTATGTATCGAGGATACTCTGAATATGGTAACTCAATTCTTGAAGGTTTTGAGATTAAATTTAATTCATATCTAGAATATGTTCTTACAAAAATTTTAAATAAAAATCTCCACCCGGGTTAAATTTGACCCATTTTGGAAGAAAATTTTTATTTTTTCTTTAGATTTTAGATATTTTATGACTTTTATTTAATTTTAAATGTTAATAACTGCTTTCGGGTTTTTATACCCTCCACTCCAGTATGCAGAGGGTATATATAAGTTTGTCATTCCGTTTGTAATAATTAGAAAATAAATTTTGGACCCCATAAAATATATATATTTGTGATCCTTATAACAACCGGAGTTGATATAGCAATGTCCGTCTGTCCGTCTGTCCGTCTGTGGAAATCACGATGACGGCATCAATCGGGCAGCTAGGGTGCTCGTTGACATAAAAAATGATTCACTAACATCCTGAAAAGTTTGCTATTTAAAATCGTCCAAATCGGTCGATTAGGGCCCGAAATTTGAATGAAGAACTAAAAAAAGTCTTGAAAAAATATAATTTTCTATGTTGTTCTTGTCACGATCACGCCCTCAATAGTGCAGCTACAGTGATCATTTTTAGTGGGAATGATTCACCAAATTCATGGGAGTATTTCTGTTTCTAAAATCATTAAAATCGGTGGAATAGGTCCAGGGAAATCTCTGAAAAAGTAACAAAAAATTAATATGTATGTTGTTATTCTAAATGTTGTGTTGTTGTCGTAGCTGGACTTATTGTGTTTGTAGTCGTTGTGGTAATAATATAATAAAAACTAACCCTTTGTACATTTTTTTTTATTAACTCTGGTAGAATAATTTAAAAGTTTCCATTGTTTTGGCATCACTAAAAAAATTTGTTAGATCATTTCTGTTATTACCACGAACTTGCCTGCAAAATTTCAAATCGAATGGGTCACGGGAAATTGGTTAAAATCGATCCAAAATTTTTTCGACAAGCAGACACTACGAGTTAATATAAAGGGAGTAAAAATTCACCAACTAAAGCAAATAATGCTAAAATATCTAGTTGTTAATAAAAAAAAAAACAATGTAAATTTAGCAAAAAAAAATTTTATGTATAAATTAATTTCAAGAGAAAAACACAAAAATAACGTTTGATGTTGTATTATTTGTGTGTAATATTTACATATACATACATAAACATATGAAATAATACAAATAATAAACATGTATTATATATAACATAACAACTGCATGTTAGAAATAAATCGGTATATTATTTTATTTACATAAAATTCTGCAATATTTTGTTGTGGGGAAAATACATTTCTTTTGCATTAACAGAGTGTCACTTCATTTTGCTCAGCGTGACTATGCCACAGTAGATGGCGCCACAATTTTTGTTTGTTCCAATTAGCTTTGCAATAGTTATTTCTATTTTAACATGAATGTTAATATTTTCAACTGGAGATATCATACAGAACAATGTTAAGAGTATACACGGGCTGGTCTTTTATTTCATATGTTTTTTCATTATTCTTTTACAAATATGAACATAAGTTTGGCATATTAACTTTTTGTTGTCTTTACAAAATAGAGTTACCGAGTTCATCAATGAGTTATTTGCTTTCAAAACAGTTCTACATAGTTATATAAAATTATTATTCTGCTTTACTTACAAAATATCTGATTGCGATTACATCTAATTTTTAAAAATTGTTTATAATTACTAAAGCATTATTATTCACATATATACAAAATTGCACTTCTTAAATTTTCCATTCAAATTTAAGAAAATATCAATTCTAAAAATTGGAATTAAAAATTTCCAATTATAAATTACAATTAATTGAATTTCAGAAAATCATATCAAAACGTCGGAAATTATAATTTTAAATTTAGAAGACATCAATTGCATCTTTAATATATAAATTTTATTCGTTAAACACAAATTGAAATTCCAAAAAAAAAAATTTTAAAAAAAAAATTTTACATTTAAAAAAAATCTTGACATTCAGGAGAAATTAATAGCTTTTCAGTACAGCGATTCAGTAACTTCTTTTAACGATAGTCGAATCGTTAAAAAAAGAAAATTGCAAAATTATCAGTAAAATTTTTAAACGATATTCGCTGTTGGTAAAGTCAGCTGTTGTTGTTATCTAAACGACAATCATTTTTGTGTTGTTTATTCAATCAACAAAAACTTAAATTTTAGGTTGAAATGTCGTCATACATAAATAAAAATCATAAAATAGTGAAAATATTTTGCTTTTATTAAAAACTTTTTTAAATAAACAAAAAAAAATTAAATAGTATATTCAATAAATTATTTCATTTTCAAATAAATACACAGAAATATAAGTAGAAAAAATAAAGATATTAAACATAAAGATAAAATCATCCTGTCAAACACAAAGTAATTTGTTTTTTTCTATTCTTCTTTGTGTTTTTCGCTTATTTTGACAGAGATGCCACTCGTTTACAATTTAAATAGATAGAAAAATAGATTTGTCGACTGTCGTTAAGATGTATGTACTTAGTGAATCACTTAATCCTTAGTGCAAACAACAATAGCTGTCGATATGTTTTGCGATTGTCGGATCGTTGAAATTTACAGAATCACACTACAGAAAACATTAATTCAAATTCAATGAATTTTAGAAAACGTTAAATGATATTTAAGAATTGCGAACATAAAAACTGATACATAAATAAACGCAATTTGATGAGAATGTTATTTACATAGAAATTTTCAAAATTTTTTTGGACGAAAATTTGAAGTTTTTTAGAAAATAAAGATAACGAATTATTTTATTTAAAATGTTTGGGACATTTGGTTTTTTGCGTTTGGCATCCCTAATTTGAATATTTATTATTATAAATTTATTCTCTATGTTTTCCAAATATGGCAATGTTTTAATAAAAAAGTTGAGAGAGCTTTTTTTTTGGTTATTATTTGTTACTCCATCCGACCTACATGACCGCAATGAAAAAATATTTCGCCAGTTAAAAGAAACTATACAGCCATCTCCAATTGGCACGATTTAATGCATATAGCCACCCTACACTACCATTACCTTTGCAATGGAGGTTAGGGCGAGCTATTTAATTAGCAAAAATTAAATTAAAAGAGAAGTTATGTCATATAACCGGAAACGCATGCATATAGGTATATAACCTAAATGCATGCCGATCAGCAACCACGATGACCAAAAAGCAAACACCGAAATAAATCCGAAATAATAGAAAAGACAAAAACCAACCCAAAGAATTTGCTGAAATAATTTGGTATTAAGTTTAACAAATTGTTTACTTTTTCATTTACATTTATTATCAAGACTCAAACCGAGGTGGAGGGTATCAAAGATTCGGCACAGCCGAATTTAACACTTTTACTTGTTTTTTTTAAATATTGGCAAAAAAAAAAAAAATTTGTACAGTTTATATCATTTAAGATCTTCGGGTCAAATTTGACCCCGAACAAAATCGTTGAGTTTTGGTTACGCACAGTTTTGTTTAAATTATTTTTTTTGTCAAAAGGAATGTCAAATGTGTTTTACATATAATGTGTATTAGTTGTAAAAAGTGCTGATAATTGTCTTCTTTTTGCAGGCGTCCAGACAATAATCGTAATAATACACGTTTCCAAAATTATGTGTTCTAAAATTTAAAAAAAAAAGAATTAATAAAAGAATAGCAAATCAATATCATCAAGATTTCCGTGTTTTACATTTCTATATAATATTCAAGACATCAACCGAGATTATTCGAAAAGTGTACATGCATTAGTGAAAAAGTGTGAACGAGTCTTTATTGTCAATACAGCATTATCTAATATAAACCCTGGGTAAGTCTTTTATACGTTTTCAGAGCTTTGGCTGCACTAAAATTAAATGTCTATAAATCTGTCTCCCTTCTTCTCCCTATTCTTGCTGAACATTATTACACCACGGGTTAATTTCAAAAAATAAGTCCAGAATATTATTTTTTAGAATTATTAAAATATTAATAACAATTTTTTATCGAAATCCTTCCACAAATATATATTATTTTAATATTTTATTTAAAAAAAGTGTAACTCTCCTTAAATTTGAACTTTGACCTTAAAGAGGGACAGTTTTTAGTGCCTCAGTTTAACTTTAATTGAGATCTTATATCAAGTAGTATAAAATTTTGACAACAAATATTTGCTATATGAAAACATCAAAAAGATGTAGCCTGAAAGTTGAAAAAGTATGAAAAATCAAATTTTTCTTCAAATCCGCTGAAATAAAAACGCTGCCCTCGCCAAATTAAGAACAGGATACCTGCAATATTTGGCATTTTTAATCACATATATTTTGCTAATAAGATCCTTAAGTCCAATCGTTGATTTCTATAAATTTGTTGAACAAAATTTTTGAAAAAGTCAAATTGGAGATTTTGAAATAGTGCTAAAAAATTCGTACCATTTTGACATTAATTTAGAACGGCATAACAATAGACGAGATGCAAAATACTTTATATAAGATCATTTTGGGATCAGGTGAATGCAAAAATGTTGTTGTTGTAAATTATTTCTATGTCTTTAAAAATGTGAGCTCGTCTTTCGAAATCAAGTGGTCTGCGGCGCATTTATTGCCTGGGGAACTGGATATAACTTGGCTGTTTTTCAACCGATGACAGATTTTGTTGTTTTACTAGAAATATAATTTACTCTAGATTAACTAATTTAATTGAAGCGCAATTATTAATATCAAATTTTTTCTGAAAAATTATTTTTTTTTGATAATTTTTACATATAAATGCATATTTGAACTTTGAACTCAATGTGCGTCCAGAGAGCAATTTCCAATTTGGCTTAAATTTTGCTCACTAAAGTTTTAGATCCAGTGTCACACCTCAAATTGTATTGAATTGTACATAAGAGGTGACGAAAATACTGCGACCAAATGATATATTGTACTGACCTCTGCTATTAGTTTTTCCCTATAAAACCTCACCCAATCCTGAAGACCTCAGAAATTCGAGGATGTTGGTTGGTTTCACTGATTTTATTTCGCTCCCTGGTATTTGGAAAGAACCCAGGTGCTTTTTCCTTTTATGCATTAAAGCTCCACAAACCCCATGCATTTGGTCCGCAGATTCTGCCTTCTCATCGCAGAATCTGCACATGGCGTTCGTTTCAATTCCAAACCAGCTCAGATGCTCCCTGAGCCTACAGTGAACATTTAAAATCCCGGTTAGTATTCTCAGTCCGTTCTTTGATAATACGATACATGGCTCAAATCTCTTTCTGTTGTAGTTCCCTAATAACGGCTTTGATTGCCTTAAGCCTAGGTAGCTCGAGAAAAGCTCCTGTCTGATATGATTCTCATATTCTCTGAGTACGCCTTCCCATACTTCTTTTCATATTCCACAAAACGGTTGCGGCCCATTAGCTTTGTGGAAGCTCCCTTTCTGGTAAGCTCATCCGCTTGCTCATTTCCCCGGATCCCAATATGTCCCGGGACCCAACAAAGGCTGACCTTATTGTGTCTGCCTAGCTCATTTAGTCTCTGCAGACAGTCCCATACTAACTTACAGTTTACTACATAGGAGCATAGTGCTCGAATAGCAGCTCGACTATCTGATAGTATGGTTATGGCCCGTCTTTTGTACTTCCTATTTAAGTTCATCTGTGCACATCTGTCGATGTCCTAAATTTTCGGCCTGGAAAATACTCGTGGAAAATACCATTTCCGGTCTTTGACCCGTCCGTGTGCCATTTGATCGTATCCTCCTTTAGGGAATATGCTGTACTCAAACTACTCCATTCCTTTTTATTACTAAGTTTTGTAACAAAGTTTTTCTTGAAATCGTATTTCTTCTCAGTACTGTCCATTGGACAATCTAGGAGGGAGTAATCTTTAACTTGACTTATTCGGTTCCATTGCCTTTCATAAAGCCTGGTTATATGTTTATCCACCTTTATCCTGATTGCCGTTGCCAGACCTTTCTTTTGCACCACTATATGTAGTGGTCTTTGGTCCAAGAGTACTTCAAGTGCTGAAGTTGGGCACGTCCTCATTGCCCCCGTTATCCCAATACACGCTAGTCTTTTTATTCTACTTAGCTCCAATTGAGCTGATTTTAACTCTGTCCTTTTGACCCACGCAATAGCTCCGTAAGTATAGGATGCTGGGTTTACATCCCCAGGTTCTATCCGCTACCCTTCTACATATCATTGTAGCATGCTTGGCTTTCTCTGTAATATGGTTGGTTAACATGTGCCTTCCATGTCAACTTGCAGTCTAGTACTACGCCCAGTTATTTCAGCTCTGTCTTTGGTTCGATAACTTCTCCTAGAACCTAAATCGCCTTCCATCTTGTAAGTTTTCTTTTCTCGGTAAATGGTACAATTGTGGTCTTTGTCGGATTGATGTTCAGCCCTGTTTCCCTGCACCATTGATTGATAATTCTCAGCCCTCTTTGGACAATGTCACAAAGGGTTTCCTCGAATATGCCTCTCGCTATTACGACTATATCGTCCGCGTAGCCTTGACATTCTATTCCTGCTTCCGACAGTTCCATTAATAGTCCATCAACAACCAGGTTCCACATTAGAGGCGAAAGAACCCCTCCTCTGGTTGTGTTGACTCCTATGGTTTCCCCTTCTGCTGATGTTTCTACTGATCTCGTGTGAAGAACTTCCACCATCCATCTTGATGTCACTGAATCTACCCCTCTTCGGTTTAATGCCCTTTCTGTTACATCATGTGAAGTGTTATCAAAGGCTTCTTCTATATCTAGGAATGCACAAACTGCTATTTCCTTCCCATCTAGCGATTTTTGAATGGTTTCCATAAGGTTGATAAGAGCGGTCTCTCTTGATCCGCCCGCTCTATATGCATGCTGGTTTGGATGCAAAGGCATCTGTTGTAGTATCCCAAATCAGAGATACTTGTCCACTGCTTTTTCAAGTGTTTTCAACATGATATATGTTAGGCTTATTGGTCTGAAGGATTTTGGTTATGCAATGGCCTTCTTCCCCACTTTGGGTATGAACACCACTTTTGCCCTCCTCCATGCCTCTGGTATATAGCCCAAGGCCAACCTGCTACGCCCGATATTTATTAAGAATGGTAAAATTTCCTTTAGGCCCTTTTGTAATAAGGCAGGAAAAATCCCATCCGTTCCGGGGGACTTGTAAGGTTGAAAGGTGCCTAAACCCCATTCTAGTCTTTCCCTTGAACAAATTTCAATTGCTATTTGCCTATTTCCCGACTAGGGTTTCTTGGACTGTTACTCGACCGTTCGCTGTCTACTGCCACGCTTCCTAGCAAGTGTGTCCTTAATAACTGCAGGGAAAAAAAATTAATTAAAATGCCATTAAAATTTGGGTTATGCTTTTTTCTATATCTAATTAGTTGGACCTAAGAATTGGGATCTCTAAACCCATGGCATAGAGTATCGTATAATTGGCCTAGACCGACTTTAATTTTCTTACTTGGTTTCTAATTTTTTAATAAAAAATTTATTATTCGCATACATTATAGTGAAAGCTTCAAAATTCAATTTCAAATTTGAGATACATATATTTTCCTCTTCAGAATCTTAGCCATGTTTCCTATTAAAATTTCTGTAAAATTATATTCCTAATTACATATTAAGTATGTACAGATTATAGTTAGAAAAGGTGATATAGAACACATCTTTTTTTTTATCATTAGTTTCAATTATAAAAATAAAATGAAAAGAGTACCACAAAATGTTAACAATAAAATTAAGACAATGTCTAATGGCATCTAAAATAAAACAAAGTGGAAAAAATACCAAATCGAAGTTTATCTTACACTTTTTCCAGTCATTAAATCAAACTAACAAATATAAGATTTCAAAACAATATACTTTTTTATATTACCACTTCGTAACATTTGGACATCTATTCATCTCATCACCATTCACATTGTAGCTACACATTTTATTGAAAGATTTTAGCTCATCCATCCTCATAAAAAAATCTATGAGTGATGTGTAGCGTTAAAAGTTTTGGAGTAGAAAAAAAAAACAAGATTTATAGAATTATGAGCGATCAAAATCGCCTAACAAATACACTGCACGAAGAGAAATTTTTTTTTTTTTTTTTTTGTCACACAAAGGCCGACAGAACATTATATTTGGTTTTATAAGATTTTAAATGATCGAGCGATTTCTTTCAATTTCAATACTTAATTGCTCGTTATAATAACAAACATAAATTGCGGCTTAGGTCTAAATTTTAACAAATATCAACCCTGCTTATAAAGAAAATATATAATTTATGATGTCCTCAAACAAATTTCTATGCGTTACAAACGAAACGATAAATTTTTATATATTGTCTAAGTGGTGCAACGTCAATAAATATAGACAAGAACAAACACCAAAGAGAACATGAGTTTAGTTCATCAATTAAAATAGCGTTAAATATAGAGAAGAGATAAAATTTATAGAAAAAAAAAAAAAAAAAAAATACTGCAGCCTAAAGTGTATAGAAAAAACACATCAGTTCACACTTGGTGGCTAGCTTGGAATGTTACGCATTAATTCTAGCCATTTACAATCATAAAAATTAAAGATATATGTGTAAAAAAAACCAGAAATATCAATAACTTAAGTAAGACTCTGGCTTAAAAGAATATAATGATGACCACACTACAAGATTTTTAATATCAAACATTATTATCATCATTTGAAGCATTCTCTGATGCCAAGACATCATCATATGTAGACTTTCATCATTAACGTCTTTGAAAATATAGATGTATACATACATACATACATACATATGATCATGCGCAATATTATGTATATACGTACATATATACGAATGATCATTTTCAAACAAACCTCATTATTATTATAATCATCATTTGTAAACTAATAATCATTATCGGTCTCATCGTTGTCAAAAAAAAAACCTCTAGAAACATCAAGAAAATTTGTTGTAGAAGCCGAAGTCGATGCCGCCTGTTTGCCTGACTGCCTACCAGCCAGCCTGCATTTTATTCCACTATAATCACCCTTGCTGTTTGTAGAAAGGTCTTTTGAATTCAATGTTGTTACTGTTGCAGTTGTTGTAGATGTTCTTGTCGGCGGCTTATTGTTAATTTTGTGTGATTTTATTGATATTGATTCGAGTAACATTCACCATCATCACATGATGATTTAGACGAATGTGTGTGTGTGTGCGTGTGTGTAAAATTGTTGACCATCAAATCATTTATTATTTAGTTTGTATTTGAAAAGTATTAAATATAAAATGTTTAAGCGATTTTAAGTAGACATTATTTAGGGAAAATAAAATACTTAAATTTGTTTTAGCGATTTTAAAGACAAAAAAAAGAATTCGCCAATCGAATTGTTCTAAAAATTAATAACTGAGGTCAAAGCACCGCATTCGATATCGAGTAAAATCAATCGAAATTCCATATTTTGGTTTATTATTTAAAGAAGACGGACAAACGGTCGACCACGATGCGCTTCTCTTCTTAACCAGAGGTCATAATTCTTCAACTGAGACAAAGAAAGAAAAATTATTCTTAGTATTTTATTTTGGAAAATAAAAAAAAAAATGATTTCGGTAGCAAAATTTCGATAACGAAAACGGTGATTTGGCCCCTGTATATTCGATTGTATTAAAACAACAAATTTTTATTGTTACTAGCAGATTCCAGCCCTCGAAATTCGAGTGCAAATTCTAGGAAATTTTATTTTTTCATTAAATAAAGACCCTAAAGGTATGCTAATCAATTATAGCCAATTCACAAATCAACACAAAAAAAAAACTCATTTTTATTACAAACACATTAACAAATTTAATAAACACACACACATAGCATTGTATAATTTTATGTATGTGTTAGTAGCAATTTTAAATGCAATTTACTCAAAATAAAGGAAAAAATTTAAAAATTTGTAAATCTGCAAAACGGCTAAAAAGAAATACCTTTCAAATAATATACGCTTGGTCAAAATCGGGATAAAACGATAGAACAAAACATCGGTCATAAGAAATCGCCTAGCCTATTAGTATTATAGATAAAATATTGTTGTAAAATATTTATTGTTAACACAACAGAATTGTAATCTTAATAAACCAACCTCTACAGTTGTTATTACAGTTTATAAGATCAGTTTAAGGTGACTAGAAAATAATGTTATTTAGAGCTCAAATTTGGCTGTGGGTTTTTCGTTTCCATTAATATCTTGACTTATTCTGCTATTTATAAAAAAATGTTAACAAAATATTTGAAAAAGTGTCTCCACAGTTTGGGTCATATCTTGGCACAATGATGCCCAATTTTCCCCATTTGAAATAAGAATCTGCTCGAAGTGATAGCGAACAATATTGTCCGACGTTTACCCAATGAAATGTTTTATTTTGTGAATGAGCGAGATTTCAACATACAAACTGACAGAACGAATGGACGGATGGACAGACGGACATCTCTATATTAGCTCGAGTTATTACAAGGATCAAGATTGTATATACTATATGGAGTCACAAATTCATTTTCTGATGAATTACAAACAGCATGACAATCTAATATATACCCTCTATACAGAGGGTGAGCAGACAGTGGAATGGCAATCACATATGCACACAAAAAACAGATTCATTGTGGCTACCGAATTTGTTGCCAACCGAATTGCGATGGTGCTAATAACCGAATTTCGAGTTCACTATGATGGCAGTTATTTTGCCTTAACAGTAAATACTTTATCGTAATAGAAAATTGGGAGATGTTGTTAAATTTCTGTTTTTACAGTCAAAAATACAGTTGTTCCACTTTAGAACAATTCGATTGGCAAATATTAATGCCACTAATGACCACCGTTTCTCACTGCAAGGGCAACAACCTGAAGATGTTAACTGTTTCTGCTATTTGGGCAGCATCATATCGATCTCTGGCGGTTGTTCCGAAGATATAAATAAAAGACTGACTTAGGCCAAACAAGCATTTGAAGTCCTCTATAAGTTTTGGAGATCAGCTAACATCGCGCTATCCACCAAAATTAAAATTTTCAACAGTAATGTAAAGTCGGTACTGCTATATGGCTCGAAAACTTGGAACTTCACCAACTCATACGTCCAAAAGCTACAAACTTTTCTCAAGAAATGCCTTCGCCGAATCCCCAAAATATTCTGGCCACAAACAATAACAAATTCAGAGCTATAGTTTAGAACGCAACAGCCCCCAATTGAGCGTGAAATTAAAATTCGCCAATATAGATGGATGGGTCATACCCTACGAAAATCAGCCGATGACATCAATAAGAAATCCCTTGTCTTCAAACCACAGGGAACAAGAAGAATAGGACGCCCCAAAAACACTTGGAAGCGTCAAGTATAAGCAGAATTACAAACCGTTGGCATAACATGGAGTGAAGCTAAAAGAGCAGCATTAGATAGAGATCAATGGAAATCAATTACTGAGGCCCTCTCGTTCCTTATAGGAATTTATATGGATTATATTATTATACAGAGGTGTAGAGGGTATATAAACATATGTAAGCAGCTTCAAATTATGGACATCTTTTATAAACGAGTCAATTTTTCTTTCAAAAATTCTGTTCTCTCTCTCTCTCTTTAGTATCAAAATCGAAAAATAATTGCGACATAAATAATATTTAGGAGGAAACCTCCCTACAACAAAAGATCTAATGTCTGCAAGTATGCCCATTTACATTGAAAAAATTAATAAAAATGGGTCTAAAATTAGCCATTACATATTACATTCATTTAGTATTTGAGTATATTTTTTTTCCGCTTTATGAACCTATTCTATGTACATGTACTGAAATAAAATAATTTCAAACCAGTCCTCTAGATAGATAGATTCTTTCTTTATTGAATTATAAAATACTAGATGTAACCCGGTGTGCTTCGCTACCCCCTCCCCCCGAATCGTAATGAAAGGGCTCACGCAAAGGCCCAAGGCTCTCACTATTACAGTAATTCAGATATATCACATTTAATATTAAGTTTGTATTGGGGTGCCACGCGCATTTGTCCAATCCTGCCCATTTTTTTGTCTGTCTATAATAGATGACCTGACACAAATTTGCAAAGCTCTCTCTATCATAGTACTTAATATAACTGATATTAAAAATTTACTTTGTATGTGAGGTGTCACGCCCACTAAAAATATTTTAAAAAAAAATACAGCCTGTGAAAATTTCAGGAAGTCCAGATGAATAGTTACGGAGATTACCTCCTACAAACAAACAAACACACATTACCTCTTTATTATGCTAGTATAGATTATATTGTACAAATTAGATCTGGCAACACTTAACTATTGGGCTTCAACTTAAATATCATTTGACAATTTTTCTTTTTGGCGATTTTTGATTTTGCCCATTTTTGATTTCAAACAACAAAAATATTGCACAGATTTTCTCAAATTTTGTTTGTATATGTTTTGCAAAAAATAAGTGACTTTACCAAATATGGTCATGATCTGTCAATTTTTCAACCTAGTCCCCATATAAATATAGTATCTGATATGAACTTTTTTATATCCGAAGTCTAAAGAATTAATAGCATTATGGGTGGTTTGTAGTTAGATGCCTCTCTAATTTTGCTGGTTTCAGAGCATCATTGGAAAGGGTTTTGAAGCAAATCACACACTAATGCATTACAATATCGTTATCTTTTACAAATTTAAATGCGAAATTCATATAACTTTCGTCATATTTTCTTTTTTTTTACATTTTTTGGATTTTATTACTAGTTAAAAACACACACACGACTAACGACAATAAATATGAAATGAAAATAAAAACAAAATCAGCTGATTTATCTAGTGATGGTAAACATGGTATATAAGATATCAGTGTTGATCGAAAGGTACTTTATCAATTTTACTACACAATTATCAGAAGCTCTTTTTTATTGCAAGAGATGTAATATTTTATTTAAATTACTTATATGTTTAAAAACAAATATTTATATTTTACAAATACATTTTTTATCATAATTTTTTCAAATTAACTATTTTTTTAAAATTATTTTAATGGGTTGGATATCTTTCTCAAGAGTGCTGTTAATTTCTTTTTTTATATCTCGTTTTAAAAGTTAATTTGGCAGAACAGTTCGCGGACCCCCTGGAAGCCCTCTACGGACCACCATTTGGGAACCATTGGTATAGGGTATCGTATAGTCAGTCTGATCGACTATAATTTTCTTACTTGTTTCTTATGTACATATTTCGGTATGATGTTAAAAAAAGTGTGGCAATACTAGTCTGACTTATTGAGGATATCATGGTGAGGATATCATAGACATCGCTATATCAGCTCCGCTTGTTATATTCTTTTTCTAATTATTACAATCTGAATGCAAACTTATTTATACCCCTTGTGCACTAGTGTCTAGGGTATAAAAAAGCAAATATACAGTGGGTGGACAAAAAATTAAACACAAAAATAGATAAAGAAAAAAAAAAACAATTTTTTGGTCGTGCCAAAACAATGGAAACTTTTAAAATGCTGTACCAGATTTGATTAAAAGAATAAAACTTGAAGATTTTTTTAAAGAAAATTTATAAAATCTTTACTGAAATTTAAATATTTATAGTTTTAGCCGTTTTCTTTGAACAGTTTTTTATATAAAATTGTATTTTTGTAATATTTTACTTCTCTAATTAATTATTATAAAATAATGCCAAGAACAGAGTTTTGTGAATGGTTAAAAACCAGAATAATAGGTGATTTTACTGCTGGTATTAAGCAAGAGAAACTTGGTTTAAAAAAATGTTTTATAAATAAATCTCTAATTTCCAAAAAAATTATCAAGAAATATTGTGAAAGAGGTACGGTGATAACTCAAGATTTAGGCGCAGGTCCCGTAAAACTAGTCAGACACTGGATAATTCAATAGCTCGAGATTTCAAAAAAATATTACAAAATGCTAAAGAGGCAACTAACAATCAAAAACTAAAATTAAACTCTTGCGCGATGAGCAACTGAGGCTGGACTTGGTTGTTGTCGTCGAGTGAAGAAACCAGTGGGACACTACACCACTAGAAATTTTTACAGTGAATAACTGCCTATTCGGAAGGAAAAATAGGCTAAATTTTTTAAGTGAATGTGGCACCTCCCATATAAAGTGAATTTTTAGCATCTAATTATAATATCTGGAGTACTATGACAGAAAGAGTTCTGAAACTATATACATTTAAATACTTAACTAATATGAAGAGTTGTGCAAAAAATGGGCGGGATCGGACCACCATACAAAATAAATATTTAATGTCATATATCTAGAGTACTGCAATAGAGCAACCCTTGGAATTTTGTATGAGTTCATGAGTTATTAATGTGAGTAGTCGGACAAAATGTGGGCTCGATCGGACCAATGGGTGTGGCACCTCCTATACAAAAAAATATCAAGAACGATGAAAAAGACTTTTCGCAAGTACATTAATTACCAATATGAGTAGTCGTGGAATCACCAAATTGGAATCAATAAAATCAAAAATCGCCAAAATCAAAATCACAAAAAAAATCGCTAAAAACAAAAAATGCCAGAATCGAAAATCGTGAACTGCAAAATCGTAGAAGACAAAAATCGCCAGAAAAACGCGAATAAAAAACGCGAATAGAAAATCGCCAAAATCAAAAATCACAGAAATCAAAAACGCTAAAGTCAAAAATCGATAAAATTCAAAAATCGCTAAAATCGAAAATCGCTAAAATAAAAAAAAAAACAAGTAAGAAAATTATAGTCGGTCTAGACCGACTATACGATACCCTATACCATGCGTATAGAGACCCTATCTCTCATGCCCAACTCACTGGATATAGAAAATAAGCATAAACCAAATTTGAGTGGGATTTTTATTAATTTTTTCGGCTGCAGATATGAAAAAGTTCATATCGGATGCTATATCTATATGGGGACTAGGCCCAACAATGGACCGATCCTGACCATGTTTGGTAAAGTCTCTTGTATTTTGCAAAAATATATACAAACAAAATTTGAGAAGAATCAGTGCAATATTTTTGTTTTTTGATAGATTTAAGTGAAGATCGGGAAGCAGCTCTATATGGGGCCTATGACTAAGAGTTGTCCAATAGGGATCATTTTTGGACTACTGATTAATGGATGTAATATATACACACAAACCCAATTTGACTAAGATTTTTATGTTGATTTGGATCTTACGGCAATATATGTCGATTTCATAGTGTGATTTGTATGGGGGCTAGGTCTGAACATGGACCGATTCTCACCAATTTCAATAGCGTTCATCCCATAGCCGATAAAAGATCAAATGCCAAATTTCGTTAAAATATATTCATATTTGCGAACTGCAGTTTGATTACAAGCTTTACATGGACACACAGACGGACGGACGGACGGACGGACGGACATCGTTAAATCGAAGCAGATAGTGATTCTGATTCGATCGGTATAATTAAAGATGGGTGTAGGTCAAATATTTTTGGTTGTTACAAACAGCAGCACAAAGTCATTATACCCAAACCACATAGTGGTATAGGGTATAAAAATTGCCAAGACAAAAATCACTAAAATCAAAAATCACTAAAACCAAAAATTACCAAAACTGAAAATCGCAATAAAAAACAATAATCGCCAAAGTCAAAAATCGCCATTATCAAAAATCGCCAATTCAAAAAACGCCAAAATCAAAATCACAAAAAACAAAAATCGCTAAAAAACAAAAAATGCCAGAACCGAAAATCGTGAAAAGCAAAATCGAGGACAAAAATCGCCAGAATTAAAAATCCCCATAGCTGAAAATCGCGAATAACAAAAATCGCAAAAAAAAAACGAAAATTGCCAAAATCAAAAATCACAGAAAACAAAAACGATAAAGCCAAAAATCAATAAGTTCAAAAATCACTAAAATCAAAAATAGTAAAAAGCAAAAATCGTCAAAATAAAAAAAATCGCCAAAGTCAAAAATCGCTAAATATGAATATATTTTGTTGAAATTTGGTATGTAAGCTTTTATTGGCCATAGGATGAACGCTATTGAAATTGGTGAGAATCGGTCCTTGTTCAGACCTAGCCCACATACAAATGACCCCTATGAAATCGACATAAATTGCCATAAGATCCAAGATGTCATATAGATCATACTCAAATTGGGTTTGTATGCGTTTATTACATCCATTAATGAGTAGTCCAAAAATGATCCCTATGGGACAACTCTTAGTCATTGGCCCCATATAGAGCTGCTTCCCGATCTTCACTTAAATCTATCAAAAAACAAAAATATTGCACTGATTCTTCTTGTTTGTATATATTGTTGCAAAATACAAGAGATTTTACCAAACATAGTCAGGATCGTTCCATTTTTGGGCCTAGTCCCCATATAGATATAGCATCCGATATGAACTTTTTAATATCTGCAGCCAAAAAAATTAATAAAAATCCCACTCAAATTTGGTTTATGCTTATTTTTTATGTCCAGTTAGTTGGACCCATGAGATAGGGTCTCTAAATGCATGGTATAGGGTATCATATAGTCGGTCTCGACTGACTATAATTTTCTTACTTGTTTTGTGATTGTATTGTGAAATAGAAATTTACCACCCTGCGCGTATAGATGTTTACACACCAAAAATTAATAATTTACTTAAAAATTGTAGTATGTTTTTGTTGTTTAGATCCTTAAAATATTGTTTAAAACAATATATATTTTGGTTTTATATTTTTAAAAATACATAATAAAAAAAGAAATATGTAATATATATTAGACCAACCTGTGCCAACCTTTTCAAAATAATATAATGTTGATACCGCGAAATGATTACGCAACCGACGATAACAGATAACCGATAATATTTTTAAACACTTATGTTACACATAATTAACATATTGATGCATTTGTTTTGCTTAATTGCTCATCCCATTCTAACACACTTTTAAGAAATTAGAGCACACTTCATTCAATTAAGCTCTTCATTACGCACAATTATTAAACTTTTACTTTATGCACTGATTGATCTCTCACAATAATGAGAGAGAAAGGGAGAGAGAGCGTAAGTTAAAACAACGAATGCATTATGTATTTACAAAACATTAACTAAACACAACTTGAGAGAAATTAGAATGAATGGAAAAAGAAGAACTTTAAAACAACAACACTTTTATATACACAATAATTTACATTGATGCTTATTTCTTTTGATTTTTACTTTCTTTTTTTTGTGATTTTTATATTAATATTTTTAATAATTTAATTAAGATTTAATGGAATTATAAATATTTAAAATTTTTTTTATGAACAACTAAACACTTTCACTTATTAATTAAATAGTTAACGACGAACGTCTCGATTAAACGACCGATTTTAGCAAGAACGAAGGAAAAACTGAAGAGGTAAACTGATAAATCACAGTTACCAGGTCAATGTGGTTCGGAAGGGTTGCCAGTGCTACGGAAATTGTCAATTAATTTGATATATAACTAAAAAGGACAAAATTTATTTATTATATATGTATCTGTAACAAATAATAAAATAATGGCGAATAAATGTGGCTCCCTAAATCAAGTAGTTTTGGTAGCTATAAACAGCAGCACATATTATTGATATCCTCATGTTAATTATAATTTATATTGACTTGTAATCACTTCAAAAATTTGAAATATTCTTAAAGTAATTGAAAACAGACATAATATTTTAGTCACGCCATCATTATTGTTATAATTATTTATTGGTAGTTACCAATAGTAAGAAAAGACATAAACAATTCAACAAGCAACAACAGAAGTGACTTTCAATATAATTATCGTTTACACCACTTAAGCTTAAGGGCAGTTAATAATGAAGGAACGAAGTAAAGTTGTTAACAATGCACAAACCTTCGTATATCTACATGTAACACAAAAACATTAACAAAAATACAAAAAAAAAAAAGATATAAAAATGAAAGGATCATAATCATCGTGATCATTTCAGAGTACAATAGTAATCGACATGATCATTACAATCAAATAGGATCAGCTGCCATAATATTTTATTTGACCGCATTTTAACAGTTTTGTTTTCGAATATTAAAAGACATTTATGTTGTGTACGACTTATATTGGGGGTTCATTTCTTTGTAAACAGTTTATTTGTGTTGGGATCATTGAATATTACTAAAACAAAATATTGTTGTCGCTTCTTTGTAAAGCAGTTGTGACATCAGGATATTAAGACAGATGTTTTGTGATAAAAGCAGGCAGCAAAAGTAACAAGGACCTTTAATATACAAAGCACGCGATAAACTACCATGCATCAGTAAGGAACCGAAGAATAGGGAAGAAAACACATGTTTCGAAAGGTAAAAAAACATTTTCAATGAGTAAAAGATTCCTAATCGAATGATTTCTGGATGAAACAATTTTTTTTCTTTTTTTTTTTTTTGAATGTGGATCTAAAGAATATTTATATGCATCTAAGAATCCTGTTTGTTAAGATTGTTGGTTTCGATAAGCGGCCACCACTGTTTGGTAATTAAAACATAAATATAATAATGTTTTGGTATTTAAATGCTAATAAACGTACAACTTTAAGCAGGAATATTTTTCGTAATTTACTAAAAGAATTTTTTATGTGTATAAGTGACACATTAGGTTTCTAGAAGACCCTGTTAAAGCGTATGTTCAATGGATAGAGTTAACAGCTGGAGAAGTCAATTACTGCATTGTATTATTAAATAAGAAATATTTTTGCTACAATGTCATATTATATTCCTTCAATGTGGGTTGACATAACTAAAACATAAACAAATATTTTTTTATATATTACTGATGACATTTTATCTAGAGAAGTTTGTTTGATTTGTTTGTAAATACTAACTAAATATGAGAGATTTCTAAATCACTAACTCTGCCAAATTTCTCTCTTGCATACATACACTTAATTAATATTTATTTTATGAGAAGGCGAATTACAGGTAAATTTTTTGAAATTTGCCAATTACACTGACAACAGCATTTTTGGGATATAATGGCGACCCTTCAATTCTGAAAGGGCATATTGAAAAGATAATTTTTGTAGAATAAACTTATGGTCCAGCTGGTCTGACTTTTTTTCTTTACAGTGTTTCATTTTTTGGTCGAAGGTAGCATAATACTAAATGAATAAAATTTTGTAAGTTAATGTCTGAGAGAATTCTTATTGTCACAGTTATATTGATGAATTTTATAAAAATTATTTTTGTTCTTAACCCTCTGGCTCCTGTGTTTAAGGGTCATTTTAACCCCTTTTTTGGAGATAATAAAAAAAGTCCTTTCAAAAAGGACACTTAAGGGATAAAATATTCTACGAAAATTTTGCCGGACACCAAAATTTTTGACACCAAAGTTGTAAATAAAGCTCTTTACGTTTACTCAGCAAAATTACAAAATTACTCAACTAAAATAACTGTAGCTTGCACAACTGTAGCTTCGCGTCTGATTTTTACTAAAATTAAAATAAAATAATTAAAAAAAAAAATCAATCATAACTGAGCTTAGACTGTATGCAAATTAATTATGGCTGTGTGATGTGTTGAATCAATTAAAATTCTCGATTATCGAAAATCAAAATCGTTTTAGAAAACTAAAGTTGAGATGGGAACACAACTTTGGCAGTCATAGTCGATAGCGACCTCAGAACAACCCGACCTGATGGGGTCGCTAGTATCCAAATATGACTTTGGAGAAAAGTGGCAACCTTATAAAAATAAATATTTTAAGTTTCAAGGCGCCACGTTGCACTGTGGAATTTTACTGGCAAACAGTCCGCTTTCGAGTGTAAAATATCAATATAATGATGCAGTTTTGTAGAGAATTGTTTAACTAAGAGAAATGCAACATAATTTTTGTGTGTAAACATCTATAGCGCAGGTGGGTAAAAATCTATTTCAGAATACAATCACTAAAACAGCGTAACCGAGAACGTGAGACAAAATCGGTGTGACTTATGAGTGTATTGGTGAAAAAATTATGATATGTAATAATCTTTTTGAAAATTAAAGATGAAAAATGATAAATAAAAATTGAATAATTGAAAAACGAAAAATAAAAACTGAAAACTGAAAACTAAAAAATGAAAAAAAAAAATTAAAAATAAAAATTAAAATTAAAAGATTAAAAATAAAAAAAAAGAAAAATGAAAACTAAAAAATGAAAAATAAAAAATGAAAATTAAAAATAAGATATGAAAAATGAAAAAAAAAAACAAAAAATGAAAAACGAAAAATGAAAATTAAAAAAATAAAAATAAAAACTGAAAAGAAAAAATGAAAAATAGAGAAAGAACAACGAAAAATTAAAAATTAAAAATAAAAATTGAAAAATAAAAAATTAAAAAATGAAAAATAAAAATGAAAAATTAAAAATAAAAATTAAACAAGTAAGAAAATTATAGTCTGATAGATTTAAGTAAAGATCGGGAAGCAGCTCTATATGGGGCCTATGACTAAGAGTTGCCCAATAGGGATCATTTTTTGGCTACTAATTAATGAATGTAATATATACATACAAACCCAATTTGACTAAGATTTGTATGATAATTTGGATCTCATGGCAATATGTGTTGATTCCCTAGGGGTCATTTGTATGGGGGCTAGGTCTGAACATGGACCGATTCTCACCAGTTTCAATAGCGTTTATCCCATGACCGATAAAAGATCAAACACCAAATTTCATCAAAATATATTCATATTTGCGACCTGCAGTTTGATTACAAGCTTTACATGGACACACAGACGGACGAACGGACAGACGGACATTGTTAAATCAACTCAGAAAGTGATTCTGATTCGATCGGTATAATTAAAGATGGGTCTAGGTCAAATATTTTTGGTTGTTACAAACAGCAGCACAAAGTCATTATACCCAAACCACATAGTGGTATAGGGCATAAAAATAAAAAATGAGAAATAAAACATGAAAAATTAAAAATGAAAAATTAAAAATAAAAATGAAAAACGAAAAATTAAAAACGAAAAATGAAAAATAAAAAATGTAAAACGAAAAATGAAACATTAAAAATAAAAAATGAGAAATAAAAAATAAGAAACGAAAAATGAAAAATGAAAAATGAAAAACGAAAAATGAAAAATGAAAAATAAAAAATTAAAAATGAAAAATTTAAAATAAAAATTGAAAAATAAAAGACAAAAATAAAAAATTAAAAACGAAAAATGAAAAATTAAAAAAAAAAATTAAAATTAAAAAATGACAAGTAAAAAATAAAACACAAAAATGAAAAATAACAAATCAAAAATTAAAAATAAAAAATGAAAATTAAAAAATAAAAAATGAGAAATGAAAAATGAAAAATTAAAAACGAAAAGTGAAAAATTAAAATTAAAAATTGAAAAAAGAAAAATAAAAAATTAAAAATAAAAAATGAAAAACGAAAACGGAAAAATAAAATATGAAAATGGAAAATAAAAAATAAAAATTAAAAAATGAGAAATAAAACATTAAAAATTAAAAATAAAAAATTAAAAATAAGAAATTAAAAACGAAAAATAAAAAATGAAAAATGAAAAATAAAAACTGTAAAACGAAAAATGAAACATTAAAAATAAAAAATGAGAAATAAGAAACGAAAATTAAAAAATGACAAGTAAAAAGTGAAAAACAAAAATTAAAAATAACAAATAAAAAATGAAAAATTAAAAATAAAAAATTAAAAATAAAAGACAAAAATGAAAAATAAAAAATTAAAAACAAAAATGAAAAATTAAAAATAAAAAATAAAAATTAAAAAATGACAAGTAAAAAATAAAAAACAAAAACGAAAAATAACAAATCAAAAATGAAAAATAAAAAATGAAAATTAAAATAAAAAAATGAGAAATGAAAAATGAAAAATTCAAAACGAAAAGTCAAAAATTAAAATTAAAAATTGAAAAAAGAAAAATAAAAAATGAAAAACAGAAAACGAAAACGGAAAAATAAAAAATGAAAATGGAAAATAAAAAATGAAAAATAAAAAATGAAAATGGAAAATAAAAAATGAAAAATAAAAAAGGAAATCCAAAAAATGAAAAATAAAAAATGAAAAATGAAAAACGAAAATTGAAAATTAAAAAATGAAAATTAAAAAACAAAAAATGAAAAATAAAATATGAAATATGCAAAATAAAAAATGAAAATTAAATTAAAAATAAAATATTCAAAATAAAATATTAAAAACGAAAAATGAAAAATAAAAAATTAAAAATAAAAAATGAAAAATTAAAAATAAAAAACTAAAAAATTAAAAAATTATAAATAACAAATAAAAAATGAAAAATGAAAAAGAAAAAATGAAAATTAAAAAATGAAAAATAAAAAATCAAAAATAACAAATAAAAAAAGAAAAAAGAAAAATGAAATACAAAAAATGAAAAATAATAAACGAAAAATGAAAAATTAAAAATAAAAAATGAAAAATAAAAAATTAAAATTAAAAAATAAAAAATGACAAATAAAAAATGAAAAATGAAAAACGAAAAGTGAAAAATTAAAAATCAAAAATGAAAAACGAAAAATTAAAAATTAACCAGTTGAAATAACAAATATTTTTATATTAGCAGAGCCCCTTGAGGTGATTACTATAAGTGAGATGACGCTTTCTGTTTGATTTTAAAAAAGTGCCATAAAAAATTTTTCATTACCAGATGTTTACACATCGCCCCTGTGACGGACTCACGATTTTTTTTTATAAATTATTTTTCTGTCATCTAAACGAAACTCTGTAGTAACTTTCTCACTTTTTCATGCATTTCAATGGTCCGGGTAGATACTTTGTTTTTGTCATATCTATTTGATATAAGTATATTTTAAGAACATGGTACTTCAACATTAATTTTGAAAAAAAAAAAAAATATTTGGATAACAATAAAAAATATTCAGGTTCTTATGATGACACTCAAAAATTAGTTTTTGGGAGTGTATTCTTTTGATTCAATAAATGAAATACGGATAATATTGTTACTGTTGAACAAAAAAAAAAATCAAACGAATATAAAAAAAGTCACACGAAATTTCATTTGAGTAATTCAAATAAGCACGATATAAAATGGTAAATACTTTTAGGCCCATCTGTTTCAAGATGCTGGAGAAACTCGAAAGAAGGACTATAGAAGGTATAGACTAATGTTCTCTAGAAAGTGCAACAGAGTTGCAACAACTACTGATGTTTTTGCCTTTTGTATCGCCAGATCCTTCCGTTACTAGCATAAGACGACAACCTCACAAACATGTTTTGCAATTTGATGATGTCGTTATAGAAATGATAGAAGATTAATAAAAGTCTATATTTGCATACATGTAAAAATGGTTATCAGTCACTATATCGTTTATCTTATTTTAGCTAGCTTTTCATGGGCGGTGGGCGTGGCAAGGTTCTGTAAAACTTGCAAATAACTATACTTCATATTACTGATAACTTGAGTCAAGTTTTACGCCTTTTAATGAAGAAACAAAATTTCGGGTCCAAAAATTCATATTCGGGTATATGGGCTGTGGACGGTGGGCGTGGTCGATTTCCAGGAATCTCTCCAGATATCTCAATTTCATAACACTGATGACTTGTGCCAAGTTTCATGACTTTTGGTAAAGAAATAAAAATTTGGGAAGAAAAATCTTTTCGGATTGTATGGGCGGGGGGCGATGGGCGTGGTCAATTTCCATGAAACTCTCCAGATATCTCAATTTCATAACACTGATGACTTGTGCCAAGTTTCATGATTTTTGGTGAAGAAATAAGAATTTGGACGAAAAAGTCTTTTCGGATTATCTGGGCGGGGGGCTATGGGCGTGGCCGATTTCCAGGAAACTCTCCAGATATCTCAACTTCATAAGACTGATGACTTGTGCAAAGATTCATGAATTTTGGTAAAGAAATAAAAATATGTGACGAAAAAATCTCTTCGGGTTATATGGGCTGTGGGCGATGGGCGTAGTCAGTTTTGATGAAACTTTAAATATTTCTCAACTGAGTTCATAAAAGGTTCTGGGCCAAATCTGAATGTTCTACGAGCTCTCCTTATACTTTTTGTCAAGCAATTTATGAAGCGATCCCACTGTCCGTTGTTCTGTTTTTTTTTTTTTTTTTTTTGGAGCCATCAAAAGTAAAATTGGTCACCGCTATGCAATCCAATACTTTCATTTAAAAGGTCTTAGTCCAACCAATATTCAAGCTGAGCTAGATTCTACTTTAGGGGATTCTGTTGCTTTGTTTACGACTATAAAAATTTTAATGGCATAGTTTATACGTGGCAAGACAAACTCCAGACACGGATAAGGAAATCCACAAAATAATATTGGATGATCGTCGGCTGAAGGTGTGTGAGCTAGCTAGAATTAAAGGCATTTCAAAAAGTGCTACATGTCGTATATTGACTGAAAATTTGGAGATGAAAAAACTGTGTGAAGATGTTTCAGTAGTGTTTGGCGACATTTCATCGCAATAAAACCGAGTTTTCATGTCAATTCGTAACTATTGATGAAACATGGCTCCACCACTTCACACCTGAGACAAAGAAACATCCAAAACAGTGGACTGAAATGGGAGAATCGAGTAGTAAGCTCACTTCCTACTCGATCAGCTCGAAACTCGAATAATTGGGACCTCTGGTAGGAATACAACTTATGAATTTAACAATTCACACCAAGCGAAACGTTCATCTTATTTTCAAATTGTGCAACCTAAATTTCCAATTGCCAACATTTCCCTAACAATTTACGTACACTAACGATGATGATGGCGGCAGAAATCACTGAATGGTTGACTACTTTCAAACAAAAAAAAAAAAAGAAGTAAGAGAAAATAAATTTCTATAAAATATTTTCAATTCATTTTTAAATAGTTGATGATTAGAGCCCTCTTAATAGCGTAAACACCAAAATTACTTAACAAAAGCATGGATTTAGTTAGGTACAGACAACAACCAAAGGGCAACAATATAAAATTGTATTTATGATATGAAAACATGACACAGAGAAAACAACAACGAATGAACACTGGAACTGGGACTGCGATTGCCATTGCCAATGCGACTGCGTAGGTAGCTAGCGAACACAACAAAATCAACTAGGGTGCAACATAATGTGGTTTATACGTTTTTTTGTTTTGTTTTTCAACTAGAGGCATCCGCATGTAACTACAAACGAAAAAGAAATAAAATTTCCATTTAGGCAACCAAAAGTTACAACAAAAAGAAAAAAAAAAACAGAAAACAGAAAACCTAGTAAGAGCTAGAGAAAATAAACAGAAAAATTTCAATAAAAGGTGAAAACTTATGTTAAACAACATGCTTAAACAACACACATATACATAAATGTTCACCAGTGTTGCCCCTGAAGTATGAAAAACAACAACACCAGTAACATTTCTAACATGACGCGTGTCATGTAAGGTGAAACAAATTGTCATTTAAATAGAAACTCAAAGAAAAAAATGTTTCTTATTTTGGAATTTTCTAGAGTGTAAATTGAAAACCGCTTTTAAGCCGGGAATTATGAATTGCACTTTTCAAAGAAGAAAAAGAAAAGAACTTCTTAGAAATTTTATATGTTTGAAACTGATCAATATATGTAAGTTCTTGGATTTATGTTAAGGGTTGCTGTCTCGAAAAAGAAAGGCATTGTAAAGGAGCCTGCAAAAAAAAAAGAAAGACAATGCAGTTGTTTTCTTTTTTACGTTTAATAAAAATTAGTAATATAATGAGACCTCCGAAGACACAAAGGCGAGAGGTATGATCTTCTGGAACATTTGTTGGGTTTATTTATTATTTATGAATGGCAATGCATTGAATTGACGAAAAGTATTTACACTCGTTTGTATGTACATGCGTATGTATGGTTTTTTTTTTACTTTTGATTCATATTGTTTCCTTTTTAAATAAAAAATTGAAACTTTTGTTTTATCCTTCCTTACAAATGAAGAAAAAAAAACAGCTGCTTCTTAACATTCAATGAGTTGGATGTGTACACTTCAGGACATGTGTGATAAGGTTTTTTGTAATAAAATTTTTTGTAAGAATTTTTTTTTTTTAGGAAAATATACCCTACACTACACTGCTTAATATAGTTTAATACAACGTTCGTAACACTTAATAAGAAGGAACTACTGTGAGCGCCAAAATAAAGTAAATGGACTGGTTGCTCACTTTAAAAGCTTTAATAAAACTAGCAGAGCCCAGCCCTCGAAATTCGAGGGCAAATTCAAGAAATTTTTTTCGCATTTAATTTTTCTTTTTCAAAGTTCATTTAACCTATATATATATAAACAAGTAAGAAAATTACAGTCGGTCTAGACCGACTATACGATACCCTATACCATGCGTTTAGAAACCCTATCTCTTAGGCCCAACTAACTGGACATTGAAAATAAGCAAAAACCAAATTTGAGTGGGATTTTTATTAATTTTTTTGGCTGCAGATATGAAAAAGTTCATATCGGATGCTATATCTATAAAGGGACTAGGTCCAAAAATGGACCGATCCTGATCTTGTTTGGTAAAGTCTCTTGTATTTTGCAAAAATATGTACAAACAAAATTTGAGAAGAATCAGTGCAATATTTTTGTTTTTTAATAGATTTAAGTGAAGATCGGGAAGCAGCTCTATATGGGGTCAAAGGGATCATTTTTGGACTACTCATTAGTGGATGTAATGAACGCATACAAACCCAATTTGAGTAAGATCTATATGACAATTTGGATATTATGGCAATTTATGTCGATTTCATATGGGTAATTTGTATGGGGGCTAGGTCTGAACATGGACCGCTTCTCACCAATTTCAATAGCGTTCATCCTATGGCCGATAAAAGCTTATATACCAAATTTCATCAAAATATATTCATATTTACGACCTGCAGTTTGATTACAAGCTTTACATGGACACACAGACGGACGGACGGACGGACGGACGGACGGACATTGTTAAATCAACTCAGAAAGTGATTCTGATTCGATCGGTATAATTAAAGATGGGTCTAGGTCAAATATTTTTGGTTGTTACAAACCACATAGTGGTATAGGGTATAAAAATTATGAATACTTAAAAAAAATTCATGAAATTGTGAATTTTTAAATAAAATTCATTAAATCTATATAAAGGGTCCGCCAAATAACTTTTTTTTTTTTTGAAAATGCTATAAAAAAAAAACTACTGAATATTATCTCAAATTTCTTTTTTTATTTGAAAGTAAAATCCTTCCGGTTAATAATGGAAAATAATTTCTTTCAAATGGCTGCCTCGGCTGGCCATGCAGTAGCCTACATGATCGGTCCAATTTTTAAGCACATTATCGATTGTGTGCAGCTGTATTTCACCAATGGCTTCACGAATATTGTCCTTTAAAGCGTCAATTGTCTCTGGCTTGTTGGCGTAACACTTATCTTTGAGGGCACCCCACAAAAAATAGTCCAACGGTGTCAAATCGCAGCTCGGAGGTGGCCAAACGACGTCAGTTCTGCGGCTGATAATGCGATCTTCAAAAACAGGGCGCAAAACTTCGAATGTAGCTTCGGCTGTGTGGCACGTAGTGCCGTCCTGTTGAAACCAAATGTTGCCAATATCCTCCTCTTCAATTTTTGTGAACAAAAATTCGTTCAACGTGGCCCGATAACGATCGCCATTGATTGTAACGGCCACTCTTTGCTCATTTTCGAAGAAAAATGGCCCAATTATGCTTCTGGACCAAAATCCGCACCAAACAGTGACTCGTTTTGGGTGTATCGGCTTTTCAATGTATGCGTGCGGGTTTTCTGTGCCCCAAATGCGACAATTTTGTTTGTTTACATACCCGCCAAGATCAAGATGAGCTTCATCTGAAAAGATGATTTTTTTTTTTGGCAAAATCGGTATCTTCTGTAAGTCGATCGCAGGCCCACTTAGCGAAGCGAAAACGCATTGGATGGTAAGTTGGCTTCAACTCCTGAACCAATTGGACTTTTTATGGCGTCATACCAAGGTCTTTATGCAAAATTCGTCTCATCAATGATGACTCCGAAATGTTCAATTCTTGAGAATGACGGTGAATTGATGTTGATGGCGCTTCACGCACACTTTCTGCCACAGCAGCAATATTTTCGGGTGTACGCACTGTTTTTGGCTTTTCACGCTTTGGTTTATCGATGAGGATGCCAGTTTCTTTCACTTTTTTCACAAGATAACGAACATACGGAGCTGACGGTGCTTCTCTTCTTCCAAAATCCGTACGCAATTTTCGCACACATTCTGCAACATTACCATGATTTTCAAAGTAATGTCGCAATATTTCCCAGCGTTGTTCAAGCATATACACAACCATATTCGTTCAGTGGAAGGATAAAACTAATTATCTGTCAAATCAGACATGCGCTGAGTGGTACCATTCACGAAATAAGCACTAGTTGAAAAAAAAAACGTTAGATGGCGGACTCTTTATATATACTATATATATAAATGAATCGTGGTTTGTTCGTCCGCTTAAAACTTGAAAACTACAAGACCAAAAGGGATACTTTCTTCTGTGAGTTTGTTTGTAACTGCCACGCGCAGGTTTAGGAAAAAAGAAGTGTACAAAAAGTGTCAACAGATGGCGCTGTACGTGGTTATTCCATTTTAACATCATATATATTGAGCACTATGAGAGGGAGAGCTTTGTAAATTTGTGTGAGGCCTTCTATTATTAATATGGATAGCCGTACCGAAAATGGTCAGCATCGGATAAGTAGGCGTGGTACCTCCCATACAAGATTAATTTTTAACATCATATATCTTGGGTGCTGTTTTAGATAGAGCTCTGCAACTTTGTATGAGGGCATCTATTATTGCTGTGAGTTGCTGTGAGTAGCCGTTGTAAAAATTAGCGTTATCGGAACAGTGGGCGTGGCAACTACAAAAAAAAAATAATCACTCAATATCAGCCTCAATATCATGACAGGGAGAGCTTTGATACTTTCTGTGACGTCATTTGTTATTAGTGTAAGTGCACCTGAAGAAAATGGGCTGGATCGGATAAGTGGGCGGGGTACATCCCCTACAAAGTACTCATTAAATATTATGTACACATACCGAGTATAATGATAGGGAGAGCTTTGCAAGTTTGTGTGAGTTCATCAGTTACTTCTGTGATTAACCCTGGCGAAAACTGGGCATGTCACCTACCGTATGAAATAAATTTTCAAAATAATAAAAGTATCTTAAATAATATGAACGGGAAAGTAAAGATAATTTGTGTGAGTTCATGGGTTATTAGTGTGAGTTATTAGTGTGAGTGTGGAAATGGGCGATTACTTCCATAAAAGTAATTATTGAACTTTAATATATGGGATCGTTTTGAAGGAAAATGTTTAAGAGAAATAGCAATTTCAGCAGCATAACAAAAATAGAAATTTCTGCAATTTCATCCAAGTTAATTGTAGTTAATTGTAATAGTATAAGATGAAGAAGTGAATTTATCAAAAGACTTTTTAGTTTACTTCATTTGCCAGGTCTTCCACCACATTTAATAGCAAAGTTGGATCTTAAAATAATATAGTTAAATTTAAGCATACATAAGAGCATTAATTTAAAAAAATTGATCTATTATTGAATAACTGTTTCCTTAAAAACATATATTCTTTTTGACTTTCGGATAATTTTATCATTTTTATTACGATGCCAAGAGGAGTTCATGGTAACATTAGCCGGCATTCTCAAGATGCAGCGCAGCACCGAAATGTCGCAACAGATCTAACGGAAGAGGAACGTGCTATTGGAAGGGAATCAGTTCGACCAGAATGGTTGGAAATCGGGCGCGACAGTGTGAAGAGATCAACGAAACACACAATGAGCAACAATCACTGAGAAGAAGAGAAGTTCGTGCTCGGCAAAGTGATGAAGCCAGATCACAATGTGCGCTTTTTGAACGACAACGTAGGCTACAATAAATTATTCAGGTGAACATTGAGCATGCATCCTTTCGATATGAGCCCAATATTCAATACAGTTCGCACACATCGGTTCAATTCGGCCAGATGTCTGTCATTTGTGAGCATTGCAATGCAGAAAGGTGGGCGGAAAGGTGAAATTGCCAAATTGCTTCCACCACCAGAGCCATTATGCACGCTGCTTTACGGTGAATTTCCTAATCCGAATTAAAGTTGGATCTGTTGTCCTTATGCCCCGACACTATGCAATGGAACCCGACTGATTGTGACGAAATTAATGAGTAATGTGATAGTGGCAAGGATTTTGAAAGGGCGGTTCCCTTGACTTCAACTGATTTGATGTTCCAGTTCAAAGGTGTTCAGTTCCCAGTGAAACCTGCATTTACGATGACAATAAACAAGTCAGAAGGACAGTCCCTAGAAGTGTGCGGCATAAATCTGAAAATGTCATGCTTTTCACACGGCCAGCTATATGTTGCGTGTTCCCGAGTTGGGACACCATCCTCACTATTCATTTAAGTTCCGGAGCAGAAAACAAAAAATGTTGTATATCGTGCAGCATTAATTGATTACAATCATTGTTCTATTCTTATTTTAATTCATACTTGATTTTATTCTATTTTCGCCAAATGTTGGACGGGCTGAAGACAGTCGGGTAAGCTATCCGTATAATTATATATGGAATTCAACTGAATTCGAAAAGTGTTGTATTCAGATTATATTATTGCGTCATCTGTTAACGGTCGATAATTTTCGATAAAAAAAATTCGAAATTATTTCAATCAAAAAACCTTTTTTGGACAAAGCGAAGTTTGCCGGGTCAGCTAGTTTCATTATAAATATTTGTTGAAATATTTAAAAAAAAATCATAAAATTGTGACTTTTTAAATAAAATTCATTAAATTTCATTATAAATATTTGTTGAACACACAGACGATATATAACTGGGCTTGTCAATAAATAATTTTATAAGAGCCTAAAGGTGTGCTAATCAATTTTAGCGAATTCACAATTCAACACAAATTTAATAAACACACACACACAGCATATTATAGTTTTTTATTTGAATCATAAATATGTGTTTTATGTATGTATTAGCAGTAACTTTAAATGTACTTTATTCAAAAAAAAATGTTCCAGATGGAGCAAGTCTGTAAATATGGTGGACAGCTAAAAACAAATACCTTTCAAATGGTAAATTTTTTGTCAAAATCGGTTGGTAACTAATAGCGTAAAATCGGTCACAAGAAATCGCCTGGCCTATTAATATTATAGATTAAGTAATTAAACAAAAATAAATTTAAGGAATTCAGGAATTATTTAATAATAGCTGAAATCAATAAAAACATTAAACAGAAGCAATCAACAACAGAAATAAATGCACTTTATTAAGAAAATGAAAAAATTTTAAGTGTTAAAATAAAGTAAGCCGGAAAAAAGGCAACAGAACTTCAATACAAAAAGTTAGCTTTTCATTTGGCCTTAAGCACCCCATTTACTATATGGAATGAAAACTCCGTGGCCTAACAATGAAAAACAAGTTTTTTGGATCTGAAATCAATTTTTTTTCTTCAACGTAATCCCCGTTAAGTGAAATGCAATTCTTCCAGTGATCCTCTAACATCTTGATACCCTTGAAAAAGTACGATTTGTCAAATTCTTCAAAATAGACTTCCGCCTCTGATATGACTTCTTCATTAGTGGAAAATCTTTCTGCCTGGAGCCATCTTTTCATATCTATAAACAAATAATAACCAGCGGTACAGACCTGGAGAATACGGGGGTGCGGAAGCATTCCGGTGCGCCGGTGCATTGTCATAATGGTACAAGATATTTTTCTTATTTAAGCGGTGTCATTTTATCTTAATTTCTTTATCCGATTTCTCTACTATTTCAACATAGTACTTGGCAGTCATTGTTTTTCCTTTCTCCAAGTAATCAATTAATATTATGTCACGGTGTATAATAATGAATCCATGCCTCAACCATTGTTATAAATCGACGTAAAACTTCAGTTGGATTTAGTTCAAACATCTCCAAAGCATCTTTGAAAACAAGAAAACGTTTCACTTTTTGTTCAGCTGGTAAAAATCGCGGCATCCAACGAAAAAGCTTTTTCGTATTTAAACGATCATGAAATATATGCCGAACTCCCTCTATTGACACCTTTATGATGCCAGCAAATTCACTTACTTTAATCTTACGATCATCCAATACAAAAGTGTATCTGCTTTTCTCACGTTTTCTTCGGTAACTGCCTCATTTGGACGACCAGGATGATCTGCATCATTTGTGCTTATACGACCACTTCTAAATTCGGAATACCACGCTTTAACCATTGAATATAACGACGAAGACTCACCATAATATTTATCAATCCATTCTTTCGCTTGTACAGTATCTTTTCCACCAAAAAACAATGTTTAATCAAAACACGAAAATCTTTGAAAACCATTTTTTCTGAGACTTTAAATCAATCTCATTTTTATAACGGTAACTTTTTTTTTCTAATTAATGAAATGTTATGAAATCTTTACACTATTTTTCTAACAGGTGGCCCTACTGAAGAAACAGAAAAAAATTGACACTTGTCACGCCATCTCTACGTGAGGCCACGTACTTTTCACTAGATATAGTAGTCTGCTAGGCATCGACTCCACATGTATTTATGTTACATCGGGGGAGATTTTGCTCCATTCTTCCTTTGGAACCTGCTTTAAGTCAGCCTTGCCTGAAATGACCATCTGCCTGTTTTTTCTGTAAAGATGTTCCCACAGATGGTCGATCGCTTTAAGTTCCAGGGACCGCGTTAGATGATGAAGTGTCTTAGCAATCCGGTATAGTAGCCATTATTTCACAATTTTAGACGTAGGCTTTCGATCGTTGCCCTGTTGTACGATAAAGTTTCCATCCAAGCCTAATTTCTCGACATTAGGGCCAACGGTCGACGGAAAATTCTTCGAAAACAATTCTTCGAATAGCAGTTCTTCGAATAACAATTCTTTGAAAACAATTCTTTGAATAGCAATTTTTCGAATAACAATTCCTCGAAAAGAATTCTTCGGAAAACATTTCTTCGAAAACAATTTCGATGCTGTTTTTGAGACGAATTTTCCGTAAATCGAAATTGAAAGCCTGTAGTTGAAAACCGGTATGATTATTCCCCATTATGGTCAAAAATCGGTACGATTATTCTCCGCTATAGTTGAAAACCCCTATAGTTATTTCCCGCTATAGTTGAAAATTTTCGATTACTTCACGCTATAGTTGAAAACCTTTATGGTTATTCGAAGAATTATTTTTCGAAGAATTGTTTTCGATGAATTGTTATTCGAAGAATAACCATAAAGGTTTTCAACTATAGCGTGAAATAATCGAAAATTGAAAATTGAATTGTTATTCGAAGAACTGCTATTCGAAGAATTGTTTTTTTGAAGAATTGTTTTCGAAGAATTGTTTTCGAAGAATTTTCTGCAAATCAGGGCCAACGTTGTTCTCCAAAATTGCTAAGTAATCCACATTGTTCATAGTGGAGTAAATAAAAAGAAGATTACCAACACCTGTTGCCGTTATATAGCCCCAAGCCATAACCGAACCTTCACCGTGTTTGACAATGTTGGTAGCACAGTTTTCTTTGAAGGTTTCGTTCTTTGTAGGCCTTTTCGCTCCGAAAATTCTTAATTGGCTCTCATCTGTATACAATATGTTTTCCCAAAAAGATAGAGCCTAATTTTCGCACTTTTTAACGAAATTTCTAAGTTTGCTCTGATTCTCCTTGGATATGTATGCCTTCTTGCGTGGTATACTTCCATGTACACCATTTTTGTAAAGCGATTCCTTAACTGTGCTCTCACTTCCTGGTTTTCCTGATGCGTTTACTAATAATTTAACTGCACTTGAGGGTGGATATGTCTTTACTTCTCTTACTACAGTTCTACGTTAGTACCACAAAGCCGCTTTGGGCGTGCAGATCTCGGTAAATCTTCAACCTGACAGTGTTTGACGAATTTATCAATTATTTTTTTTTTATTGTGCAGTAGTTCCTACACAAAATTTCACAAATTTCACGCAAGGATTTACTTTTTGCTTTTTAATCTAGTACAATTTTAGTATCAGAATATCAGACGATATTTGCTTTCGCATAGTGAGACTATTTTCTTTTACGTCTCTTAAAATGATTTTTAATATAGTAAAATACGTGATCAGCACAAATTTGTAACAAGAAGTTTAGGTTCTTCCCCGAAATATAAAAAAGCCAAGTAGGTATTATTTTCATTTCGATGCTGGCCGCATGTCACGAATAACACGACCAATGTTGTCCATCAAGTCGTCTATTGTTGCTGAATTGTCAGCATAAACCAAAATTTGATTTCATAAGTCTATGGTCGCGGTCGCCGTATGGCTCGTAGCGTCATTCTGTCGAAACCACACCTCGCCCAGATGAATGTCATCCATATTTCCAAACAAAAACATCATTAATCAATGGTAACGATATTCATCGACCGTAACGCGACCCCCGGCTTCATTTCTGAAGAAATAAGGTCCTATTATGCCATCACCGTGCCAAACAGGGAATCTTTCTGGATGTAATGGAGTATGAAGGGTCTGTTGGGGATCGGTGTCACTCCATATACGATAATTTTGTTCACTTGCGGGTCAATTTCCAACTACTATAGAGCCCAAACAGCAAAAGGCCGACGCCTATAATAGTCTCGTGGCCTTAATTTTATATACACCAGCTGGATCTTACACGGGTATAGGCCGTATAATTGTCAAATACGCAAATTTGTCAATTATTTTCAACAGATCCCAAAGTCCTGCTACCGATGGCTATTCGATAAATTTAGATCTTCTTTCACACTTTTGTTTACCGCGGCGATATTCTCTTCAGCAAGCACATTCCTTCGATGTGCTGGTGTTACTGCACATTTAGAGAGCATGTAGTATGAAATTTATCCACAGTTCGACGGATGGCTTGCTCGTGTGGACGGTTATGTGCGCAAAAAAAATCACGAAGTGTCTATAAGTTGTGCGAATCGATAGTGATTTTCAGAGTAAATTTGTAGAGCTTGGTAGTGTTGTTCAAATATAAATCTTCTTTGCCAGAGCATACTGATCATAAATGTCAAAAAGTACACGCAACATGACAGTTCGTTTCACAGATAACTCTTTCGTAAAGTATATCTAAGAAAAGAAAACACTCTTCTACATTTTAAAATAAAGCGGACATCAACTGGGCCATCGAGAAGATGTTTGATTTCAACAGAATTATGTTCCAAAACATAAGGTATAATTGATCACCCGATCACCCGATCTTAATCCTATAGAGCATTTGTGGGATTTTCTAGAGCTCAGAATGCGTTAGCAAAAAATTATCTCAAAGGAGGTAAGACAAGAGAGGAGGATACTGTAAAGTTGGTTAAGGCCCTGCCAAATCGGTTTAAAGAATCCCAAAGCGCAAAAAAAGATATCGTACAAGTTACTAACTTAAGCAATATTTACTGTAAATTTAGTTTTTTAATTAATATTTAAAATTTTCTTCTTTTCTTTTTTAATGTTTTTACCTCCATAAAATTTTTTAAAGGCAATAAACCGTAAATAAGTTAAATAGCTTAATAATTTATTACAAAAAAAAAAAATAATAATAATTCAGCTTAGTTAATATTTTCTTAATTATTCGCAGTCACAGTTTAAATTTAGGTGTACGAATACTTTTTCTAGCTGGTGTATACGAGGGCGGATCAATAAGTCCGTGACTTCTCGAACTTCCCTCGTAGTTATATGAAATGTAACACTGCTCCCATCAAGTACCACCTGTTAGTAGACTACTTTGAGCATGTTCCGACATTTACTTTACGTTACAGCTGTTCAAAACATACAACCTCGTGTTTTTTTTTTAATGGAAAAAAATGAGTTTCGAGTGCTCATTAGACATTATTTTTTGCGAAAAAAAACCGTCAATAAAACCAAGAAAAAGCTTGATAAATACTATGGGGACTATGCACCATCGATTTCAATGGTAAAAAAGTGGTTTACTGGCTTTCGTTGTGGTCGCAAAAATTTAAATGACGCTAAACGTTCCGGACGGCCAATTGAGATCAATACATCCGAAAATGTCGAAAAAATCTGTGAAAGTGCGTGAGATTGTTGATGACATAGGCATTTCATATGGCAGGGTGGTTTCGATTGTAAATGATCTGTTGGGATTAAGAAAGCTGTCTGCAAGATGGGTGTCGCGTTTTCTCTCAATTGACTATAAACCAGGGATGGAATAGTTGATACAAATGTATTTTTTTGATACAATTGGATGTTGAAAAATACATTGGTACGCCCCCGACTAATTTGATACATTTTCAAAATTGACGGAATTTTAACAAATTTTTTACTTGCATAAATTTTTTCCCCCATTTTCTACAAATTTAAATATGGTAACTCGTTAAGAAACTCTTTCAAATTTAACCACACTGGCAACGTTTCATTCATTTATGTTGATGTATTGTCTAACGAATATCAGTTGACTTTTGTTTATTAAATTTGGTTTTTCCCAAAACAAATATTAAACGCAATCAGGGTACAAGCAGCAAAGCAACATTTTTCTCCTATACATTTTATATGAAAAGAAAATTACGCCGAACAGCACGATGCTGCTTTAATTCTGATTAATCATTGTTATTTCTTCTTTACGCAAAAAAAATCGGAAGAGTTTGTTCTAGATAAAAACTAAAAAAGTCAGCAATTAACTGTGATTCAATAATTTAAATAGTTTTTAAATTTTACCTTAATCATGGAATATGATGAACCTGGATGAGTATTGTATTAGGGTTTAAAATAAATTAAACTTAATTTTGATTTAATTTTTCTTAGAACCACAAAGGCAAACAAGCCATATTTAGTTCCATTTAGAGGTGATTGGGCAAAAAAGTTTACATGCTTGAAAAAGGATGAAACCGGAAAAAAATGTACTGTTTGTAATTCTTATATTACTGGAGGCTTAACACATTTAAATCGTCATGACCTGAGCGAAAATCAAAAAAAGAAAGTTAATGCCGCCAAAACAACACCCAAAATTGGCAATTTTTAAACAAGTTCCTTAAATTGTAAAATAACGGAATCTGCAAAAAAATTAGAAATAATGCTGAGTGCTTTTGTTGCAGAGCATAACCTTCCATTCACGGTACTCGAGCATCTAAATTTTATTATAGAGGAAGGAGTTCATGATTCCCAGATAACTAAGAAATTGAACATTCACAGAAAAAAAGGTAAACAACTTGTGACGAACTTGCTTGGCCCTGAAAATTCTAAAGATTTTGCAAAAACCATTACTTTTCGTTAGTTATCGATGAAAGAACCTACTGATTGCAGTATTTCCAAAAACATTGCAATTGTAATACGAATTTTCGATGGAATATCTCGTGACCGTTTTTTGAGCTTGGTACAAATTGAAGACAGCACAGCTAGTGGAATCTTCAATACCACACTGCATATATTAACGGAAAATGACATACCCTTATATAATTTGGTTGGTATGACCACAGATACGTTTGCTATAATGATGGGTTCTTCAAATGGAGTGCAATCCAAATTCAAAAATATTATTCCTCATTTATTTTCAAATGGTCTGCCACAGACAAACCCATCGATATATCATACTTTAATATCTGAATGTAAATACTGAAGCTATGACAAATTTAAAAAGGTGACCCCTACGGTCTGCAACAATGAATTTATAAAAGCATTTTTTAACTAGTTGTGCTGTAATTATCGAAATACTTTCTCAGCAAAAGTTTTATGATTTTTCGCGAGCTATAAATTTCTAACATTAGGGTGTCACATTAGGGTGGTGGGAAATGAGATTTGGGGGGGGTAGGTACTAGAACGGTACACTTGAGGTCAATGGGCCTAAGACCAAAATTATTGGCCTCCCTGATACAAAAAAATTCGCTATATCAAACTTTAAGATCGGACTGTAAATACGGAAGATATAACGAAAAAACTAAAAAGGCGACCCCTACGTTCGGCAAAAAGAAAAAATTTTTTTTTCAAATGTCCTTGGAACAATACTTTATATTCGCTGGTGTACGGTGAACTTTTTTTTTGTGCCTGTAAGGTGATACGGTCTAATGTACATGTAGGTACATTATAGGTACATGTAGCTACCCATGAGAAGAACATGGCTTTTCCAAATTAGATCTGGCAACACTTAACTATTGGCCTTGAACTTAAAATATCATTTGGCAATTTTTCTTTTTGGCGATTTTTGAATTTGCCCATTTTTGATTTTGAAGATTTTTGTTTTTTGGGCGATTTTTATTTTTCGCGATTTTTAGGTTTGGTGATTTTTGATTTCAGCGATATATTTTCCACGACAAATTACATTGACAACTAATGTACTTGTCAAAAGACTGTCGCTTTCGTAGTACTTCATATTTTTTATAGAGGAGGTGCCACGCCCACTAATCCCATTCATCCCAACTTCTATTGGACTACTCACATTAATATCTGATGGACTCGTGCAAAATGTCGAGTCTTTCCCTTTTATAGTACAACAGTTATATGATATTAGATATCTACTTTGCATGGGCGGTGCTACGCCCACTGCTTCGATCACGCCCATTTTTTTGTTCGAGTAATCATACAAAGAACCTAGGGGCTCACGTTCTCTCTTTTACAGTACTCCTGATATATGACATTAAAGAGTTACTTTGCATGGGGAGTGCCACGCGCACTGTGTGAACCTGCCAATTTTTTATCCGACTACTCATACTAAGATCTGATGGGGTCGTGCAAAGTGTCAAAGCTTACCTTTTTTAGTACACCAGTTATGTGATATCATATATTTTCTTTTTACGGGCGGTGCCACGCCCACTGTTGCGATAATGCCCATTTTTTGTCTAACTAATCACATGAATAACTTATGGGCTCACACAATGTCCCAAGACTCTAACCATTGCAGTACTTCAGATATATGGCATTTTATATTTACTTTGTATGGCAAGTGCCATGCCTATTGGTCCGAGACTGCCCATTTTCTGTCCGACTACTCACATTAATAATAGGTGACATCAGACAAATTTGAAAAGCTCTCCCTATCACAGTACTCGAGATATACAAAATTGAATTATTACTTGTATGGGAGGTATCACGTCCACTTATCCGATCCCGCCCATTTCCGGCATAGCTTCTAATATTAACAATAGGTGACCTCACACAAATTTGCAAAGCTCTCCCTATCATAGTACTCAATATATATGACATTAAAAATTTACTTGGAGGTGCCACGCCCACTAAAAATATTTAAAGAGTTGTAGGCTTCCCATATCCGCAGTAAGACTCTGTGAAAATTTCAGGTAGATCACATGAGTAGTTACGGAGATTACCTCCTACAAACAAACAAACAAACACACATTACCTCTTTATTATATTAGTATAGATTGGCCGATTTGGATGAATTTAACCATTAATAAAAGAAAATATGTGTGGTTTCTGGTCAAAAGTATCTGACATTAAGAATGAATTAGATGAAAAGATGTTTCCTGATATTTCCCGAATAGTTGGTGGATTTTGTCGATACCTCATTCCTCTGCAAATGTGGAGAGGATTTTTCTACTCAAAATATTATAAAACAAAAGAAAGAAGCAGGTTTCATGTTCCAACAGTATCAAATCTTATTCAAACCAAAGACTTATTAAAATTAGCAAATGCTTGTTGTTATAATTTTAAAATTTCTAACAACATATTATTAAAAAATGTATAGAAAATATTTTAAATTGATTTAAAGTCGTTAAAATATTTTTACTTTAAAGATGTTGGAATTTTTTTTTTTAAATACCTTTATCTTAAAAACGTAATATTATGATCTCTTAAAAAATATTTGTGCCTTTTTATATAAAGGGTGATTTTTTAGCTATTATCTTTTTGGCAACACTGGTTTAAACAGCTGACGCACGTTTCGTGTTTTGTTTCATTGTCAAACATCTTCAGTTTGGTCTATAATTTAACCATGAATCGTCTTACAAACGAACAACGCTTGCAAGTTATTGAATTTTATTATCAAAATGCGTACTCTGTTAAGAAAGTTCATCGCGCGCTTCTTCCATTTTATGGTCAGTTTAATCGACCCACTGAAGCGGCTATTCGGGCTATTGTGACTAAATTTCGCACCAAATTTACATTGTTGGACATTAAACCACCAACACGCTTACGTAGAGTGCGAACTGAAGAAAATATGTCAGCTGTATCGGCCAGTGTTAATGATGACCATCAATTATCGATTCGTCGCCGTTCGCAGCAATTGGGCCTCTGTTACTCAACAACGTGGAAAATTTTGCGGAAGGACTTAGGTGTGAAGCTTTTCAAAATACAGCTGGTGCAAGAATTGAAGCCGAACGACCTACCGCAACGTAGAATTTTTGGTGAATGGGCTCTTGGAAAGTTGGCCGAAGCTCCACTTTTTTACCGACGAAACTCATTTTTGGCTGAATGGGTACGTAAATAAGCAGAATTGTCGAATATCAGCCAGAAGCATTGGAAGAGCTACCAATGCATCCAGAAAAAGTCAAATTTTTTGCGGTTTATGGGCTGGTGGCATCATTGGACCGTACTTCTTCAAAGATGATGCGAATCGTAACGTAACTGTGAGCGCTACCGAGATATGATATCCAAATTTTTTTTGGCCACAACGCAGGAGCTTGACTTGCATGACATGTGGATTCAACAAGACGGTGCCACATGCCACACAGCACGCTCAACAATGGACTTATTGAGAGGCGAATTCGGTGAACATTTTATATCACGTTCGGGACCAGTCAATTGGCCGCCTAGATCGTGCGATTTAACGCCTTTAGACTATTTTTTGTGGGGCTATGTTCAAGATCATGACTATACAGACAATCCCGCTTCAATTGACGCATTGGAAGACAACACTGAAGCATTTATTCGTGAGATACCGGCCGAAATGTTGGAAAGAGTATGCCAAAATTAGACTAAGCGGATGGACCATTTGAGGCGCAGTCACGGTCAACATTTGCATGAAATAATCTTCAAACATTAAATTATGTGGACCGTACTATCGATTCAAATAAAGATTTCATGCATTTTTCTGAATTTTATGTGTTTTTTTTTTTTGGAAAACCTTCTTATAGCTCTTAAAAAATCACCCTTTATAATTCTAGGTATATGTATATTTTTTTATTTTATCTAATTTTTTATTTTGTATTTTTGAAATACATTAATGAATTTTTATGTACCTGTTTTGTTTATAATTATTATTTTTGTTGTTGTTTTAAATAAAATAAAAAAGTACCTTGAGGGTCAAAAAAGTACAATTTAAATTCATTTTTGATACTAAAACGAAATTGCCATATTCCATCCCTGCTATAAACGTAATCGTGTGACAACTTCAAAGGATTGTTTGGAGTTGTTTATCTAAAATTCGAATGAGTTTGTGCGGCGTTTTGTAACTGTGTATGAAACATGGATCCATCACAACACTCCTCAGACCAAGCAGCAGTCTAAACAATGAGTTTCTCCGGGTGAACCGGCTCCGAAGAAGGCCAAGGTAAGTTTTCCGGCCAATAAGGTGATGGCAACAGTTGGGGATGCACGCGGCATAATACACAGCGATTACCTTCAAAAGGGGAAAACAATAAACGGCGAATATTATGCCAACTTATTGGACTGATTTAACGAGGACTTAAAAAAAACGACCCCATATGGCCAAGAAAAAGGTCTTTTTCATCAAGATAATACGCGGGTGGACACGTGTGCATTCTCAATGGCAAAATTACATGAATTGGGCTACGAATTGGTACGTCATTCGCCATATTCTCCGGATTTAGCCCTTAGTGACTATTTTCTATTTCCAAACCTAAAGAAATGGCTCGGTGGAAAGAGATTTAGCTCCAACGATGATATTATTGATCAAATAAATGCCTATTTTATGGACCTCGAAAAATCCTATTTTTTAGAAGGTATACAAAAATTGGAGAAACGGTGCACAGTGGCTGAAAATCGTTTTTCATTGGCCAAAATTCTGTAACTTTTGAACCGATCAAAATATTTAAGAATTTTTTTTTAATGGATTGATATTTAGTTCAGCTTGACTCATTTTTAATTACATTAAAATTGATTGAGTGAGACCTTTTTAAGGAATTTTTATTATTATTATATTTTTATTTATTAAAAAATTTAATATTTGGATTTTAATAATAATTATAAACATTTTTTGTAACAATGGGATTTTATTAATGTTACACTCAAAAAAATTTTAACAATAAAAAAAAATAATAATAAAATCAACTGGAGATTTTGCTATTATTACTGAAAAATTAAAAATTTTTTGTTGTCAAATTTGCAAATTTGTTTACACTCAAAGAATATTTACACTTAAAAAAACGTTATTAATATTATCTAAAAATCAAATTATTAAATTTGATAATTTTAAAAAACATTTTAAAACTAAAAACTGCGATCGATTTAAATTGCATTTGTAACAATGTTAGGTTCTGTTTATTATTATTTTTTACTAATACTATTTTTTTCGTACTTAAATAACAATGAAAGGCAATTATAATTACTAGCAGATTCCAGCACTCGAAATTCGAGCGCAAATTCTAAGAAATTTTATGTTTTTATTAAATAAAGACGCTAAAAGTATCAATTATGGCCAATTCACAATTCAACATAAAAAACAAACTCATTTTTATTACAAACACATTAACAAATTTAATAAACACACACATAGCATTGTATAATTTTATGTATGTGTTAGTAACAACTTTAAATGCAATTTACTCAAAATGAAGGAAAAATTAAAAAATCTGTAAATCTGCAAAAAGGCTAAAGAGAAATACCTTTCAAATAATATACGCTTGGTCAAAATCGGAATAAAACGGTAGAACAAAACATCAGTCACAAGAAATCGCCTAGCCTATTAATATTATAGATTATTCATATTGATTGCAAATATTCTATATTTTGTTCTGTGTTATTTCTGTTCTTTAGTAGTTTCTTGACTTCTTCATCGAAATTCCGATGTTCCACTTTCCATTGATTTCGAATACTGGAGATGAACGGATCTGACGTTGCCAATAATATATTAAATAGATCTTCATTTGCGGAATTTCGTGAAATTTTTCTAGTATTGTGCTCTCTATAAAATCTGTAATCCTTACTCCTTCTTTGCTGAGCCTCCTCTGATAGATCTTCAAGTGGCACCAAATGATTTTTAATGACATCTTCTCCACGATAAAGGATTTTGTGAACTGTTGCAAACATATTTCTCCATGGGTAGTTGGTTGTATATATTTTTGCAGTTTCCTTAGCATAATCTCCAAATTTTCTAGAGTCAATTTCTTCATTGCACGCAAGTACTTCTAGGATTATTTTAAATCTGAAAATAAAGTTTAAATCCACTCCTATTATTTCAGATGCTGTTTCTGGATCTGAAAAGAATCTTCTTGCGGTATTGCCATCATTTGTATTGCCTGACCCTTGTTTTGGCTGGTCTATAATCAATCCAAATTTGCGATATTCATACTGAATATGTTTCTTTTTTTAACTTCTTAACTCTTTGTTGGTTTCGTTGTTTCTTATTGATCCTGAAGACCCGAAATCCAAATCATAACTGATTTTTAGTATGTGTTCCATAAGTCGTATTCTTACATGTAGTGCTGATAATCCAAAATCATATGCATCGGTTTTATCTAGCAATATTGTCGGACTAGGTTTAATTGGCTTGATGTTGTTTGGCATATAATGCCGCTGGATGAAGACTTCGTGTTAGTCAAAGCCTGGCCTACTTTTCCGTCTATAATTGTCGGCATTAATTGATAGCTTACTTCACTTTGCAGCCCATTTAACTGTAATTATAGTGGCTATAGTGTTGCAATTTGGGTCTTGATATCAGAAACTTCTTTGTTAATGGAGGACACTTTCACCTTTCTCCGGGTGGTGTACGTTTCTTGTTCCCTGTTGTTCCCTAGAAGTTCTATTCCACTGAAGTTGAAATTTGTGAAAAACATAGTAATTTCATAAACATTTCATAACGCCCCTAATATTAAACGGTAGAGCTGTGACCACTTATAACAACTAAAGACTATAATCCTACCAACGTTATCAAAAAAACCGCAGGTCATTATCGATGATAGCTTGCGAACAGTAACCATTTATTTTTGATGAAAAACAAAAAAAAATCACCTTTTTCTGAAATTAAAAAAACAGTTGAGTTTGACAGCATGCCACGCCCATAATTAGCAATAGTCTAACCTAATTTTTTGGCTACCTTAATCTGTATATATTAGCTAGAAAAAGGATTTAAAATTTTAAAAATCGATGACAAAAAAAATTAGACGTTTGGCGAATGAAATCAAAATTTCCGCCACAGTGCGGTGTACTAAGTGTATTGAGCTTAAAGGAGATTATGTTGAAAAATATTTTTTTTTTTTTGCAAAAAAGAAACTGTTTCATTCCAAAATTCACGGACTTTTTGATCCGACCTCGTCTCTTTTGCTATGTGGAAAATTTATCAGAGTATTATTTATTAAAGCAAAAAGATTCTGATCTCTAGCAAGATTAAAATTAAAATTAATGAGGTATCACCCTCCTTTTTTCAAATAATCAAAACTTTCTTTTGTAGAAATACCCGTATTCATAAATAAATCGCACTTCTTTTTGATAAACAATTTTATTTAATATTATTTTCTTTTTCTCCTAATTTTAACTTAGACCACTTTCATAATTATGGGTGTAACAAACACTTCAATAAAAAACCCTCGGCAGAGAAGTGTAGGGTAAAACATATATGAATAGACCAATAATGTGTGAGACATTCAAAGGAAGACGTGCATTCATTGTTTGAGTTACTCATTGAATATTTGGTATGCGTATGGTAAGCAGATAATTGCAGATAATATCGACAGGATCATTGTCATGTCCTACGTATACATGTATGTATAAGGCGACATGCGTCAAACGACAGCTGACAATTTGAATAGTGTCATTTGTTTCACAATATAGAAACAAAAACAATTAATTCAAAAATAATTAATTCACAGATGCTTTAATAATAAAAGAACAAAAATTTAACATTTATTCCAAGCGATATTTTAATGTTATTTAAAAAATGATCATTAAAAATCTTGTATTAAATATTTTATCAGAAACATACATAAATTCATTTGCCTCAATATTTTTAGTTTTACTGTAGTTTTTCCACATAAAAAGCGTAGCCAGAAATATGATTATAATGAATATGTTTGTAACATTTAAAACTTGTTATGAATCACTGACCTCTTAATTTAACGGTAAATAATTTTTAACAAGCAGAGTTCAACCTGCTGCTGCAACACGATGATGATGATGATGATGATGATGATGATGATGATGATGATGATGACTTTAAAGTCAACAACATTAACACATATAGCAACCGAAAAAAAAAGAAAAAGAAATAAAAAAATCTGTATTTAAAAATGAACCGGTTAAAAACACCCGCGCGTTTTTTATGTTTTTGTTTTCCTAAATTCATAAGAAAGTGTGAGAAAAGTTAATTTTAGTTTTATTATTATGGAAAGAATAAGAAATTACGAGAAGAAATGCATCTTTTTAATAAACAAACATTGGAGAAATTTACATGTACAGTATGATGTTTTATGATTAATAAGGGTATTCACGTTTGATAAATAAATTTATAGAAACAATACAAAATTAAACAAATAAGTGTGTGGGTGATTAATTTGGCTGTCGGTAATGTTTATATACCACCAACGATGTCATCCGAAAAGAAATTCTTTGATGTAACATAAAATTTTTTATAAAAAAAATGTTTTTTTTTCTCACATGATTAAAAAAGTAGAAATTTCGGTAGAGACAATTTAAATTAATTTTTGAATATGAAAAAATTAAAGCGGATAAATGTTAACCTCTTAAGACCTGAACTATTTTTTACTTATTTATATTATTTTTGAATTTTTCTATTTAAGGTGGCAGAAAAAGGATGCGCACATACTAATGTCTACACTGCAGGTTTAAATGACTGATTAGTAAGGAACAATATTATTAATAGTATGGTAGTTTTCAAAACAGTTATTTTTCAAAATACATGAATAGTCATTGCATTTTACACATATAGTATGGCAGCGTGAAGAGCACGGTGGGTGGCGACATTTCGACGCGGACTTGCTGTCTACAAAGCGCACGGTGCTTCTTTGAGGGTGGTTCGATTAGACAATCTTGACGGTCGTCTGTGGGATTCCAGCTAAATCTTGTAGTTGTGCTAGTGTTGGGACGAGATATAGAGCTGCAATGCAAGAAATTGGGTCCTTTGGCCAGGTTCACTAGAGCAAGCCTAGCTGATCCTTTCGTTCGACGTTTTCTTGTATATAACAACGCGTGTCCAAAAAAAAAATGGGTGCCCGACCATTTTTTGAAAGCTTATAGGGTAAGGTATTTTTGTGATTTTTTTCAGATTTTTCGGCAGAGGTTTAGAGGACGCTAAAGTCGAATTTTACCCAAAAATCGGGATTCCCGGACATTTTTTAAGCTTTACTTATTACTTGGCCCATTACCTCGATTTTCTTTGTTACAATGTCAATATTTTAAAAGAAGTACGTTCAAGCTTTACTTTTCTGTGTAGAAATTGTAAGTTTCGTTAATTTTTTTGCTCATTTGGGTCTCCATAATGACATTTTTTCGTAAATTTTGCATAAATTTTGAAAGTAATGCTTTGTAACTTTTAAAATTTCTATCAACGTTAAAAAACTAATGACGCAGTTTAAAATGTGGATAAAGGCCATTTTGTGAAATTAAAAATATTCTTAGGTGTTTTTGCCAGTTATGCATCGGAAAAATATTGTGCAAGCATGCTTTGCGTAAAGTAGTTCTTTCGTTAAAAAAAAGAAAAGTAAAAACATTTTCTGTGTGCAAAAAGTTTTTCTAATATTTATAACAAATCGCGCGAATATTTATGAATCTATATTCATATATAAAATACAAAAAAATGATTCTTTGTCCTTTATAGACTCTGAAACAACTTTTTACGAGGTGATTTGATAATGTTGTTAAAAAATTGTTTTAGCATTCCTCCTGGAAAAAATTAGAAAGGTGTACACGTGAACAATAAATTTTATGATATGGAATTACTTGCCGCAAAGCCGCACTTGCAGTGAATTTCTGCTCAGACCCTGGACACAGCAGACCAAAAGCTGCATGCTCAAAGAGTTCAATTTGGAGGGAACGTCAGAAACAGCGAATGATTGCCGCAGAGACTATTAAGAAATCGTTTGAGGCGTCCAATTTCATTACAGTGCATTGGGATGGAAAGATAATGCCCGATTAAAAAAAAAAAGAAAAAATTGATCGGCTTTCAATTAATGCAACCGGAAATTTCGACACCAAGCTACTGGGAGTAGTACCACTTCCATCCGGAAGGGGAGAACATCAAGCCGAGGCAGTGTTTCAAATGCTAAAAACCTGGAACTTAACTGAGAGTATTAAATTTATGTGTGCAGACATAACAAATTCCAATACAGGATGTCGAATTGGGGCATGTGTTTTACTTTGCCAAAAATGAAAAAAAGACCTCATATTTTTAGCATGCCGTCATCATATGTTGGAGCTTGTTGCAGGATCAGCGTTTAAGGCACTTGATATTGAAGAACAGACAACATCACCACAAATCAAAGTCTTCGCATCTTTTCAGCAAAGTTAGAAGTCCATTGACAAGGGCAATTTTTAGGACTGCATCAGGCACAAAATTGTTGAAAAAATAATGCCGAAATATATACGCGAAGATGTAAAAAATTGTATAAAAGCGCAGCTTGAGGAAATGCAACCAAGAGAAGATTACAAAGAACTGCTTCAACTGAGCTTTATATTTTTGGGTGATAGATCTGAGCCCCATCTAACAATAAAACCTCCTCGAGCCATTAATCGGGCACGCTGGATGATGAAAATTATATACTCATTAAAAATATGCATTTTTCGAAACCAGCTGCAATCGGTCATAAACGCTTCAAAAATTGACGCCTTGCTTGAATTTACTGCATTTATTTTGAGAATATACATCAAAAATTGGTACATATGCCAGTGCCCTAGATACGCTCCTCTCAATGATTTAGGTTTATTGAAGCAATTGGATAGCTATAAAAGCTTTAACGAATCAATCGCACGTGCCCGTTGAAAACCTTACTGGGGCACCAGTGGTACCTATCCCCGAAGTTGGCTGGCTTAGCGTTTTTTGATGAACGTATCGATACCAAAACGTTGCGTTTAATGGTCCGAAATCTACACGTACCAAGTAACGGCAAATAATTAGTAAAAGCAGTATTATTCGAAAACATGCTTAAAAAAATTCAAGATTTAATATCCGAAGCCAGCCTAGCCTTTTTTGAAGCCTGCAACATATCTGTAGATTTTTTACAAGCAGATCAGGAAAAATGGCATAACAACAAAGAATAAAGAATTGCACGTGGTAAATGGCTCATTCTTATATAAATGTAACAACTTCTGAAACAGACTTTCAGAATTTATTGCAGGGCATAGAACTACATCGCAAAAGCTCTAATAAATAATTTCAAAGCAAAAAAACATATTTTTTTTTTATTTATTTTGGGTATGAGAAGTAAGCTGCCTAGAGTTTGACTCTCATTGCAACAGAACCACCCATATTTAATATTTGAAAAGAAAAAATAAAATAACATTAAAACAAATCCGATGCATAACTGGCAAAAACACTTTAGAATATTTTTAATTTCACAAAATGGGTACAAAGCGTAAAAAGGGTATAACTTTGGAACGGTAACAGCTTTTTTTAAATGACTCAGCCTTTATCCACATTTTAAACTGCGTCATTAGTTTTTTAACTTTGATAGAAATTTTAAAAGTTACAAAGCATTACTTTCAAAATTTATGCAAAATTTACGAAAAAATTTCATTAAGGGGACCCAAATGAGCAAATAAATTACCGAAACTTACAATTTCTACACAGAAAAGTAAAGCTTGAACATTCTTCTTTTAAAATATTGACTTTGTAATAAAGCAAATCGTGGTTAGGGGCCAAGTAATAAGTAAAACTCAAAAAATTTCCGGGAATCCCGATTTTTGGGTAAAATTCGACTTTAGCGACCTCTAAACCTCATTCGAAAAATCTGAAAAAATCCCAAAAATACTTTAGCCTATAAGCTTTAATTTCCAAGAAATTGCAGAAAGCTCTCACGGGTCACTTTTTTGTCATCACTGAGCTTCGAAAGTAAGCTATTAGTCTATAACATAAATCTATGTCACCCATGCAGGAGTTATAATTTGTTACAACAGCTGACCGACTTACATCGATTTTTTTCTTTTCTTTTTTGCACCAGCATGAGCATATATGTGTAGTGGCGCTCCCTGAATAAGTGGATAGCATCATTACTGATTTTGTGTCCATCCATTTAGCGATACATGACTTCGTCATCACTTCTAACTTACTCATCCCATTCTCCCTTTTTAACCGCTTGACAGACTTTAGTTTTTGTGCCACTGGTCCAATTCTATTTGCCATTACAGTCCCGGTCAGAAAAATCCCGCTTCTTTTTTCATTCAAATTATCAGCCAACTTTAGACTGGTAAAAAATCTGTCTCTGTATAAAACACAGCTGTTCTTAATTGTACGACACAGCCTTTCTGCAATTCTTGCTCCTAGTCCAAGATTTTTCATAACATCTTGAAAATCCAATACCAGTCCGTCTCCTGCAGCCAACACAAAGTTTTTAAGTCCAAGTGGATTAGGCTTCGATGGCATGTATTTGCGGTACTCACAGAGTCCTGAAAAATCGATCATTTGCTCGTCAATTGACATGTGCTTGGAATCTGGTAAACTTTGACATTTTCTCAAAATGGGGTTTAATAGTGGTCTTATTCTCCAAAGTTTATCATTGCTATTGGGGATGTTGCTATCACAAAAGTAAACATAATTTTTGATCTCAAAAAACCTGTCTCGATTCATTCTTTCTCTAACAATTGGCATACAAACCTCTCGTTGAGGGTATTTGAAGGGGCCCATCATCAGCTGTACACTAGCAAAACGTATAATTTCAATTGTAATATCTTGATATGAAAATAAAGATATGTGTTGGCTGCTTTTGAACAGAACATTGTGTGTTTCATGTGTGTATTTTCTGAACCTTGGTAATTTCAATAATGGTGAGTTTAAAAAAATAGCAGCTCCCCTATAAAACTTATCAAAAGCAAACTTATTTTAAAAACTAAGAGCTCCTTCCGGCTTCCCACCTATTTTTCGAAAGAAAAACTTTTTCATGCAAATAAGTTTTCAGATTTAATTCATGCATTGTACGGCATTTGACCAGTAAAGAGGACTTTTCTATATAGAGAAATTTCAGATTCTTAAAAATTTTATTATTCATTATTATCATTAAATTATTTTAATAATTATTTAAAACTAAAAAATAAAAATAATTCCGCATTCAATGGCATACTTCTTGATTGCAATTATATATTTCAATGATCTTCCCCATCCGCTGGCCGTGACCGTTTAACTATGTATGTCACTGGTATTATTTCCAAATACTCACTCGTACACAAAAGAAAAATGAACAAAAAAAAAAAAAAATAAAACAACAAACGTCAACGTAGAAATATTTACATCAAAATAACAAAACAAGAAATATCAATTGAAGATGCTCCGTATTGATACTCGTAGATACAGACATACTCGTACAATAAATTAACACACAACATGACGTTTATACGATTCTAAACAGCTTCAAACTTGAGCAGAAACATGTCACCATTTACCAAAAGTGTGGCACTTATTAAGATGGAGCAATTTCTTTTTTTTTTTTTTATATATACGTATATACAAAAGCCAATGTGAGCAAGCTCTAAGATTTGGGTTCGAAACTCAAGATGTTATTTGAGAAATAGAAAATTGTCTAAAATAATTACAACGGATTCATTAATTCTTTTTATTTTTTAAGATAGGTATAACTTTTTATAGCTAATTACGGTTATAGTCATATCAGTTACAGTTGTTTTATTCAATAAAACAGACCATTCGAATATTCTCCCAGTACCAACAAATAAGCGCCACCCTCGCTTGCATACAATTTGAAGAGAAATATTTACTAAGACAAAAAACAAAAAAAAAACACACCAGCAACTTATTAACATAACAATTCAAGAGCCAAACGACAAAATCAAAATAGTTGTTTAAAGATAGTTTTCGAAAGATAAGAACAAAAATGTGGTTTTTAGTGGAATACATGTTTGGATTTTTTATGAATACAAATATGTGCGAGTGAAGGTGTTTAAGACTTCCGGGATTTTTGTATTTAATAAATGTTTTTTCGTAAAGAATTTTAAATAAATTTTAAGGTACTTATCTATTCTTATTAGTTTTATGAAAATTTTTCACAATTTTCTATTAGTTTTTAACTTTATTTTGACCATCAATATTTAATAAACAAAAAAATAAATAAATAATAATAATAACAAAGTTATATTCGCTTAAATTTTATTAAAACGCCCTTGAATTTTACAAATGGTTAATTTTTTTTTAAAGATTTTTGTTATATATTTTCTATGGAAGCACTTCACTTCGAACATTCCAGGGCGTCATTAGTAAATATGTGAGAATATAATTGTAGATATTTTTATTTTTTTACATGATTTAAAACCCAAATCAAAGTTTATTTAAAAGAAAATTTTATTTTCTTAGAAATTAATTTTTATTCTAAAATACCTTTTATTAACAAAGCATCTTTTCTAAAAAGTACCTTTATTTAAAAAAAGTCAATCGTAAAAAGCATATTTTTTTAAAAAGTAAATTTTCCTAAAAAGTTCCATTTGTTAAAAAAGTACCTTTACTTAAAAAAGTATATTCTCCAAAGTTCAGAAAATACACACATCAAACACACAATATTTTGTTCTAAAGCAGAACATATTCTTGAACGCGTACATCAAAAAATTGAAACATTATCCACTCGCGATCGGAAAAATCAGAAACACCCCTACATATAATAACGACAACAATTGTTTCAACCAAGTTTATTGAAAAAATCTAAAATTATTCATTAGCAGTTATAAAAAAAATAAAAATAAAATGATAATAATAAAATAAATAAAATAAAAAATAACAGGATAGTAATAAAATATATAACAGAGAAATTTTATATGTTGTTTATGACTTAGTTTCGTTTTTTTCCGATCGCGAGTGGATAATGTTTTATTAATTTTCAGATGTACGCGTTCAAGAACATGTTCTGTTTTTTTTTTTTTTTTAGCAGTACACGTGCAGGAACATGAACTTAATATAAAGCTACACTCGAATCTGTGTGGTTTATGTGAGTTCGAAACAAAAAATACGTGATAGAAACATGTTTGTGTACATAACAAAATATTAAAACGAAACACAGTCATGATTGTGTTCGGCACCGTACAAAATTTAGAAACACACATAATTGGTATCAAAATAAAAATATATGTTTGTTGGTCTGAGCTATGTTTGTTTATATATGTTTATGTACGAGTTTTTTGTTCAGTGTGTGTTTTTTTCTGAACTCTGATATATTCTTAAAAAAGTATCTTCCTTTAAAATAGCCCCCCTTTTCGTAAACAAGTTCCTTTTCTTAAAAAAGCACATTTTCTTGGAAAGCTAACTTTTTAAAAAATTTAATTTTAATAAAAAAAATACTTTTCTTACAAACAAATTTTTCTTTAAAAAAGAACTTTTAGTTGAATAAAGTACCTTATTTAAAAATATTTAATTTTATCAAAAAATAATTTTTTTTTACAAAGTACCTTTTACTAAAAAAGTCAATTTTAATAAAAAAAAAAGTAACTTTTCGTAAAGAGCTTATATTTTTACTAAGTAAATTTTCTTCAAAAATTTTTATTTCTTTAAAAAAGTAACCTTTTATTAAAAAACTACCTTTTCTTCTTAAAAAAGTATACTTTCTTAAAAACGTACCTTTCCTTAAAAAAGTACCCTTCCTTACAAAATAAATTTTCTTAACAAGTACATTTTCTTAAAAAAGTAAATTTTCTTAAAAAAGTACTCTTTCCTTAAAAAAATATTTTTTAAAGTATATTTTCTGAAAAAGCACCTTTTTTAAAAAAAGTAAATTTTCTAAAAAAAGTACCTTTTCTGAAAAAAGTACATTTTCTGATACAAATACCTCTTCGTTTTTACCTTTTCTTCAAAAATTTACCTTTTCTTCAAAAATTTACCTTTTCTTCAAAAATTTACCTTTTCTTAAAAAATTTACCTTTTCCTAAAAGCACCTTTCTTTAAAAAGTACCTTTTCTTAAAAAAATATTTTTTCATTAAAAAAGTATCTTTCCTAAAAAACGAACATTTCTAAAGAAGAACCTTTTCTTAAAGAAGTACTTTCTCTAAAAGTACGTTTTCTTAAAAAGTACATTTTCTTTGCAAAATACCACTTTTTAAAAAATTTACCATTTCTTAAAAAAACTTACCTACTCTTAAAAAGGGTATATTTTCTGGACAAAATATATTTCTTTAAAAAATACGTTTTCTTAAAGAAGAGAATATTTTCTTTATAAATTATTTTCTTTAAAAAAAATGTCTTTCCTAAAAAAGGTACATTTTCTTAAGAAAATGCTTTTTTCTTAAAAAGTACAATTTCTTAATAAAGTAAATTTTCTTTCACAAGTCCATTATATTAAAAAAGTACATTTTCTTAAACAAGTAAATTTTCTACTAATGGAACTTTATAAAAAATTAATTTTTCTAAAAAAAAGTACCTTTTATTAAAAAATACATTTTCTAAAAGTACCGTTTCTTAGAAAAGTTCATTTTCTTAAATAAGTAAAATTTTTTGAAAAGCTACGTTTTTTAAAAAAAATTAATTTTATTTAAAAAAAAAATTCCTTTTCTTACAAAGTAAATTTTCTTAAAAAAGTTTCTTTTGTAAAAAAGGTAACATATTTAAAAAAGCTATTTTTAGCAAAAAGTAATTTTTGTTAAAAAGTACTAAAAAAGAACCTTTTACTAAAAAAGTACTTTTTACTAAAAAAAGTACCTCTTACTAAAAAAAGTACCTTTTATTAAAAAAGTACCTTTTACTAAAAAGGTACCTTTTCTAAAAAGTACCTTTATTTAACAAAAGTAAATTCTAATAAAAAAGTACCATTTTAAAAAGTGCCTCTTCTTAAAAACTAAATTTTCTTGAAAAACTTTTCTTAAATAAGTATATTCTTAAAAAAGTACTTTTTTCATAAAAAAGTACCTGTTCTTAAAATTTACATTTTCTTTAAAAAGTATATCTTAAAAAATAACCATAATTAAAAAGTACCCTTTTTAGAAACTTCCTTTTTAAAAAAGTACATTTTCCTAAAAAGTAAATTTTCGTAAAAAAAATTAAAAAGGTACTTTTCATAAAAAACTAAATTTTCTTTAAAAAAGTACTCTTTTCTAAAAAAAAAAGTACCTTTTCTAAAAAAAAGTACCTTTTTTCAAAATGTGCCTTTTCTGAAAACAGTACCTTTTGCTCGAAAATCTACCTTTTCTTATTTTCTTTAAAAAGTACTCCTTTCTAAAAAAAGTACATTTTCTAAAAAAAGTGCCTTATCTAAAAAAAGTAACTTTTTTCAAAATGTGCCTTTTCTGAAAACAGTACCCTTTTCTGAAAACAGTACCCTTTTCTCGAAAGGTAGATTACCTTTTCTTAAAAGGTACCATTTTTTAAAAGAGTATCTTTTCTTAAAAAAAGTATATTTTCTTAAAAAGTTACATTTCTGAAAAGTGTGATTTCTGAAAAAATCGAATTTTCTTAAAATAGTAAATTTTTTTTAAGAAGCATATTTTCTTAAAAATTGTCTTTTCTTAACAAGTATATTTTCTTAAAAAAGTAAATGTTTAAAAAAATACTTTTCTTAACGATATATGTACATACTTAAGTACTAAATGGACCTTAAAATTTTTACTGAGGTCATATATCATTAGAAGTGGTTTTTTGGCTCAGATATAGCTCAGCTAGAAATAAAGCTCATTCAAATTAAAAATGTTATTATACTCATAGAAAATTTTATAAAATCTTTTTTCAAAAGTATATTTATTTAAAATAAGGAAATTAAAAAAAATATATTTTCTTAAAAAATATCTCTTCTTAAAAAGTAAATTTTATTAAAAAGGCGCCTTTCTTAAAAAAGCATAGTACATTTTGTAAAAAGTATATTTTCTTAAACGAGTACATTTCCTTGAAAAGGTTAGTTTCCTTTAAAAGTACCTGTTATTAAAAAAGTACTTTTTCTAACAGTACGTTTTCTTAGAAAAGTTTCTTTTCAAAAAAATGCCATATGAAAAGCTAAGTTTTTAAATAAATAAAATTTTAATTAAAAAGTACCTTTTCTTACCGAGTTAATTTTCTTTAAACAGTAACTTTCGTTAAAAAAGTACCTTTTCTTAAAAATTTTATTTTCTTACAAATAAATTTTTATTTTAAAATACCTTCTATTAACAAAGCATCTTTTCTAAAAAGTACCTTTATTTCTGAAAACAGTACCCTTTTCTCGAAAATCTATTTTCTTAAAAGGTACCATTTTTTAAAAGAGTATCTTTTCTTAAAAAAGTATATTTTCTTAAAAAGTTACATTTCTGAAAATGGTAATTTCTGAAAAAATCGAATTTTCTTAAAATAGTAAATTTTTTTTAAGAAGCATATTTTCTTAAAAATTGTCTTTTCTTAACAAGTATATTTTCTTAAAAAAGTTAATGTTTAAAAAAATACTTTTCTTAACGATATATGTACATACTTAAGTACTAAATGGACCTTAAAATTTTAACTGAGGGGTATATCATTAGAAGTGTTTTTTTGGCTCAGATATAGCTCAGTTAGAAATAAAGCTCATTCAAATTAAAAATGTTTTTATACTCATACAAAATTTTATAAAATCACTATAGAAAATAATTTGAACGAAAATATTTCAACTGAAATTTATAAATCCACATTTCTATGCCAAGCGACACCACATAATAAAAGCTTATCTGTTTACCAATTTTCACGCATGTAAGCTTTGAAAAATAAGCAGCAAAAAAACGACAAGCGCCATAGCAATACCACCTTCACTACCACAAACAATACTTAACAACCAAATGGAACTCAACCCAGAAACAGCTTAAACATCTGGATAAAAACCCTAACAAATGAGTGTCTATAGATAATTGTTTTTGAAATGAGGAACCCCTACGTACGAGTACAGAACGAGTACAATATTCATATGTATATATAGTTGTATATAATCAACTGAATGACAACAATAACAATATAAATAAAATGATGATTTTTCGAGTAAATAACTTAGATGCCTTTTTATCTCGCTCTCAGTTTGAGTTTTAATTTACCAGGCTTACAGAAATTCCCAGCAGGGCAGAACAAAACAAATACACCATTACAGAAAAGAAACACATCAAATTTAACGCATTTCTCCTCATCATCACCACCGCCATCATTATCATCATTCTCGTCGTCGTCGCCGTCGCCGTCGCCATCGTCATCGTCGTCATCCATATCCATATCCACATCCACATCATCATTTTAGTATTAAAACAACTACAAACATTTCACCAAGGGAGGGAGCATCTACTCAACGTTTTTTGTTTTCATGTGTAGAGTATGAAAAATTCTAAAGTTACTCAAAAGAGCCAAATTAGTACAAATCATAGTCGTAGTTGTAGTAGTAGTTGTTCTAGATACGAGCACACTGAACCGAGTTAGAAATCCACAACTCAATGCTCAAACATTTACAAATAAACAATCTAATAAAGAGGAACCTCCTCTAAAACTAAAAGAAAAAAACACACTTGCATCACAAAAAAAGGTGAAAGAAAACGAAACTTCTCATTTCGAAAAAGAAAATTTTCTACTCGTTTGCTGTATAAATCACACACAAATCAATAGAAAGAAACCAACAACAAAAACAGTTGCTTAAAAAGAATTTAAAAAATTCTCTTAGCAAAGACATTTATGAGCAACATAAACTAAAATCAAAACAACATAAATATATACGGGCACTTAACCAAAATGGACAGATGTTTCAGTTTCAGTCCATTGATGCCTACAAACAAGAAAATTCCTACACTCAGCAAAACACACATTGTCAGATGTATTTATATTTCAATCTCTGAGTATAAACCTAGCCAGAGTTAGATAGTGCCAAAATAAATTATAAACACTTTACACTCACTCTTTATGGTAAAACACCTTCATTCATAGTTAACCCACACTAAAATGTATTGCAGGGAGAAAAGAAAGAGCATCATGTGAAATCAGCTCTTTTGTTAGTTGCCCATTTGCTGATTTTTATGCAGTTCTTGTTATGGAGAATATGACAGAAAACTTTGTTTATCTGATATGGATGCTGTTGGGATAATTAAAGAAAAATCAGCTGTTAATTTTTTTTTTAATTTATCAAAATAGTTTTTCAAAATCTCCTTGGAATCTATAAAAGAATAATATATATTTTTTTAATTTTTTTTAAATTCCTATTCACTTCGTTGACTTTAAAAAAAATTTACTGCCCTTGAAGTCAAACAAACAACAAACTACGTTAGAAAATATTGTTATTGATTACACTAGGCAGAAAAATGTCTGAAATATAAGTCCGACTATTTTTTTCAAATAAAAATCAAGTAAAAATCAATAAAAATCAATTTACAAAATTATGGTCGGTCTAAACCGAATATACGATATCCTATACCATGCGTTTAGCGACCCTATCCCTTGGGTCCAAATAATTTTATATAGAAAATAAGTATAGACCAAACTTGAGTGTCATTGTTATTAACATTTTTACCTTCGGACATGAAAAACTTCATATCGGATGGTATATTTAAATCAAGAGTAGGTTGAAAAATGGACCGAGCTAACTATGTTTATTTTTTTTTTTTTTATTTATTTAATAGATATTTATATTACATATTTACAATCTTAAATATTAAATTAAATATTACTATATTATCTATATTTGGCATAACATGATAGTTGTGAGCCAGATTGGCATATATAAAGCTATGAGTTATTTCATTTATTTACGTTGTTTCTAAATTTCTTAGATTTTTTTTTTTCATACAATTTGTAATAAAGAGGTTATTAAATTCATTAATGTACAGAGTTTATTCAAATTCATTTAATATTAGTTTCCTGTATTTAAGACAAATTTCCAAATATTTATACAATGTAAAGTAATCAAATTCAAAACCATATAATATATTCAGAACTTCATTCAAATCTAAAGTAGTTTTTCCAAAATATTTTAATCTGAACTCGTAGTATATTGGACAAATTACAATTAGGTGTAGAGTGTTTTCTGTAGCGTCTAGGTTACAAAGTGAGCACAGGCCAACTGATGAACTTTTGAAGGCCCTGGCATTAATATTTAATAATCTACCTCTTGCTCTTATTATTAAACTTGCAGCTCGAGAAGACAGATCTAAAGCAGAAATGGATTTCATGCAATAATCAACTTGCGAATATAAATCGTGAAATTGAGAGTTTCTTGCGTTAACCAATAGATCTTCTCTTTCCTTAGTTGATAAAAGGTCTAGAATTTGTTTTGAGTACAAACACATAGGATTTTCAGCATTGTCGGGTACAAATTTAATATTTCCACATAAAGTGATCCATTCCTCTGCCCAATAAGTCTTTTTTGCTATTACCTTTTCAGCTAAAATACGTGGCAATCTGCAACTAGGCATGTGCAGTGCTTTATTAATGTAATCAAAGTGGAGCTTTAAAGTATTAACGTATAAAGAGTTTAAGCCAGTTTCAATATAAAGCATGTAATTTGGTGTGTTGCTTGGTAAAAGAAGCATCTTTTTTATAAAAAACCTGAATAATTTTTCAACTTCATCATATTTTTTAAAACCCCAGATTTGGGCTCCGTAGAACATAATAGATTTTGATGCTGCATTAAATATTTTTAGTTTGTTGCTGTTTGAAATTTTGGGGTGGGTTATGTATCTTGCCCATGTTGAAGAAATCGCCATTTTAGTAGTTAATTTATTTTCTATATGTTTTTTGAAAGACAGGTTGAAATTAAGGTCCATGCCCAAATATCTATAGTTATTAACGATTTCTATGTCATCTTCACCATAATTCCATTTCAGATTATTCGATATTCTTGTTCCACTGCGAAATATTAATATTTTAGACTTAGCAAGATTTACCTTTAGGAACCAAATGTTGCAGTACGTATAAAGTTTATCAGTCATATTCTGTAAAATATTTGGCGAATCAGATAAGATGACAATGTCATCAGCGTATAGAAGAATTTTTATAGGTTCATCTACTACATTTACACCACCAGGTAATGCTTCAGCCAGGTCGTTAAGGTATAAAGCAAACAAAATAGGACTAAGTATACATCCCTGCTTCACACCGTTGTCTACACTGAACGGATCAGAAAATGTGTTACCATAAAGTACTTGACTTGTGTTATTTTCATAGTAAAGTTGTAAGATGCGGATTATCTTTGACGATAACCCCATACAGGATAATTTGTAAAAAAGAGAATTCCTTGGTATCATATCAAATGCGCAGGAAAAATCCACAAAGAAAGCGTATGTGTTTTTGCCGTTAAGCTTATTTAAATGAACAATATTAGCGAGATTAAAAACGTTATCAATTGTAGAGTAGTTTTTTCTAAAGCCTGCCTGATACTCGTTTAATATGTTGTTGACATCAATCCAATTAGTTATACGGTTTAAGAGAATATTATTAAAAATTTTACACAATGTGTCAATTAACGATAATCCTCGATAATTTGTTGGACTATTTGGATCTCCTTTCTTCAAAAGCGGAATCAGAATTGACGTTTTAAAGCTGCTTGGTATGGTTTCCTTTAAAAAAATTTGGTTAAGCAAAGAATTTCGTTTACGAAACAAACGGGAGCATATCTATAAAATTCATAACTGATGCCATCAGAACCCGGAGCTTTGTTATGTTTTAATGAACGTAGCACTGAAGAGAGCTCATAGAGTTCAATTGGTGAATCAAGAAAAGCATCAGTAAAACAAGGCATACACCATTGTAATAAATTTGCTTGTTCTGGGTTTTCGAGCATAGTACTAAAATGTGTATGAAAGTCTTCTGATATTAAGCCACCCCTCGTAATGCACGTTCGTGTTTTCATATCACTTGACAGTTTCCACCAGGCTTTACTGCAGTTAACAAAGTTAAGTTGTTCTAGATTTTTTTCATACAATTCAAGTTTACTATTTTTGCATATTCTTAGATATTTGGCTTTGGCAGAAAGATACTTTGCCTTATTTGCATTTGTATGCTTTTACCTATACTTGTTAAGAAGTTTCATCATATTTTTTCGAGAACGTGTACATTTCCAATTGAACCATTTTTGTTTTGGTTCAAAGCAAAACTTATTGTTGGTAGTAACATTAGCTTTTAAGATTTTGTTTTTAACAGATAGTACCATTTCATCAACAGAGATATTGGGTGCAAAATTTGTATTTCTAGTAAGAATCGTTAAATTTTCTGAGTACTTTAACGCAAATTTATCTTTTCATCGTATTCTTTGAGGTACTGAATCGGCTGCAGCTCTATTGTAAGACATTGGAACAATTAGTTTAAGTACAAGCGGCATATGGTCAGAGTAAGGTTTACAAGCAATACTAAAATCATCAACGAAGTTCAAAAAACTCTGAGAACCAATACAGTAGTCTATAACAGAGCTACCACTTCCGCCACAAAAACTATATTCACCCTGTTCGTCACCAACTGTCCTACCATTAAGTACTATGCCTCCCAAGTTTTCAACTAGATCTATAAGCCTGCTTCCTTTTGTATTACACGTTGTGTCTTTCGAGTGCCTGAACTTATTAATATGTGGAAGGTTGTGTAGAAGGTTAGGATCTAAAATTTGCTCATCACCTATACGTGCATTCAAATCACCAACTATGCAAAAATTTGTGCGAGAAAGTTCTAGTAAAAAAATTTCAAACGATTCAAAATCTACGTTCCAATTAGTGCAGTTTAAATAGCGGGGTATAAAATAAAACAAATTACCATCAAGATTAGCTGTTAGTAAAACGTTATTATTTGCATGAATCGAAAATTTTAATTTAAAAGCTTTTTGTATTTCCTTTTTGAAGCCATACAAGCATCCACCGCTAGCACGACCAGCATTATGGGGTTTGTTTGCATCAATCCAATATAATTTTATTTTTGAAAGTATGTAGTAAAAAGTTGTCGTTTTTCAGCTATGACATGAGTTTCAAAAAGGAAGAAAATATTAAATTTATTTATAAAAGTTACAAAATTTCCTAAACTAAGAGAACTGGCTAGGTTTGCTAACTATGTTTGGTAAGGTCACTTATTTCTTATATAAACATATACAAACCAAATTTGAGAAAAATCTGTGCAATTTTGTTGTTTTTTGATAGACTTGAGATCGGGGGGCTATGACTAAGAACTATCCTATAGGATTTATTTTTGGACTACTGATAGATTTATATGATATCTATACGAGATCTATTTGATATATTGAATACTATGACAATTTAAGTCGATCTCGTAGGGGTCATTTGTATGGGACTAGGTATGAACATGAACCGATTTCCACCAATTTCAATAGTGTTCCTCGCACACTAAATCCATCAAAATATATTGATTACAAGATTAAACGAAGCCGTACGAGCTCTAGTGATGAACAATTGAACCAATTGAGGTGACCACACCAGCACCGGTTAAGAAATTTCACAAAGCGGTATTCGGTATTTCACAAAGGAACTCTCAAAACAGTTGACTGAAATAGGAACAAGTAAGAAAATTATAGTCAGTCTAGACGGACTATATGATACCCTATACCATGCGTTTAGAGGCCCCTATCTCAAAGGCCCAACTAACTGGAAATACAAAATAAGCATAAACCAAATTTGAGTGGGATTTATATTAATTTTTTTGGCTGCAGATATGAAAAAGTTCATATCGGATGTTATATCTATATGGGGACTAGGAACAAAAATAGACCGATCCTGACTATGTTTGGTAAAGTCTCTTGTATTTTTCAAAAATATATACAAACAAAATTTGAGAAGAATCAGTGCAATATTTTTGTTTTTTGATAGATTTAAGTGAAGATCGGGAAGCAGCTCTATATGGGGCGTATGACTAAGAGTTGTCCCATAGGGATTATTTTTGGACTACTCATTAATGGATGTAATAAACGCATGCAAACCCAATTTGAGTAAGATCTATATGACAATTTGGATCTTATGACAATTTATGTCGATTTCATAGGGGTCATTTGTATGGGGGCTAGGTCTGAACATAAACCGATTCTCACCAATTTCAATAGCGTTCATCCCATGACCGATAAAAGATTAAATACCAAATTTCATCAAAATATATTCATATTTGCGACCCGCAGTTTGATTACAAGGTTTACATGGACACACAGACGGACGGACGGACGGACAGACATCGTTAAATCGAATCAGTGAGTAATTCTGATTCGATGGGTATAATAAAAGATGGGTTTAGGTCAAATATTTTTGGTAGTTAGAAACAGCAGCACAAAGTCATTATACTCAAACCACATAGTGGTAAAGGGCATAAAAACACATCCAGAGAAGACGAAGTCAGACAAGGTTATGGCCTTCCATTTTTGCACGCGCTTGCGATTATTTTGTATTGAAGGAAAAGCAATCAACTTATTTAAGGTGTTTAAGAAAAAAGGCCGCATTTGGCGAAAAAGAAAGTGTTGTTTCGTCAAGCAATGCACACATCCACTATTGCGTTGGCCAAATTCCATTGCTTCATCACGCATCTTATTCGCCCGAATTAGCTGCCTCGGATGTTTTTCTATATCAAAAAAATGAAAAAAATGGCCCAGTGGTAAAAGAATTGCCAACAAAACCGAATAAGTTTTCAAATCAAAATCATATCGTGTTAAAAAGTCTAAATTTATTTTAAAGAATGGATGATCGAAGGGAGTACAAGATATAATATAAGAAATTAATAGTCAAGATCGAGGCTAATTTGTGTTTGAGATTCTTTATTTGCCGATATTTATATACTCTTTCAGTGGCATCATCAGGGCTAGTAAGCTAAGTACTTATATTTCCGTCGTCTATTATTGCAATAATAGTTAGGCTTATAAGAAATATCAGCAAATAAAGAATTTCAAACAAAAATTGGACCTAGAGCTTGACTACTAATTTCTTATTTATCTATACTAGGAGATTCCAGCGCTCGAAATTCGAGTGCAAATTCTAGGAATTTTAAAATTTTTCATTTAATAAAGACCCTAAAGGTATGCTTCACAATTCAGCTCATTTTAAATCAACACATTAACACAAACACATTAACAAATTTAATAAACACACACAAAGCATTGTACAATTTTATGTATGTATTAGTAGCAACTTTAAACGATCATAGCTTCAAAAAAATATTCCAGACGATGAAAATCTGTAAATTTGGGAAAAGGCTATAAAGAATTAGCTTTTAAGTGATAAATTTTTCGCCAAAATCGGGGTAAAACTGTGAAACTTACATCGGTCACAAGAAATAGCCTTGCCTATTAATATTATAGATATAACGGGTGATTTTTTAAGAGCTTGATAACTTTTTTAAAAAAAAAAACGCATAAAATTTGCAAAATCTCATCGGTTCTTTATTTGAAACGTTAGATTGGTCCATGACATTTACTTTTTAAAGATAATTTCATTTAAATGTTGACCGCGGCTGCGTCTTAGGTGGTCCATTCGGAAAGTCCAATTTTGGGCAACTTTTTCGAGCATTTCGGCCGGAATAGCCCGAATTTCTTCGGAAATGTTGTCTTCCAAAGCTGGAATAGTTGCTGGCTTATTTCTGTAGACTTTAGACTTGACGTAGCCCCACAAAAAATAGTCTAAAGGCGTCAAATCGCATGATCTTGGTGGCCAACTTACCGGTCCATTTCTTGAGATGAATTGTTCTCCGAAGTTTTCCCTCAAAATGGCCATAGAATCGCGAGCTGTGTGGCATGTAGCGCCATCTTGTTGAAACCACATGTCAACCAAGTTCAGTTCTTCCATTTTTGGCAACAAAAAGTTTGTTAGCATCGAACGATAGCGATCGCCATTCACCGTAACGTTGCGTCCAACAGCATCTTTGAAAAAATACGGTCCAATGATTCCACCAGCGTACAAACCACACCAAACAGTGCATTTTTCGGGATGCATGGGCAGTTCTTGAACGGCTTCTGGTTGCTCTTCACTCCAAATACGGCAATTTTGCTTATTTACGAAGCCATTCAACCAGAAATGAGCCTCATCGCTGAACAAAATTTGTCGATAAAAAAGCGGATTTTCTGCCAACTTTTCTAGGGCCCATTCACTGAAAATTAGACGTTGTGGCAGATCGTTCGGCTTCAGTTCTTGCACGAGCTGTATTTTATACGGTTTTACACCAAGATCTTTGCGTAAAATCTTCCATGTGGTCGAATAACACAAACCCAATTGCTGCGAACGGCGACGAATCGACATTTCACGGTCTTCAGTAACACTCTCAGAAACAGACGCAATATTCTCTTCTGTACGCACTGTACGCATTCGTGTGGTTGGTTTAATGTCCAATAAAGTAAACTGAGTGCGAAACTTGGTCACAATCGCATTAATTGTTTGCTCACTTGGTCGATTATGTAGACCATAAATCGGACGTAAAGCGCGAAACACATTTCGAACCGAACACTGATTTTGGTAATAAAATTCAATGATTTGCAAGCGTTGCTCGTTAGTAAGTCTATTCATGATGAAATGTCAAAGCATACTGAGCATCTTTCTCTTTGACACCATGTCTGAAATCCCACGTGATCTGTCAAATACTAATGCATGAAAATCCTAACCTCAAAAAAATCACCCGTTATATATACATGAAGGAAAATTTTCTAATCCTTTTTTAAGCAAAATGCTGGCATGGAGGGCTGTGTTCATATGGAGGAGAAGTGCGGAATGATAAAATTTATAATATGTTTTAAAAATATATTAAGTTAATTAAAATAAAATATTTATAATAATTCGTTACACACTGTTAATGCGAATGATTTAAATTGTATATCACACGCCCTGTGTTGAACTGTGAATTGCTAAAATTGATTAGCATACCTTTAGGCCCATTTAAATATTCATAAATTTTATATATAGATTAAAAAAATATTGAAAACAAAAATTAATGAACAAATAATATTTCCTAAAATTTTCACTCGAATTTCGAGTGCTGGGCTATACTATTTATATATTATTATTAAACCTAAAGATGTTATTTACTTCATATGGCATGAGGTTTTTATTGGTATTTATGGTTATGGTTTTGAAAACCCATGTGTCATTCAAAAACGAACTATCATTCCTTGGTTAAGTAATGAGTTTATGTTGATGGTTCCACTACAAAATGCATTTACCGGAAAATACCTTTTGTCATGTCGGCCGAGAACAGAGAATCACTTTTCCATTACTTTTTATAAAAATACAGGCCTCGCCTTATGATCGAACAAGTTTGTATGCTAAACCCAAATTATTAATACCCCCGTTCACTTAATAATAATACTGTGGAACATTTTCTGGGTCATTGCCTGGGGGGGAGAAATTCCACGGCAGGGTTAAAGTACTGGGCATGTGTGGTAAAATTTCCAAAAAAAAAAACGTTCTCAGACCGAACTTTTGTTATGACCTTTTATATTTTTTCCTTATCTTGAGGCTTATTTACTTATTTTTTCAGCTATAACTCAAGAACCATTGATGATTTCTCATTTCATTCCGCAATAAAAGGCCCCCAAATATACGGTGTGCCTCAAAGGGAATTGTGCTACCATCTCTGTCAAACACGATGGAGGCTCAGTTATTATTTAGGGCTGTATGGCTATAACTGGTGTTTTTAATCTTGTTTTTATTGATTTCACTATGAACAACAGGGATTATTTAGCCATTTTTAAGGACAATGGCTGAAAACGGGATCTGGCAGCAGGAAAACGATACAAAGCATGCTACTGTACCGAATTCCTAAGACACATTCGCCACAATCCCCGAACTCTAACACGATGGAGCATCTGTGGGAAGATCTTGGCAGAAAAATCAGACAAAGGTTCATTTCAAACAAACCAGACATAAAGAAGGTTCTAAAGTAAGAATGGAGCAAAATCTCCCCCGATATAACAAACATATATATATTAAAAAAACTTAAAAAGATTAATTTTTGTACTGAAGTTCTGTTTCCTTTTGTTTTCTTTCGAGGCCTAAAATTTAGTATTTTTCTAATTGAAGTGAATTTATTATACCCTATACCAGGGTATAATAACTTTGTGCTGATGTTTGTAACTACCAAACATAATTGACCTAAACTCATATTTTATTATATTGATCGAGGCAGAATCACTTTCTAAGTCGATTAAGCGATGCCCGTCCGTCCGTCCTTCCGTCTGTTCGTCTGTGTGTCCATGGAAACCTTGTAAACGCAAGTATGAATATATTTTGATGAAATAGTATGAACGCTATTGTAATTGGCGAAAATCGGTGCATGTTCAGACAAATGACCCCTATGAGATCGACTCAAATTGCCATATGATCCAAATTATCAAAAAGATCCCGGTCAAATTGGGTTTGTGTGTGTTTGTTACACCCATTAATTAGTAGTCCAAAAATAAACCCTATATGACAATTCTTACTCATAGTCCCCATATGAAGCTGATTCCCGATCTTCACTTAAATCTATCAAAAAACAAAAATATTGCACAGATTTTTTCTCAAGTTTGGTTTATATATCAGGGGTGGGCACCTACTAACGGTGGGCCGCACTATTTTATTTCTGTACAAATATTCATTTTCAAACAAAAAAGCAAAAAAAAAAAACAATTTTTAAACAAACATAAAATTTATTAATTCATTTCATACACATTAAAAATAAATTTTATACTGAAATATTATTAGTATTTATAAAAATAATGTTATATTTTAAAATTTTTTGTGATCAAAGAATTTAATTTTAAATAAAATAAAAAAAGGAATTATATAAAAATAAAATAAAAATATAGGTAACAAAAAATAAAAAAGAAATTATGAAGAATTTTTGATTATTTCTTTAAAATCAGGTGTGTAGTTTGTCAAAGTTGTCCGAATGAGTTCCTTAAGATGTTGATTTGTTAAACGTGAATCATTTTTGTTTTTAACATTTTTCATGGTGGAGATTCACAGCAATACGTTGTGCCAAACATTGAAAATAAACGAGCAGCACCTTTTTTCAATTATGGATATTGGGTTTTGTTAACAAGTTTCCAAAATCCAACTAGAGAAGTTGATTTGTGATGCATTTTCTATACAATATCATCCTTCATTTCTAACCAATCCAATTTTCTAACATCTGGTTTTGCAAGAATTATGTCGGATAATAAAAATTCATCATTTAGGACATCACACAAAAATGGGTTAACAAAAACTGCGAATGTTGCATGAAGTTGTTTGAAATCCTCAAATCTACATTTAAAATTTTTTATGAAATTGTTTTAAATTATTTATGTATTCTTCCAGCTTATCGTCTTGTATATTATTTACGTGCAATTTTAAGAGAGGAAAAATTTAAATTTTTTACATTCGAGGTCTTTTATAAACAAAAGAGGTTAACTTCGAAGCCTAACAATGATCGTGACAAATCAAGCACTGTTTTGTCTTTGCCTTGTAAACTCAGATTAAGCGATTTAATAAGATGGTTCATTGTGTCAGTAAAAAACATAAAATCTGAAATCCAAATTTCATTCTCCAGATGTGGATATATTTTTCCTTTTTCTTTTATAAACAACTTTATTGTGGGTAACAGCTCAACAAATCGATCCAAAACATTAGAAACTGATAGCCATCGCACTATGGACCAAATGGTGACATCGCTTGATAACTCATTGTTTTCCTCAACTTCTTGTAAGTCCATAATAAAATTTTTAAACTGACGATGAGTTTTAGCGTTTGTTCTGATTAAATTTACAATTTCTACCACAACTTTCCAAACGTTTTCATATTTAAAAAATTTTGAAACAAGATGCTCCCGATGAATAATACAGTGAATTGGTAGATAATGTGGGATATCTGGATCTTTATTTAAAAGACCAATCAAACCTTGATCTTTACCCACCATTGCAGGTGCTCCATCTCATGGCAATTCAAATTTGTTAATTACGTTAAAAAGCGCATTTTTTACAATGCCTCGCGTTGTTTCAGAAAGAGCTACAAGGTCTAACATTTCTTCAGTGATATTAAATTCAACTGATGAAGATCGCCAATTGAGAAACGTCGCTAACATCTGTGGATTCATCAAGAGCTAAACTAAATGCTGCAGAATTTTTTAGATTGTTTTTTAAACTTGTTTCAATAAAAGTGCTGATATCTCCAATCCGACGCTCGGTTGTGCGCCATGATAAAGAAAGCTGATCTATCGCTTTATGCAGCTTTTTGTTATCAGGGTCGAGAATGCTCATAACCTTCTTCATAGTATGTTTTCTTGACTCTGCTTCCCCAATAAGGACGTTTATCACGAGCACTATCCCAAGCTATTATGTGACTTGCTTCAAGTGATCTGTCATTTCCATGGCTAAAAGACGAAATAATGTTCTGTTCTTTTTTAATATTTGACTGCAATGCCTTCAGTTTAGTCTCTCTAAGATTAGTATTAAGGGGATAATCTTTGGCAAATTGTGAGTGAAATTTTTCATGGTGTCTACTTAAATTGTAAAGTTTGTTATGTGGTACAGTAATTTTGCAAATGAGGCACATAGATATGCCCTTATTTTCAACAAATCCGAATTTGTGTGTCCGTTCGGACTGGAATTTTCTGTTTTCATCACGTTTTTATTGCTCGTTGATGCCATTTTAATTCCTTAAAAGTAAAAAGCGTGAACGATATATGTTGAGTATTACCAGTTAATTTCAATAAAATGAGCTTGAGATATAATTAAAAAATCGTCCAATTTGCAAATTTTAGTTTTTAAATTTTTTAAACAAAATTTTAAAGTTCAATTGAATTATTTTTCAAAACATGCTTTTATGAAAAAATTTTTATGAAGTGGTTCGTACAATATGTATAAATATTTAATGGTAACTGAAGATTTACATTTTAATTCTATTTCATGTTTTCAAATTAAAAAGAATAATATATAAAGCTTACCAACTAAAACTTTAAATTAATAATTTTTAAATGTGGGGCACAACTCACATAACGCAATAAAACTTTACACTGAAATGATCGTTAAAACACTAAAGAATTTTTTCAGCAAATAAAATCTTAACAAAATCGTATCTAAATGAATAGTGTTCATGTTAAGAAAGTAACCGTTATTGTTTTTGCAGTGACACCAAATCCTTAATTGCTATTAGCATCACAAGTCGAATCTAATTTTGAAATTTTGTCAAGTATTGAAAATGGATGGCAAATTATCCACCTGATGAAATGGCAAAATTATGAATCCACAATTGAATTTTGGAGCGAAGTGAAATCACATAAGGATGCCACTGATTTAAATCCATTTGAAGCTGTAGCTAATCTCGATATTAAACTTTTGTCACTTTCTTATTTAAACGCTAAAGTTGAGAGAGGTTTTAGCGACATGAACCTTTTCTAATCAAAAACAAGAAATCCATACAACAAGAAATCCATTGCGTTAATGCTTTACTTCACATTAAAAATGGATTGAAAGAAGAAAATTTCTGTTCCGAAAGATAAAAAATTTCTATTTTTAATGAAACATTTAATTATCGGGACTGCTCTCATCCCCAAGCATTCAGGACAACAGGGCTTTTACTGAAAAAAGCAAAAATAAAAAATGCAAAATATAGTGTTTTTTTTTTCAAATTATAAAATGAAGCATGCTAATAGACGTTACATTTAAATAATTTGTATTATTTTTGTGGCCCTATTGAAAATTTATACTCGTGTTAATGCTAGTTTTGAACAATACTTTGAAATTTTGGTATTAATGTTTTGATTTTTTTTACATTAAATCTAAATTAAATTTTGTAATTTTTTTTAAATTATATGGGGCCGCATAAAATTTGTCCGAGGGCCGCGTTTGCCCATGCCTGTTATATATGATTTTGAAAAAATAAGTGACTTTACCAAATATGGTCTGTATCGACCAAGTCTCCATATAAATACAGCATCCGATATGAATTTTTTCATATCGAAGGCAAAAAATAATGACAATGCCACTCAAATTTGATTTGTGCTCATTTTCTATATCTAATTAATTGGACCTAAGAGATAGGGTCTCTAAGCGCAAGGTATGGGTATCGTATAGTCGGCCTAGACCAACTATAATTTTGGTACTTCTTTTTGCTATACCCTATACCACTATGTGGTTTGGGTATAATGACTTTGTGCTGCTGTTTGTAACAACCAAAAATATTCGTCCTAGACCCATCTTTAATTATAGCGATCGACTCAGAATCACTTTTTGAGTCGAAATAGCAATGTCCGTCCGTCCGTCCGTCCGTCTGTGTGTCCATGTAAAGCTTGTAATCAAACTACAGGTCGCAAATATGAATATATTTTGATAAAATTTGGTACATAAGCTTTCATCGGCCATGGGATGAACGCTATTGAAATTGGTGAGAATCGGTCCACGTTCGGACCTAGTCCCCATACAAATGACCCCTATGAAATCGACATAAATTGCCATAAGTTCCAAATTATCATATAGATTTCAGTCAAATTGGGTTTGTATGTGTTTATTACATCCAATAATCAGTAGTTCAAAAATAATCCCTATAGGAAAACTCTTAGTCATAGGCCCCATATAGAGCTGCTTCCCGATCTTCACTTAAATCTATCAAAAAACAAAAATATTGCACAGATTTTTCTCAAATTTAGTTTGTATATATTTATTCAAAGTATAAGTGACTTTACCAAATATGATCAGGATCGGTCCATTTTTCGACCTAGTCCCCATATAAATATACTATACGATATGAACTTTTTCATATCTGCAGCGAAAAAAATTAATAAAAATGACACTCAAATTTGGTTTATGCTTATTTGCTACATCCAATTACTTGGACTGAAGAGATAGGGTCTCTGAACCATGGTATAGGGTATCGTATAGTCGGGCTAGATCGACTATAATTTTCTTACTTGTTTTATATTACTTTTATTTATTGTTTATATTGAGTTGAGCTATTATGAAATAATAATTTTTTTTTTATTTTGTGTCAATTCCTTAATTTTAATAAAACTTTTAATACGAGTAATTAAGGTCTTTCATTCTTTTAAAGCTCACAGTATTTTATTATGATTTTGTCGACCTTACTGAGTCTTATTATATGTATGAAATTTTATCCAAACTTACCGTTGTAATGAATCTGAAAAGAAGAGGAATATATGATTAGAAAATGACACCTAAGTATGAAAAATATGATTACACTATGCAACAAAATAAAACTTATTGATGACACCTGATAACCGCTATATTTTCTGGTGGTTTGTGGGCCTCTAACAACACAAACAGTCGCAATTCCAAATTCTATGAATAAGTTTTTTTTTAAATTTATTTCTAAAATAATGCATTTTTGAAGAGGCTGCTCCACCAATTTTATCATAACTTGAGAATAACTTGATGAATTTTATTATAGAGAACATAAAAAGAATTTTAATTTAAATTAATTCTCAACAGTTTCGGATTTATTCAGAGTGAAATGAAATAAAACAAAAATAAAAAAAATTATATTAGCATAACTTAGAGGAAATTTAAATTAATTCTTTCTATGTTTCTTATAACAATGTTGGTCAAGTTGTGCTAAAGTTATGATAAAATCGGTGGACCATCCTTTTAGAAATGAATTAAACAAAAAAACTTATACGTAGAATTTTAAATTTCGACCGTTTATGTAATCAGAAGGCCATGAATGTTGAAACAAAATTAAGAATCGGAAAAAAAATAAGAAAAAAAAAAAGAAATATCGGCCAACGAAAAACACCAAAATAATTTAAAGTAGTCCAAAATAAAAATTCTCCCATAAAAATTCCCTCAAATGAAAAAATGAGAAATTACCCAACTTTTTGGACTATTTTTCGTATTTTTTTTTTTTTTTGGCTTCGTTATTTAAAGTTGTTAAAATTTTTTGGTTGCGGCGCAATGTATACCCAGCGTTTTAAAAGGAACCAGTTTGGCCAAAGGATTGAGCTGTTTTCACTGCCCATATTGTCATGACACACTTCACTTTTTTTTTAGCTGTAATGTATTGTATTTCAATGTAATGTATTTATATGAACTAGCAGATTCCAGCCCTCGAAATTCGAGTGCAAATTCTAGGAAATTTTATGTTTTCATTTAATAAAGACCCTAATGGTATGCTAATCAATTTTAGCCAATTCACAAATCAACACAAAAAACAAACTCATTTCTATTACAAACACATTAACAAATTCAATAAACACACACATAGCATTATATAATTTTATGTATGTGTTAGTAGCAACTTTAAATGCAATTTACTCAAATAAAGGTAAAAATTTAAAAATCTGTAAATCTGCAACGGATACAAAGAAATACCTTTCATATAATATACGTTTGGTCAAAATCGGAATAAAACGGTAGAACAAAACATCAGTCACAAGAAATTGCCAAGCCTATTAATATTATAGATACATTACATAAGCAATTCATTATATAATTTTATGTGCTATTTTTCCATAATGGAAAATAACTTTCTGTATAAATAAATATTTAATTTTGTATAATTTTAGTTGAGTTTTGAGCTAATTTTCCTATCGAAAATATTGATTTATTTTTGTTATATTCGCGAGTAATAAGCAGATAATTGCACCAAAGATATATCACAATGGATTGTTTTGATCCCAGGAGCACTAAAGGGTTAAATAAGTAAAAATTAACTGAATTATTTTTCTTAAATTCTAAATAGTGGTTTCATCGAGTTTAATAGAAAAACTCGTTTTCGGTAATTTTTATTTAAAAATATCTTAAAATCCAAAGCTGGCCTTGGCAAATAATGGCCTAACGTTCTCGAATTTAGGACCGGAAGCTCTTTGCATTTGGTTATTATAATTTTAGCGTCGCGTCTAAAAATTCAGCAGCACTTACAAAATATTTAAATTTTTTGCATAAATTGTCTTTTACTAGCTTGGGGTTAAGTCCGGAACTGCCGCAATATGGATTCCAGCCAGTAGCAACATAACACCGAAGAGAAACGGAAGTGTAAAGGGAGTCGTATGGACGCAGTTCGGAAGCTGTACACTAATAAGCTGCTACCTCACTCCCAGTGATAGCATCGATGAATTTCAAGACGGGCGTCTCACAGTAGCAGGAGACTTTAACTCGCAAGCAGTGGAATGGGGATCGCAAAGAACCAATTTGAGAAGTAGGACAGTACTGGAGATGGCAGCCAGAATAGGACTAATGGTCGCAAATACTGGGAGCGCACCCACGTTCAGACGGCCAGGATGTAATGGCACTATACCTGGCATAACTCTGGTATCTGAAGGTCTAGCTAGCTAGAAACTGGAGTGTTCTGGAAACGTATACCTCGAGTGGCCATCAGTACATTTCGTTCTCCCTGAAAGGCAGCGCGACACTGCAATGACAAGGAACGCAAATGCTATCACACGTAATTGAAATGTTAATAAACTAAACCCTTCCATCATTATAGCAGAGATCGATCGACAGACGGATGCAGTGGAAATCGAAGGAGACGCAAATGCTATCGTCGAATTTGTTATGGGCATTACCATGAGAGCATGCGATAAAGCAATGCCAAGGATGAAGAAGCTAAAAAATAAAACCTCAGTACATTGGTGGAATGACGAAATAGATGAATGCAGACGAAACTGCATTCGCAAAAGCCGACAATACACAAGAGCTATGCGCAGAGGGGCGGCGGAGGCTGAATCTATGAAGTTCAAGGAATCAAAGAAACAACTCAGGAACGCCTTAAACAAAAGTAAAAAACAAAAATGGGAGGAACTGAGAGAGAACATAAATCGAAGTCTCGGATATAATATTGTAATGAAGAACCTAGGCATGAATAACTCCGTGACCGACAAGGACGAGACAACCATGCTAAACATAGTGGAAACCCTCTTTCCAAAACATGAGACTAGGGTAGACGATGAGGAAGATAGCTTGAATGTTAATGTACCCCCATTTACACAGGAAGAGCTTATATTTGCTGCCCAAGATCTCCAGAATAACAGGGCGTCTGGCCTCGATGGAATCCCAGCAGAAGTTCTGAAGGAAATGGTAAACAGCCGACCCCATTTGTTGTTAAAGATGTACAACAGATGCCTCAGCGAAGGAGTATTTTCAAACGTCTGCAAGAAACAAAGCCTGGTACTAATCAATAAAGGAAAAGGAGACCGCCATCGCCAGCCTCATACAGAACACTATGCATGCTGGACACAGCAGATAAATTGCTAGAGCGACTCATCAGGCCTCGACTTGAGGATGCCATTCAAGCAGCAGCCATTCTCACGTTGGAGAAATGGCAAACGCGATGGAACGATGAGAGACACGGAAAGTGGACTCACAGAAAGGGGAAGTAAATTATTACCTAACTCAGATGCTATCTGGTCATGGGTATTTCTGTAGTTATTTTCACAAAATAGGAAAATATAATACACCATTCTGCATATATAAGGAAACGGAAATTTTAGACAATGCAGAACACACATTCTTCCGTTGTTGTCGCTGGACAGAGAGACGCATGGACATAAGAAGTCAAATTGGTGAAATAACGGCCGAAAACATAGTGGAAAAGATGATTATCAGTGAAGAAAGCTGGAATGCGGTAGCAGGTTTCGTTGAGTATGTGCTCCGTACGCAAAAACGCGACTTGGACGCAGTGTTTGAACTCCGTATGACTCTAGAAGACAGAGCCAATGCGGTGTAAATGGGTGCCTAGACGTAGGAAATAAAAGAAGAAGTGTAGACACGTACACAATAAGGGGGATCCACCTGGAAGCAATGTGAAAGCGGTTCCCAGGTGGACAATATATCCCCAGCTCGATAAGCTGGGGTTTTAGCCGGTAGACAGGAATTGGAGTCCGGCATACGACATGACTGACGGCTCATGTTAAATGCGTAATGCAGTTTCCCATCCTTTCACCCACAAAAAAAAAAACTAGCTTGGGGTCATATATGACCCCAATTCCGAAAGGGTTAATGGGGTCATATTATTTTTTTCCGAAACCCTAGGCTATTAAGATAAAATATATCATTTAAAAGTAGAAAAGTGATGAAAAATAAAATCCTTGTCAAAAAATGGTTGCCTAGCGATTTACTTAAAAATTCACACAGTTAATCTGTAACATGTTTTTAACAAAACCTTATAGTGCCAGATCCATTTTTTTTTTAAATTTTGTTAAAGAATATTTTTTAAAACTTGAAGGAGTTTTCCAAATTTTAACAAAAAAATTTCCCATTTTCGGTCTCAATGCCATAAAAGGTTAACAACGTGGTAATAAAACAATACTTCATATCTGACTACATATAAGTATAGAGACAAAAAAAAATTATGGCTTTAATCAATTTCTCAAAGTTGAAAAAAATGCTATCAAATTTTATGACCTAGTTTTTTTTTTGGCACAAAAGTGTTCTGGGGCATTTGCTATTTCTTGGCGAATTTTAATTCGATTTTGATTTTTTATAGCTTTTTCAAAAGATAATTTAATGCTGATCCCGATTCTTATAACAACTTGTCAGAATAATTAAAATATAGAATGACATTTTCGTAAAATTTCAAAAAACGTCATATTTTCCCCATATAAACACACTTGAAATTTTCAATCGATTTCCGGCGTGACTTTTCTTTATCCGTTTGTCTCCAAACTCCACATTTATTAGTTTTATACTGAAAGGTAACAAACTGGACCCCGCCTATCCCCAAAATCGCATTTTCATTTTTAAGGACGAATCTAATGTATACCATCAACACAGTAGTATGGAGATAATAATAATAATAGCAGATTCCGGCACTCGAAATTCGAGTGCTATTTCTAGGCAGCTTTATTTTGCAACTTAGCCAATTCACAAACCAACACTTTTATGGTTTATTATAATTATGAATGAAGATAACAAACGCATTAACAAACACATTAACAAATTTAATAAAACACATATAACATATGCTTAATTTTATGTATGTAATAGTAGCAACTTTAAATGCAATTTACTCAAAATAAAGGAAAAAATTTAAAAATCTGTAAATCTGCAAAACGGCTAAAAAGATATACCTTTCAAATAATATACGTTTGGTCAAAATCGGGAAAAAACGGTAGAACAAAATATCGGGCACAAGAAATCGCCTAGCCTATTAATATTATAGATAATAATAATTAAATAATTTTTTCGTACACAAACCATAAATAGTAACAGATTTTAATTCTTCTTTTGATGAGTGGACTTATACTATTGAAATACGAGCATTAAGTTAATTTAGACAATTCAATTTATTACAAAATTACAACGAAGTACAGATTTTCATACAGTACTTTCATTATTGCATCATTGATTCGAAAGGCTTTCGAACAATGTACAATATGATTATCGTTTGATATACAGTTGAAGACTTCATTTAAAATTAGTACTTAGAATTATCACCCATCCACCCCAAAAATTTAAAATCTCCACACCTAGTTAATCTTTCCTAAGTATCTATTCTTTGTAAAATTCCTTTAAACACATATTTAAAAAAAAATCTTTATTTAAACAAAATGAAAATACCTCTAAATTGTTCACACTTGAGATAAATTTCAAGCTTTAAGCCTTCTATTGAAAAATAACAACAAACAGCAACCTCTAGATAACAAAAACACATTCATGCCAAAAAAAAATTTGCTACAAAAGAAAAGGCACACTCAGGCAAAACAGGTAGAATGATAAAATGTATAGAACAAATAAAAAAAAAAAGTACCATGCCGCAGAGAGAACATAGAAAAGCAACAAACAACACTTTTTCTACCACAAAAATCCCAGTACATTTCAAAACATAAAGAAGAAAAACAAGTAAAATGGAAAAACTAAAACAAAAATTATATGGAATACCAACAGAACGCTGAAAATGCTAAACAATGCAACACATTTGTTAAGAGCTAAAGCCGTCGGTTAGAGATGGCTGCTGTTCAAGCACGAAACTTCTACTAAATAGGTAGCACCACTAAGAAGGAGTAGATGGATGCTGTTGCTCAAACCCCCTCAAAAAAAAAATTACATACAAAAAGTTCGTATGTTGAGCTAAGAGTAGAATGGGACATAAAGTGGTATGTTTAGCCTGATGTTAGTATAGAAGAGTTGAAAGACCAGCGAGAAGATGGGATAGTCTAAATGCATTTATAAGTAGACACAAACACATTCACACATATTTTGGGGGGGGATTAAACCACCTTGGCATTGTTAAAAATTACTCAAACTCCTTTTTCTAAACGAATAAAGTTTCTAGAGGAATAATAAGAAGAACAAATAATAAAAAAAAAGTTTAAGTAACTTGCATGAACTGCGAAATTAGCGACATTGCCACCATGTCTAAACTACGACAACATCTACTACTACTACTTCTGCTGTTGCTGCTGCTGCTGATGATATTGTTACAAAGACAAAACAAAGCAAGAAGGACAATGAAGATAATGAGGCTGACAGAGGATACAATAGTGTATTCATTTCGGAATAAACTGCTTATAAATTGCTTTAAGGGCTAGCCTGGCTAGATTGGACTAAGAGACTTATTTAAAGCTAATAATCCCTTTAGAAACCCGAAAAATTTTGAAAATTTCCATCTTTTAAACTAAACAGCAATTTCATTGAAAAGTTTAAGAAATTGATCAAGGTCATCACAAAAAAAAGGCTCGAGTGTTAGAAGACGAGAGCCATTTGTTAGTGAAACCTTTTTGAACAGAATAATTTTTGGTCTATCATGAAAAATGTTGATAATCGAAAATTTTTGAAATAATTAATATCTCTTATCCTTCCGGTTGGCCTTAATATAGTAAAAAGGTCTGCAGGGACCTATGATGATTTTCATTTAAAAATCAAGATAAAACTGAAATTTTGAACCCGACAACCTCAGATATCGATGAAATTTTGTTCATAGCTAAATTTGATCAACTCAAACAAACCCTCATTTTTAGAAATGACTGTTTTGCGATTTTTTGGGCGTGGCACAGTGGGAAAGTTTTCGAAAAAACGCGAAAATGGTCGAAAAGTGCTCCATTTAAAATGCAATAACTCAGAATCGGCTGAACCGATTTCAATGATCTTGGTATCATTAAAAAGATATTTTAACAGCCTTTATGACACGTTTGAAAAAAAAAATAGAAATACACTGTAAAAAATTTTATAACAAAAAGAAAATTTTAAATAACGGAAAAACCAAAAAGATCAAGGGTTTTTTTACAGTGTATTATTTTTTTAGAAAGGTTTGTCCTTCACCTATACCATATCCAAAAAGTAAAATGGGTTCTTTTTTAGTTTTTTTTATATAATTTTTTAAGTAGTGTCACTTCTAGTAATTGCCCTTATATTTTATATTTACAGGTAAAATAACACAGTACAACACATGATTTGCCAACTCAATTCGCTTTTATTCGCAATTGAGTAAAGGTATGAATTTAAAAAATTTACTCTACATATGCACAACATTCTTCGGAAAAACCCTCGATCATATTTTTTATGATTCTCAGAATTAACAAAACGGAATAAACAAAGGGTTATTTAATTTTCATGATTGCGTAAGCAAAGTAATTTTTAATTATTTGGGTTTTTCAGTTGGCTACATGTATGACTTTTTTACAGAAATTCAACCCACATTTAAGGGTGGTCATTATTCGGAAAATTTAAAACTCACACATGGTGAAACAGGTATATAGCCACCGTAAAAAAATATGCACCCATTTATAAGTACCTGTCAGTAAACTAGTTAACAATACACAGTATACACAGTGTCGACGAACGCGAAAATTACAAGTCCATATTTTAAAAGTGCAACGTACCGAAATTCATAATTATAAACAGTTTCGAGAAGCCAAGATATCCCATTACAATTTTTACGCATATATTTTAAAAATTTGAGTGAATATGAATTCAAACAATAAGTACAGATGCATAAAAATATCTAATAAGTGTTGCGCTTCGCTTCGTAAAATAAGTGAGAACGAGGCTGCAAATATAATTGAGTATTTTCCAGCTGTCGCCAAGATTCATTGTAGCCGTATTTGCGAAACTTGCCGGAATACACTGAGAAAAGCGCGCAGTCGTAATGAATCCAACGTGGAGCAGAATGAAGTCTCAAATTATTTACCAATAACGCCCAGCGATGAAATTAGCGAAGAATTGAATGAACTTCCAACTTGTACCAGCCGTAATGCAAACATCGAAAGCAATGAACTCATTGAATATATAAATGATCACATTATTTCTCATCTACCAAACCAAATGACGCCTCTTAAAAGGAAATATATCAAACGAGATGCATACAGAAATAGAAAATCAGTGCAAATTTTGGAAAATATAGCAGATTCACTTGGAGCTGATCCATTATCTGATTTGTCAGTGCAACTTGAAAACGTCAAAGCCATTTACGAAGATATTTTGCAAAACATCAAATATCAAATAGAGAACAGCTCAAATCTTTTGGAAAAGCAAAAACTTTTATCTCTCTTACCAATCAATATGATTCACGCAGAAATTAAAGATCGTTTTGGGGATGATATATCTCACGATTGTATCAAAAAAAGTAAAGATATCCAAAGGAATAAAACGAAGTTTGCAGATATCAATCTTTTAAAAATGAGCAGACGTAGTTTACCAACCGAAACTCTAAGCACAGTCAAATTATTTTATGAAGATGATGAAGTTAGCCGAATGATGCCAGGATCGCAAGATTCAATTACTATTAAACAAGGAAACTTACGTGAAAAAGTTCAAAAAAGACTGATGTTATCTTCACTACGCAAATCTTACTACGAATTTAAAAAAAAACATCCCTTGGCCAAAGTTGGTTTTACAAAATTTACAATGTTAAGGCCAAAAACTTGGAGTTGGAAACCAGCAAAATATCTGTGTATGCACATTGCATCAGAATATGAAATTGATGTTTAAAAAAAGTCGCTTAAAATCATTTTGTTTTGAAGGAGAATGCACATTTACCGACTACAAAGATGTTCTCAAATTCGTTGATTGTAATGGTGACATACAAAAAAGCGGGTGTGCGTTTCAATGTGTGGTCACTGCTTCAAAAATGTAAATAATCTAAAAACGCATATGCTAAAACATTTTGAAAATAACCAAACTGAAGAAATAATATACAAAAAGTGGAATACAACGATTAGATGTGTTCAGGAAACGGTAACCACCAACCGAGAATCATTTGGCAAATAATATAAACAATTGTTGATGGTTTTTTATTTGTAAACATTTAAAAAATGTTAGAATTGTTGAACTATTTTGTAAATGTGTAAGAATGTGAGCTGATATTTTCGCTGTTATTTGAATTTTTTCAAAAACTTTCGGTACGTATTACTAGAAGTGACACTACTTAAAAAATTATATAAAAAAAACTAAAAAAGAACCCATTTCAGTTTTTGGATATGGTATAGGTGAAGGATAAACCTTTCTAAAAAAATAATACACTGTAAAAAATCCCTTGATCTTTTTGGTTTTTTCGTTATTTAAAATTTTCTTTTTGTTATAAAATTTTTTACAGTGTATTTTTATTTTTTTTTTCAAACGTGTCATAAAGCCTGTTAAAGTATCTTTTTAATGATACCAAGGTCATGGAAATCGGTTCAGCCGATTTTGAGTTATTGCATTTTAAATGGAGCACTTTTCGACCATTTTCGCGTTTTTTCGAAAACTTTCCCACTGTGCCACGCCCAAAAAATCGCAAAACATTCATTTCTAAAAATGAGGGTTTGTTTGTATTGATCAAATTTAGCTACGAACAAAATTTCATCGATATCTGAGGGGGTCGGGTTCAATGCATCTCGATTTTTACATGAAATTCATCCTATAACAAATTGTATGGGGTGTGTTTTGATGATTTTGATTGTTAATTTAAGATTATTTCTTAAATATTAATAGGCTAGGCGATTTCTTGTGACCGATATTTTGTTCTACCGTTTTATCCCGATTTGGCAAACCGTATTTTTTTAAAGGTATTTCTTTTTAGCCGTTTTGCAGATTTGCAGATTTTTAAATTTTTCGCTTTATTTTGAGTAAATTGCATTTAAAGTTGCTACTAACACATACATAAAAAAGTACTTTTTCTTATTATAGTTATTATTTTTAAAGAAACAATATATTTAAAAAACCTTTTCTTAAAAAAGAACTTTTTAAAAAAAGTACCTTTTCCTAAAAAGTGTTTTTTTCAAAGATCTCCCTTTTTTTTATAAAAGTACCTTTTCTTAAATAAGTAAATTTTCTTAAAAAGTACCTTTTTTAAAAAGCACCTTTTTTAAAAAAATTTCCTTTTCTTAAAAAAGCAAATTATCTTAAAAAAGTATAAGAGCGTAATAAAAGTAACTTTTCTTCTAAAAAAGAATTAAAAGAATTAATTTATATAAAAAAGTACATTTCCTTAAAAAAGTATATTTTTTTTTTAAAAGTAAATTTTTCTTAACAAAAGTAGTTTGTTCAAAAAGTATTTTTTTTAAATTACCTTTATTTAAAAGTACCATGTGTTAAAAAAAAGATGCATTTGCTACAAAAGTACCGTTTCTTAAAAAACTACTTTTCCTTATCTATAATATGAATAGGCTAGGCGATTTCTTGTGACCGATATTTTGTTCTACCGTTTTATCCCGATTTAGCAAACCGTTTTCTTTTTTTGAAAGGTATTTGAGTAAATTGCATTTAAAATTGCTACTAACACATACATAAAATTATACAATGTAAGTTTATTTTCTTCATTCACAATAACAATAAACCAAAAAAGTGTTGGTTTGTGAATTGGCTAAGTTGAAGAAAAAAGTTGCCTAGAATTTGCACTCGAATTTCGAGCGCTGGAATTTTCTAGTCTAATATTATTATATAATGTGTGTTTGTTTGTAGTAGTTAATCTCCGTAACTACTCATTTGATTTTACAAACGTTGGTTCCAAAATTTAGAATGGTCCTTAAGGATAGGCGTGGCTATAATTTTTTAGAAATTTCTGTTGGGCGTGGCACTTCCCATATAAAGTTCATTTTTAGTATCTTATAGGTTGAGTACTATGACAGGGAGAACTTTGCAAATTTGTGTGATGTCACCTATTATTTATGCTAGTATCAAACCTGAAAATGAGCCGGATCGGATAAGAGGGCGTAGCACCTCCAATACAATGTAAATATTAAATATCATATATCTCGAATACTATAACAGAGACAGCTTTGCAATTTTGTCTGAGGTTTTCATTTTTATTGTGAGCAGTAGGACAAAAAATGGGCGGAATCAGACAAATAGGCGTGGCACCTCCTATACAAAGTGTATATTTAATATCATATATCTGGAATACTGCAATAGTGAGAGCCTTGGGACTTTGCCTGAGCCTACTAGTTATGTGTTTATTCGAACAAAAAATAGGCGTGATTGGAACAGTGGACGTGACACCGCCACCGTACAAAGTAAACATATAATATCATTTAACTTGTCTACTATAATAGGTAATGCCTCGACAATTTGCATAAGTCCATCAGATATTAATGTGAGTGTCCCATCAAAATTGGGCGAAATGGGATTAGTGGGCGTGGCACCTCCTATACAATGAATACGAAGTACTACAAAAACGGGAGTCATGAAACTTTTGACAAGTACATTAATTATGAAGGTGAGTGAGTAGTCGTAGAAAATATGGCCAGAATCGCCAAATTCAAAAATCGGCAAATTCAAAAATCGCCAAAACCGCAAATCGCGAAAATAAAAATCGCCAAAAAGAAAAATCTTCAAAATTAAAAGTGATAAAAATCAAAAATCGCTAAAAATCAAAAATCGCCCAAATAAATAATCGCTAAAATGAAAAATTGCCGAATGATATTCTAAATTCAAGGCCAAAAGTTAAGTGTAACCAGATTTAATTTGGAAAAATCAGAATCACCAAATTCAAAAATCGCCAAAATCAAAACTCGCCAAATTCAAAAATCGCCAAAACTGCAAATCGCGAAAATAAAAATCGCCTAAAGCAAAAATCTTCAAAATTAAAAGTGATAAAAATCAAAAATCGCTAAAATCAAAAATCGCCCAAATAAATAATCGCTAAAATGGCGAAAAGTTAAGTGTAACTAGATTTAATTTGGAAAGATCAGAATCACCAAATTCAAAAATCGCCAAAATCAAAACTCGCCAAATTCAAAAATCGCCAAACTGCAAATCGCGAAAATAAAAATCGCCTAAAGCAAAAATCTTTAAAATTAAAAGTGAGAAAAATCTGAAATCGTTAAAAATCAAAAATCGCCCAAATAAATAATCGCTAAAATGAAAAATTGCCGAATGATATTCTAAATTCAAGGCCAAAAGTTAAGTGTAACCAGATTTAATTTGGAAAAATCAGAATCACCAAATTCAAAAATCGCCAAAATCAAAACTCGCCAAATTCAAAAATCGCCAAAACTGCAAATCGCGAAAATAAAAATCGCCTAAAGCAAAAATCTTCAAAATTAAAAGTGATAAAAATCAAAAATCGCTAAAATCAAAAATCGCCCAAATAAATAATCGCTAAAATGGCGAAAAGTTAAATGTAACTAGATTTAATTTGGAAAGATCAGAATCACCAAATTCAAAAATCGCCAAAATCAAAACTCGCCAAATTCAAAAATCGCCAAACTGCAAATCGCGAAAATAAAAATCGCCTAAAGCAAAAATCTTCAAAATTAAAAGTGAGAAAAATCTGAAATCGCTAAAAATCAAAAATCGCCAAAATAAAGAATCGCTAGAATGAAAAAGTGCCGAATGATATTCTAACTTCAAGGCCAAAAGTTAAGTGCTGCCAGATTTAATTTGGAAAATTCATGTTCTTTTCATGGACAGCTATATGCATCTCGCTCGAGAGCAGGAACACCGAAAAATTTATTAATTGTTGCACCGAATGAAAAAACAAAAAATATTGTATATCAGCGTTGAAGTAAAAAGGATATAAAATAAACTAAATAAAATCAAATATTTTAATAGCACAATACAAGCTTCGCAGGAAAAATTGATTATGAAATAAAACATGTCAATAAGTCTCGACTAGTCATAGCGAAGCACAACAGGGCATACTAGTAAAGTAATAAAAAGGCACAAGAAATGTTTTTTTTTTCACAAAATCTGTTTTATTTAACATTAAAATACGTGAGAAAATGTCAATCGCTGTTGTTATACTTCTTGCTGATTTTGCACTTCCAGTGCGCAGGTATTGCAACTATGCAGCAATGTTGAATGTGCAGCACAAACTGCTTTGTTGCAAGTAAAGCAATACGCTCTGGTTTCAGCCTGGTCTTCACACTCCACACGACATAACTGGCATGACGGCCGATTTGATCGAGGCGCAAAAGAAGGTGCTGCCAGTTTTGCTACTGCCTACAAAGACAACATATATTTAGTTTTTCCGGTTTTGTATGTTTCAAAATTATTTTATTTTACCTTTACATTAAATGCTTCCACAATGCTTCGAATCCTGGGATAGCTCGTTATACATCCATAGGTGGCTCTTTCTTCAATATTTTATTATGTGCAATTGAAAAATGAACGTCAGTTATCTTATTTTTTTTACTTGCATACTAGCTGAGCCCTGCCATCGAAATTCGAGTAAAAATTCAAGGAAATTTTATTTTTTCATACACTGTATTTCTTTCAATGTTTTATGCCACCTAAGGGAATGCTATTCAGCTCATTACAGGGCGTGTGATATGCAATTATTATAATGAAATTGGATAGCGATTATTTTTCAATTTAACACAGGGCTTTTCATACATAATTTTTGTATTAACAAATTTAATTAACACACAAACAGCATTGTATAATTTTATGTATGTGTTAGTAGCAACTTAAATGAATTTTACTCAAAAAAAAAAAATAAATGTTACGGACGCCGGAAGTCTATAAATCTGGTGGACAGCTAACAAGAAATACCTTTCAAACGAGCTATTTTTGGTAAAAATCGATTTAAAACTGACAAAGTTATATCGGTCACAAGTAATCGCCTTGCCTATAAATATTGTAGACACATACATATATGATAAATGCAGCTGATGCAGCAATATCTAACACATTGTAGAACATTTCAAGTGGCCGTTTGCAAAAATATGTGCCAAGTATCGGATCCATTGCATCCGCGCGGGTTTTATAAGCTTTGTAATCCAGATTAAAATTTTTTCAGTTGTGTCTACATCGCAAGTATAGTGCATTGCAGACAGCAAAATTCTCGCTTTATTCCTCTTCGGAACGTATGAGCACAGTGATACGTCGCCTTCATGGAAGCCAAACAATGACCTGCAAACTCATTGTCAGGTACAAGTGTTTTATTTGAGCGTACTTTTCCAACAAATGGAGCTTTCTGCTTTATCAATGTACGCATACATTGTGCGGCCTGTATTCACATATCTTTCCACTAATGGATCCACAGGATTCTGCTCTTGATTACCTTACGCTCTTGACCAGTCAACTTCCCAGAGTAAATCTTTCCTTTTAGGGGATAAAATAATTTCGAATCGCACAGCTACCATACCATTATTCCGCACTTGGCCAGCTTATACGGAATGTATTGTGTACGCCGTGTGCGGGCTCCATATGAGTCATTCCATGTCAGACCGAACACCTTTTTTACACCACCTATTCCGATTTTCTTTAAATTTGCCAGACGTAATAAACATAAAAAAATATTTTACACGTGTTTCGGGAAAAAAATTAAAAATTTTTTTTTTAAAAGTTATTTGCATTTGAAAATCGTCAAAATCGTGAAAAATCTTCCGACATGACAACATTTAAACTAATGTTTTTATAAAACTAGTGAATGGATTTTGAAGTTCAATACCTTGTTTTAAAGGTATTTGAACCTTCTTTTTAAAAAAAATATTATTTTTTATAAATTAATTTTTTTTTAATATTAAAATTTGGGTTTTTTACTTAATTTCTGTTTTCCACAATCTTCGAACAAGTCGAAAAATCTGAAAAAAATATTTTCTTTAAGGTTAATATATTCTTAACATTCCCTCAAAATTTCAGAGTGGAGGTCGAATGGATTCTATTTTTTTACGATTTTTTTCCATTGCAGCACCACAAAAAAAATAACATTTTGTTTATAAACATTTTACTTTCAAGCATGTTAACGAAAATTTCAACGCATATATGTATGTGTTTATGTATGTATGAAAGTAAAAAAGTGTATTTTTATTTAATATATAACTAAAAGATAAATAATAAGCAATTTTAATTTTTATATACATTTTGAATAGAAAAATCAGCTGCAAATGATGTAGTATAAACTTTAATGCTATTTACTACAATGACAATGGGAAAGAAAAATTTATTAATTATGTTGCAATATCGGAATGCTTAAAACACGACACAATAGCTGTCAATTTATTTCAGGAAGGTCTAATCAAATTCCTTAAAGAAACATTGAGTTCCTTAAAAAAAATTTTTTACTTCTCAGATGGTGCAAGTGCTCAATATAAAACCAAGAAAAATTTTGTCAATCTTGCATTTCACGAAGATGATTTCGCTATAAAAGCAGAGTGGCACTTCTTTGCAACTTCGCACGGAAAGGGCCCTTGCGATGGGCTTGGAGGCACAATTAAAAGATTAGCAGCCCGAGCCAGTTTGACCAATATTGACAATCCCATCAATACCCCGACTACTTTTTATCAATGGGTTAAACAAAATGTTAAAAACATAAATTGCGAATTTTTTAGTACGGAACAATATAATGAGCAGGAGAAAAAACTTAAAGAACGGTTTACTAAAGCAAAAATGATACCAGGTACTTTAGGCTACCATGCGTTTATTCCGTACCAAGAGAGACAAATTAAAGTTCATACTACATCATTTGCAGCTGATTTTTCTATAAAAATGTATATAAAAATTAAAATTGCTTATTATTTAACTTTTAGTTATATATTAAATAAAAATACACTTTTTTACTTTCATACATACATACACACATACATACATGCGTTGAAATTTTCGTTAACATGCTTGAAAGTAAAATGTTTATAAACAAAATGTTATTTTTTTTGTGGTGCTGCAATGGAAAAAAAATCGTAAAAAAATAGAATCCATTCGACCTCCACTCTGAAATTTTGAGGGAATGTTAAGAATATATTAACCTTAAAGAAAATATTTTTTTCAGATTTTTCGACTTGTTCGAAGATTGTGGAAAACAGAAATTAAGTAAAAAACCCAAATTTTAATATTAAAAAAAAATTAATTTATAAAAAATAATATTTTTTTAAAAAAGAAGGTTCAAATACCTTTAAAATAAGGTATTGAACTTCAAAATCCATTCACTAGTTTTATAAAAACATTAGTTTAAATGTTGTCATGTCGGAAGATTTTTCACGATTTTGACGATTTTCAAATGCAAATAACTTTTTAAAAAAAAATTTTTAATTTTTTTCCCGAAACACGTGTAAAATATTTTTTAATGAAGACTTCGTTCTCAAATTTTGAAAGACATCGAAGACATCAAAGTCAATTTTTAGCAAAAATCGTACGGTTTGACATGGAATGACTCATATGGGAGTAATTGCTAATAGTGCGTAATGTAAGCTGCTGGCAAATTGGCCTGCAACATTTGCCTAATATCATTAATAGCAGCAGTTTTTACAGTTAATTAATCGCTCCCGTCGCATATTTGCGTTATCATAGCGAATGAATTTTTGAACGAGCATAAATCTATCGTATGATAATGCGCCTTTATATATTGGAGCATGGGTTGGGATCCACAGTTCCTTATCAGGCTCGTTATTCGATTTAGGCAGTCCAGCATACAAAACGATAACCAGAAATGCATCGAACTTGTTCAGAGTGATTGTTTTCCATTCCTGTTCTTCATAGGATTTGCCGTATTCCATACAGCTGTTACTTCATTGGATTTCGATTTCGCCATATTTTCGGTGATGAGCGTGCGGAATATGGTGTAGGGATCATATGTGTCTTTCAGTGGCCCTGATTGCATTATATGGTCGACTACGTTATGAGCACGAATGCGGGTATTCGGAGGTGCAATTTTGCTTTATTTCGTGTAATTTTTAGATGTAAAAATAACTGTTAGAAGTTCCTTTAGGCAAGATATACTAAATCTTGTTTTGACATACAAATCGCCCCAGCAAAACTTTCCATTACATGTAATGAGCTTTAGAATAAGAAATCAAAAGTGTTCAGTAGTTAACATTCCATTACGAGACCCATTATTTTAACATGGGGGGTGTCATTGGAGGAAAGGCCTTACCGGAGCCTTACTAGGCACTGATACAAATATCTAGTTACTTTATAGATAAAAAGAAGGGCTTTGAGTAATTTGTTACTCTAATGATGACTATCGCCGCGATATGATTGTTCTTGAAGTTCTTACATTTAGCTTGAAATAATTCAAAAGGTATGGGGTTGGCATTACCATGTAATGCAAACGGTAATAACTAATCATTATCAAGGTTTTGCTGGGGCTGTTGTATGCATTCAATTGAAAAAAGAAATACATGTAACAAAAAAAAAAAAAGAATTTAACAAAATTTTTTTAGCTCTTTCTTGTAATAATAGTACAGTAATCCATCATTAAACCTTAATAAGACTTAAGCTATTGCTCGTGTTGCTTCAAACCCAGCTTTAATCGATTCAGGACACTTTTTTCTTGCAATGCGTGTACGGTTCGTGTAAGGTCCCCAGGGATCTTCCCACAAACAGAAGAGTTAAACGAAACTTCTTAAGTTAATTGGAAAATAAATAAACTCTTTAAAAGCTCTGCAGCATCATGAATATAGTGTTGCTGTAATGCAAAACTTTTACACAAAACTGAATGAACACCATTTGGCATATCCTCTATGCAACTGCAAAAGTGTTTTTGGTAGTTTTATTGTGTTGGCTTTGTTAAAAGTATTTCAAATTCGTTTTTGGTAAATATGGCTGCAATATGATGACGGCGCAAATGGAGATGATGATGATGATGATGCTGATACTGATGGCATTAGTGTGGCAACAACAACAACAATAACAAAACAAAAACGCAATTCTTTTCCACAAACACATTGCAGTATAGAGATGCATTAACAGCAGCAAAACACACAAAAAAATATATAAACAACACAACAGCCGTACATTTCTAAAAACGCAAAAGAACTTTTACGTTTATCTTTGTACTGCATGTTATTGCTAAAAACCTGCTTGCCTGATGACAAAACTCACATAGATGCAGATGCAGTAATAAAACATCAGCCGTTGTACACCTTAGACGCATATTTGAGTGGCACACATACGCACTCATTCGATAAAAAAAAAAACTTATTTAAGTATGAGATTTATATACATATATACTATACATATATACATATATGCCTGTGTATGTGGTGTTTTGCTTTTATTAATACCAACTACAATCTGCACTCTTACAGTTTCCTGATACTTCCGGTACAACAACATGTTCTATATGCTTTCAATAAACCCAGACCCTGCCATAGGATTCTTTGTTTTTGTTTGTCTACTGCGCGACTTCTTCGTTTTTCACCGAAGCTGCTTTTGTGCTTCCAACAGATTTTAAGTGAAATGCACAATGACGGCATAATTGTTAAGGCATATGTTGACTCTTTGTATTCATACGAATATATGCTCCAATATTTAATTCAAGTCTTTACATGAAGGAGTCCTAAAGTTTACGTTCAAATTAGGAAGTATCACAAAAAGGGGCCTGAAAATCTATCAACAATATAGTGAAAGTTCTTTTGGTCCATAGAGAAATGAATTTAGTCTTTTTAAAATTCTTACAGATTTGACAAAGTTATATCTAAGGAACTTGGAACTTTAGCGGAAGATTTTTAATCAAAGTTTGGAAAAATTTTATGCCTGGGCCCTTTTAAAACTGCACGTTATTAGGTAAGCGCATTCTGCCTTGATGTTTCCATTTAAAATAAGATCTTTCTAAACCCAGTATTACAGACGTTATATGACTCCTAAAAGAAACATATTTACGTACGTATATATTTTAATGCTGCACATTTAGTACACACCAAGAGCCATTCCTCTCGACGACAGTCAGAGTATTATTGTGACGCGGTCGTTGGCATCTTTTTTCTGATTTTTTTTGTCTTTCTTTCTGTTTGTTTGATTGTTAAACGTAGATTTAAGATGTAGCAGCTATTGTCGTTGTATAACTCAGTACAACGTTCGTTGTCGTCATCATCATCATCATCATCATTACCATCACCGGCATCATCGTCGTCAACACCGGGCACACATATAATATTATCAGCATTATTGTTTGTGTTTTCGTAGATGTTGCTGCCGTTAGTGAGTGTTGTTGTTGAAGCAATTCAACTCATTGCATTACTTACATTGGCATGGATGCCATTGCAATAATGCTTTTTAAGCTGACAGTAGGAGGTTCCACTTTTAAGTTTTATACTTACATACACTCAGTGTTAGTGGAGTAAGGTAATGTTTAAAAAATGTTTCTTAAATAGAATGAAAATGTTTTTGATGTGTAAACATCTATACGCGCAGGGGGTAAATTTCAAAAACAGCGTAACATTTAAACGTAACATGTGAGCGTAAGATGGGAGTGTAACATGTGAGTCGTAAGACAAAATGTGATTGTATTGGTGAAAAAATTATGATGTTATGATAACCTGTTTGAAAATTGAAAATGAAAAATAAAAAATGAAAAAAAAAAATGAAAAATGAAAGATGGAAAATGAAAACAAAATGAAAAATGAAAAATAAAAAATGAAAAATAAAAAATGAAACATGAAAAATAAAAAATGAAAAAGTAACAAGTAAGAAAATTATAGTCGGTCTAGACCGACTATACGATACCCTATACCATGCGTTTAGAAACCCTATCTCTTAGGCCCAACTAACTGGACATAGAAAATAAGCAAAAACCAAATTTGAGTGGGATTTTTATTAATTTTTTTGGCTGCAGATATGAAAAAATTCATATCGGATGCTATATCTATATGGGGACTAGGTCCAAAAATGGACCAATCCTGATCATGTTTGGTAAAGTCTCTTGCATTTTGCAAAAATATATACAAACAAAATTTGAGAAGAATCAGTGCATTATTTTTGTTTTTAATAGATTTAAGTGAAGATCGGGAAGCAGTCTATATGGCGCCAAAGGGATCATTTTTGGACTACTCATTAATGGATGTAATGAACGCATACAAACCCAATTTGAGTAAGATCTATATGACAATTTGGGTCTTATGGCAATTTATGTCGATTTCATAGGGGTAATTTGTATGGGGGCTAGGTCTGAACATGGACCGATTCTCACCAATTTCAACACCGTTCATCCCATGGCCGATAAAAGCTTATATACCAAATTTCATCAAAATATATTCATATTTGCGACCTGCAGTTTGATTACAAGGTTTACATGGACACACAGACGGACGGACGGACGGACGGACGGACGGACATTGTTAAATCAACTCAAAAAGTGATTCTGATTCGATCGGTATAATTAAAGATGGATCTAGGTCAAATATTTTTGGTTGTTACAAACAGCAGCACAAAGTCATTATACCCAAACCACATAGTGGTATAGGGTATAAAAATGAATAATAAAAAATAAAAAATTAAACACGAAAAATAAAAAATGAAAAATTAAAAACGAAAAATTAAAAATGAAAAATAAAAAATGAAAAATAAAAAATTAAAAATGAAAAATAAAAAAAGAAAAATAAAAAAAAAAATGAAAAATGAAAAACGAAAAATTAAAAATGAATAATGAAAAATAAAAAATGAAAAATAAAAAAATTAAAAATGAAAAATAAAAAATGAAAAATGAAAAATGAAAAATAAAAAATTAAAAATGAAAAATGAAAAATAAAAAATTAAAAACGAAAAATGAAAAATAAAAAATGAAAAACGAAAAAAACATTAAAAACGAAAAATAAAAAATTAAAAAAAAAATAAAAAGGAAAAATGAAAAATAAAAAATGAATAACAAAAAGTTAAAACTAAAAAATTAAAAATAAAAAATGAAACATGGAAAATAAGAAATGAAAAATGAAAAACTAAAATTAAAAATGAGTAATGAAAAATAAAAAATTAAAAATAAAATATTAAATAAAAAAAAGGAAAAATAAAAAATTAAAATTGAAAAATAAAAAATGAAAAATGAAAAAATAAAAATTGGAAAATGAAAAATGAAAAATCAAAAATGAAGAAAAAAACTAAAAATTAAAAATAAAAAATGGAAAATAAAAAATTAAAAATTAAAATCAAAAAATGAAAAATGAAAAATAAAAACGAAAAATTAAAATCAGGACGGCCAAAAGATGTTGTTAAGTTAGCAATCATCGATAAAATCCATGGAATGATATTCCACAATCAGAGAATGAAAGTGGAGATGAGGCTAAGGGCATCTCAACTGAGCGGTTGTATTACATATATATTTGTAAATGAAAGAGGTAGCCGCGCGATGGTGTTTGGTGATGTTCAGCCCCAATCCACACCACTTTGTAACCGTTGACGACGACAAAGTCGTTGTCCAGATGAACGTGCACCAAAGAACATCAAGGTGGGAGTGTCGACCAATAAAGTAATGGGAGGCAGGTGATGCCATTCACAACGATTACCTGAAAAGGTAATGAAAGATAACTCCCATATGTTTCAAAGTCTATTTTGAAGGGTGTAGATGCTCATTAATAACAATAGGGTATCCAACTCCATTGATTCGTTGGAACATCGACAAAATGTGGGTTATGTTCTATGGATAATAACATAGGAACTGTTCTTCTGAGATTAGCGTACTAATACCAAATGCCCAAGCTTCAGTTCACTCTAGCCGTCTCCCCAGAGACGAGCGATTTAGTTCGAGTTAGAGAAAATTCGAGTTATATAAGTTCGAGTTATGGAAGCTCGAGTTGAAAGCAATTTCAATCTTCAAATTGCGGATTTTCTCTAAAGGCTAATTTCTTAGTGACAGATATGACATTAATTGATCTTTCTGATCCAGTATTATACAGTAAAAGTTTTCCATTGTTCATAAAAATATACCTGACCAACATATTTGCCATTACAAAAAGTGAGAAAGTATTATTGGTATTAACCATTGAGGGGCAAAAAGCAGTCGTGACAGACATGAATACAAACAGACATAATTTTAGAGGATGTTTGTAAAACACAGAAAAGCTCTGAAGTTATTTGTATGACAAATAAGAAACAATTGTTTATAGTTAATATAAGATTTAGTTTATTAACAAAGCATATGAAAGGCATGAATTGTAAAATAAATTATAGTAAAAAGAATAACTTTAAATGTGACAGACATGACAGTGCTTATATTTTCAAACTTACTTAATTACACTTTTCCTTTCTTACTGGAAAAATAGAGCTATGAAATTATTCAAAAATACTTGATGTACAAGCTATTGTCATACACTTTCCCATAAAAATTATTTAAATTAAAATTTTAAAATTGGACCTTAGGTTGACGCATGGAATTACCCTAAAATGATATAAAATGAACATTTTTGAAAAGTAAAAGGGAAAAAATAAAAAAATTATTTATTTACTTTTAAAATTTATTTAATTCTAAAAAAAAGCCAAATGAAAATAAATCAGAAATTTCCAGACGTTTGTCTCATAAAAAACACAAAAAGTTCAATGAAAATAACAAATTGCCATTATTAAACAGCGCGTAGTATTACAAAGCCATGTACTTGCACAGCTTTTGCAACTTATATTTGTAAAACTTTGTGCTCTCCTCATGCCGTAGCGCATAAACATAAGGATGTCTACGTTTAAGAGATGTCTATGTATGTAGATATAAATGAGCATGTTTAAACATGCTGTATTGACGACAACATATCGTAGAATTTAAGTAAACTCTAGAAATGAGAATACAATTTATACTTGTACCTACAATTGATTTGTATTAAGTTATGAAGTTTTTTTTTCAGCTTAGTTCATTGTTTTTTTTTTTATTTCTTTCTCAACTTGCAAACATTAAAATCTTCTTCATCTTTAACTTGTAGGTATAAGTATTCATCATCATCATTATTTTGGGATCTTCTTCAGCTTCCTTGTACGAAGTATATACAAGTTTTATTATAAAAGGAAGTTGTTGCTTAAAAAAAAAAAAAAAACAAAATGTGTATTTTTAAATTAAAAGCTTTCCCACGCATTTAAATATTTTTATGTGGATAAAACGAATACATACTCGTACTCCAAACAAACAAACAAGCAAACAAAAAAAAAATCATCCTTAACACAAGAATTAACATAAAAATTATAACTGCCACCAAAGGAACAGCATCAACAACTTAAAATTGGGTTTAATCTTTTAACACGTTTATTGATTTTTTCTTAAAAGTCTTCAAATTATTTTCTTTACTTGAAACTTTCTTCTTCATGTTATGGACGAAAATAGCTTAAATTCTGATTAGGCATCAAGCAAATATAGCAAGTGGTAAATTTGCTCTTTTTTCGTTGTTGTATTTAAAAAAAAAATATTCTTAACGTTGAAGTTGAGTTGAAAACTTTGACGGCAAACAACTCAACGAAAACTGTAACATTTTCTTGTGATTTGTTTTTGTGTGCTTCTCCTCGTTAGAACTTTGCAAAAAGTTGTTCTTTTCGGTTTTATTTATATTTTTTTGGGTTAAGTTGTAGTGGGATAGAGGTTTTGCGCTGAGAGAAAGATTACACCCGACACTCGCAAAACACTCGGTTGGTAAAAGAAGTTTCAGAGTTTATATAAATATTTTTTTTTAGAATTCTAAAATATATTTTTAAAAAAATTTTAAAAAGTATATTACATTAAAAAAGTACTTTTATAAATAAACCTTTATTTAAAAAAAAGACAATTTTAACAAAAACTAACTTTTATTAAAGATATAATTTTAACAGAGGGCTACATTCAACGAAACTGTACTTTCATTAAAAATTTATTTTAAACAAAAAGAAACTTTTAACAAAAAGAAACTTTTAACAAAAAGATACTTTTAACAAAAAGGTACTTTTAACAAAAACGTACTTTTAACAAAAAGATACTTTTAACAAAAAGGTACTTTTAACAAAAAGGTACTTTTAACAAAAAGTTACTTTGAACAAAAGGGTACTTTAAAAAATGTACTTTTAATAAAAGGGACATTTAGCAAAAAAAAGTTCTTTTACTAAAAAGTTGATTTTAACAAAAAGGTACATTAAACAAAAAGGTTCTTTAAAAAAAGGTACTTTTAACAAAAAGGTGCTTTTAACAAAAAGGTATTTTTAACAAAAAGGTACTTTTAACAAAAGGAACTTTTAGCAAAATGGTACTTTTAACAAAAAGGTACTTTTAACAAAAAGGTACTTTTAACAAAAAGGTACTTTTAACAAAAAGGTACTTTTAACAAAAGGGACAATTAGCAAAAAGGTACCTTTAACAAAAGGGACATTTAGCAAAAAGGTACTTTTAACAAAAATGTACTTTTAACAAAAAGGTATTTTTAACAAAAAGGTACTTCTAGCAAAACGAACTTTTAGCAAAATGGTACTCTTAACAAAATGGTATTTTTAACAAAAGGAACTTTTATCAAAAGGTACTTTTAACATAAGGGTCATTTAGCAAAAAGGTACTTTCAACAATAGGGACATTAAGCAAAAAGGTACATTTAGCAAAAGGGACATTTAGCAAAAAACATACTTTTAACAAAAAGGTGCTTTTAACAAAAATTTACCTTTAACAAGAGTGACATTTAGCAAAAAGGTACTTCTAACAAAAAGGTGCATTTAACGAAAGGGTAATTTTAACAAAAAGCTACTTTTAACAAAAAGCTACTTTTAACAAAAAGGTACTTTGAACAAAAAGGCACCTTAATAAGAAGGCACTTTTAGCAAAAAAGTACTATAAAAAATGTACTTTTAACAAAAACATACTTTTATTAAAAAACTTTATTTAAAAAAAATAAAAAATTTAACAAAACATGTTGTAAAAAAAGATTTTTTTTATATTAAGAATTCAATTTTAAGTATAAACATATACTTTAAATTAAAATTTATTAAAAAAAAAAAATGTACATATAACAAAAAATTACTTTTAACAAAAATGTACTTTTAACAAAAATACACATTTATTGAAAATTTATTTTTAACAAATTTAATTCTTATTACAAAATTATTGTTAAAAATAGGCACTCTTAACAAAAAGTTAATTCTAACAAAAAGGTACTATTATAAAAATTCAATTTAAGGTACCAAAATATATTTTTATTTAAAATTTATTTTAAACCAAAAGGTACTTTAAAAAAAATTTACTTTTATTAAAAGTTTAATTTTAATAAAAATTTACTTCTAACAAAATGGTACTTTTAATAAAAAAGTACTTTAAAAATATGTTGAAAAACATACTTTTATTCAAAATTTATTCTTAGTGAAATGTACTTTAAAAAAAATGATTTGGCAAAAATTTGCTTTTATAAAAAAATTAATTTTAAGTACAAAAATACACTTTTAATTAAAATTTTTCTTAACAAACAGGTACATTTAATAAGAAGTTACTTTTAACAACAAGGTACTTTTAACAAAAATGTACTTTTTTTGAAAAAACCAAATTTTAAGTACAAAATTATTTTAAACAAAAAGTTATTTTTAACAAAAGGGACTTTTAGCAAAAAGCTACTTTTAACAAAACACACTTTTAACAAAAAGGTACTTTTAACAAAAAAGGTACTTTTACCATAAAGTTACATTAAACAAGCACCTTTACTTTTAACAAAAATGTACTTTAAACAATTATTAAATTTTATTAAAATTTTTTTTTAACAAAAGGTATATCTAAAATAAAATTTTTTTTAACAAAAATTTACGTTAAAAAGGTACTTTTATTAAAAATGTATATTAAAAAATTTACTTTTAACAAAATTATACTTTTATTAAAGAGCTATTTTTAACAAAAAGTACTTTAAACAAAAAAATGTTTTTCACAAAAATTTCCTTTTATTAAAAATTTAAGTTTAATCACAAAAATATGCTTTTATTAAAAATTTCTTTTAACAAAAAGGTAGGTACATTTAATAAAAAGGTACATTTAACAAAAAATTACTCTTAACAAAAATTTCTTTTAACAAAAATGTACTTTAATTAAAAATTTAATTTTAAGTACAAAAATATACTTTTATTAAAAATTTATTTTTTCAAAAAGGTACATTAACAAATAAGTACTGTTTAGAGATGCCCCAACTTCATTCAAATTTGCCGTCACTGTTTTTACCCATCACTAATCTCAAAGACAATTGCTCTCTTTTTTTTTATCATGTTTTTTCACTTACTAAGTTGTACATATTTTAATATAAGACACTCTAGTTAAAAACTTTGAACAAAACACAATATAAAACCTTGATCAGTGAAGATAAATTTTTATAGTGAATAAAATAAATAAAATAAATAAAATAAAATAAAAAACCAAAAACATTTAAACATTTATATAGAAACAAAAACATCTGAAAACATATTAAAGTTTAAACAAATACTAAAAGTGATAATTTTAACATAACATAGACCTAAAACTAAGAACACAAATAAAAATTGTAATAAATTGAAATAAAGAACTAAAATTTTAGAAATTTACAAAATAAAAAAGAACCGTGTTTTTTTGTTTAAGAACGTCGACCCTTAAACAGGTACTTTTAACAAAAAAGTACTTTTAACATAAAGTTACGTTAACCAAAAAAGTCTTTTAACAAAACAGTAATTTCAAAAAAGTTACTTTTAACAAAAACATCTTTTTAGAAAAAATTTTTTTTAGAAAAATGTATATTCAACAAAAAGCTACTTTTAACAAAAAAGTACTTTTAAAAAAAGGTACTTTCAACAAAAATGTACTTTTTTACATATTTAATTTTAATTACAAAAATACACTTTCATTAAAAATTTATTTTTAAAAAGAAGGTACTTTTAACAAAAAGGTACTCGAAAAGGAACTTTTAACAAAAAATATACTTTTATGAAAAATTTAATTTAAAGTACGAAAATATATATTTTTTTAAATTTAGTATGACTAGAAAGTAATTTCAACAAAAACTATTTTTATTAAAATTTTAAATTTCACAAAAGGTACTTACTACAAAAACCTACTATGAACAAAAAGTCACTTTAAAAAAATTTACTTTTAGCAAAAACGTACTTCAAACAAAAATGTACTTAAAAAAAATTTATTTTGATTAAAACTTAACTTAAAAAAAGTACTTTTAACAAACAAGTTGCTTTTAACAAAAAAGTAATGGCCTAGCATAGCCCAGTTCTCGAAATTAGAGTAAGATATTCTAGAACATTTTATTTTTTCATTTAATAGATAATTTTATAAGAGCCTAAAGGTATGCTAATCAATTTTAGCCAATTCACAATTCAACTCAGGGCTTTTGATATTTATAATAAATACACACACATAGTATGTGTTTTATGTATGAGTTAGAAGCAACTTTAAATGAGCATTACTCTAAAAAAATATACCAGACGGTGCAAATCTGTAAATCTGGTGGACAGCTGAAAAGAAATACCTTTCAAATGAGGTATGCTTGTTCAAAATCGGTTATTAATTACAATTTATATATCGGTCACAAGAAATCACCTTGCCTATTAATATTATAACTAGCAGATTGCAGCGCCAGAAATTCGAGTGCAATTTCTAGGCAGCAATTTAGCCAATTCACAAACCGACACTTTTATGGTTTATTGTTATTGTGAATGAAGATAAACTCATTAACAAACACATTCACAAATTTAATAAAACACACATAGCATATGGATAATTTTATGTATGTATTAGTAGCATCTTTAAATGCAATTTACTTAAAATAGAGGAAAAAATTTAAAAATCTGTAAATCTGCAAAACTTCTAAAAAGAAAGACCTTTCAAATAATAAACGTTTGGTCAATATCGGGATAAAACGGTAGAAAAAAACATCGGTCACAAGAAATCGCCTAGCCTATTAATATTATAGATATATATTGCATATGTAAGATAAGCATTAACCAAATGTTAGTGCTATGGTCATTTGTGGCGCGCAGATATTAGAAAAATCATGACTGATATTATTTTTATATGGGTACTAGATATAAAAATTGGCCGATCATGGCCATATTTAGTAAAGTCATTTATTTTCGTAAAAAACATATAAAATTTAATTTAAAAAAAAATATATGCCATATTTTTTTTTATTGATAAATATAAGTGAAGATCGGGTATCAGCTTTTTATGGAGACTATGAATAAAAATTGTTATACAGAATTTATTTTTGGACCACTGATTAGTAGGTATATAAATAATAGATACACCAATATATGATAACATGGAACTTAGAATCATTTTAGGCCGTCTGATAGGGGTTATTTGTATGGGGGCTTGCTCCGAACATTTACTGCTTAACATCAATTTCAATAGCGTTCCTCCTATGGCTGATAGAAGCTTATATATCAAATTTTATCAAAATATATTCATATTTGCGACCTGTACAAGATTTAGATGGACAGACAGACAGGCATACATACATATAGAGAGACGTACCGGCGGACGGACATTGCTAATTCGACTCAGAGAGTGATACTGCCTCGATCAATAAAATAAGATATATGCCAAATATTTTTGGTAATTATAAAAAGAAACTTGTTCAAAAATAAGGAACTACATTTAAAAAATGTAGGCTTTATTATAAAAAAAAAATTAAGACATTAAAAATTTTCCACCCCAATCTTGTCAGTTTTCTGAACTGATTATAATAATAAGAGGAGTGTAACACATTTTTTTGGTGTAAGCGAGCGAATCACCAAGGCTGTATATACATACATATGTATATGGAATAATTTTAAGTAAATATATTTGACGATAATATTACTTTTAAGAGGGTTAGATGTATTTCGGCATATAAAACATATTCTTTCATTACATGAGCTTTTTGTTCTCTCACTTTCAATGTGTTTGTTAAATATTTTATTTAACAAAATATAAAAGAAAAAACAAAATAAAGAGGAAAAAAGAGCGCAAAGTATATTTAACTTTCAAAGTACGAGCAAAAAAAAGTTAGATAAGAAAATATTTAAATATTAAACTAAATAAATGGCAACAAAATTTTATATTCTTTAAAATAATTGGAAAAAAAATCGGTTTTTCAAATAAATTTTGTTTTCTTAATTCCAAATATATTTAACAGTTATTCGTATTTAATATTTTATTTGGTTTATATATACATTTGTAATTAATAAGAAATAAAATAGTAACCTTTCTTTTTAGGTTTGACGATGTAAACTGTAAAATATCTTCAGGCAAAATATCTGATTGCGATTACATATAATTTTTAAAAATTGTTTGTATTTACTAAAGCATTATCAATCACATAAATTAAATTTTGCATTCAAATTTAAGAAAATACCAATTGTAAAAACTGGAATTCATATTTCCAATTATAAATTAGAATATATCAATTGAATTTCAGAAAATCATAATAAATTTGAAATATATAAATTTGAATTTTAAAAATATCAATTTTATTCTTTAAACACAAATTGAAATTCAAAAAACACCAAATATGTTTACATCTAAAAATGCTTACATTTAAAAAAAACATTGCCATTCAAGAAACATTAATAGCATTTCAGGATAAGAAAACATTAATTTAAACTAGCAGATTCCAGCGCTTTAAATTCGAGTGCATTTTCTAGGCAGCTTTATTTTTCAACTTAGCCAATTCACAAACCAACACTTTTTCGGTTTTTGTTATTGTGAATGAAGATAACAAACTCATTAACAAACACATTAACAAATTTTATAAAACACACATAGCATATGTATAATATTATGTATGTGTTAGTAGCAACTTTAAATGCAATTTACTCCAAATAAAGGAAAAAATTTAAAATACTCTAAATCTGCAAAACTGCTAAAAAGAAATACCTTTAAAATAATATACGTTTGGTCAAAATCGGGATAAAACGGTAGAACAAAACATTGATCACAAGGAATCGCCTAGCCTATTAATATTGTAGATTATTCATTTGATTCAAATATTAATTGCAAATATTCAATATTCTGTTCTGTGTTATTTCTGTTCTTTAGTAGTTTTTTGACTTCTTAAATAGATCATTTGTGGAATTTCGTGAAATTTTTCCAGTATTGTGCTCTCTATGAAATCTTTAATCCTTATTCCTTTTTTCCTGAGCCTCCTCTGATAGATCTCTAAGTGGCACCAAATGATATTTAGTGACATCTTCTCCATGATAAAGGATTTTGTGAACTGTTGCAGACATATTTCTGGATCTGAAAAGAATCTTCTTGCGGTATTGCCATCATTTGTATTGCCTGACCCTTGTTTTGACTGATCTATAATCAATCCGAATTTGAGATATTCAACTTTAACATGTTTCTTTTTTGAACTTCTTAACTCTTCGATGGTTTCATTGTTTCTTATTGATCCTGAAGTCCCGAAATCCAAATATAACTGATTTTTAGTATGTGTTCCATAAGTCGTATTCTCGCATGTAGTGGTGATAATCCAAATTCATATGCATCGGTATTATCTCATTAATTTATCGAGACTTGGTTTAATTGGCTTGATATTGCTTGGCATAAGATGCAGCTGGATGCAGCCTTCGTGTTAGTCAAAACCTGGTCTACTTTTGCATCTATCATTGTCAGCACTAATTGGTAGCTTAGTTCAATTTGCTGCCCATCTAACAATTGTAATGGCTGTATTGTTGCTATTTGGGCCTTGATATCACTAACTTCTGTGTTAATGGCATCATGAGTTTCTTTTTTGAATTCAAATTTGATTGGCCTGCAGTATTTCTTAGAAGGTGGTGCCTCATTTTTCCAAATATCCATTGTTTGCGTTGTACTAGTCGAAGGCTCTGAATCTTCCAAAATCTTTTTCAATCGCAATGATACAAATGATACCATGAAAATATCTGAGTCCGAAATATTTTCCCAGACTACTTGTTTGTATTGTTTCTGTCCCGAAGAACCATCACGTCCCCATTTACAAAAAAGAATTAATTTTGTGTTTCCATATTTCTTTAACTCATTTCCTTTTATTGATTGAAGCAAGCGATCGGCTCTGTGATCAAGTAGAGATTGTAGTTGTAACTCTGCCGAAGTTGGTGTGATTGTAATAGTGTCCTTTGATGGCAAACAGTTGATGTTAGCAGCGGTTATGTAATGATATGCTGGACACATGCTCGTGTTTGAGCTTCTTTCAATCGCACGCAATCTGAGCTAAATATATTGCTTTTTTGTTAATTTCAAGTCCAGAAATAATGCTAATGCCTCCTCATTTGTGAAATGACTATTATAAGCTATAAAATACCTAAAGCACAAATTTAATACTCCACTGTATACGAGTACTGATAGGGCTGTTTAAATTATTAAAATTTGAATTTTTTTAGAATAATTTCATTAAAATGAAAAAAGTGCTCGGCACGGGTGCAAACGTATATTTATGGTTAAAGAGGACACTTTCACCTTTCTCCGAGTGGTATACGTTTCTTGTTGTTCCCTAGAAGTTCTATTCCACTAAAGTTGATATTTGAGAAAAATATAGTAGTTCATACCGCCCCTAATATTAAATAGTAGAAATGTGACCACTTACAACAACTAAAGACTGCAATCCTACCAACATTATAAAAAAGACCGCAGGTCACTATCAATGATAGCTTGCGAGTAGTAACCATTTATTTTTGATAAAAAACAAAAAAAAATCACGTTTTTCTGAAATTAATAAAACAGTTGAGTTTAACAGCATGCCACGCCCACAATTAGCAATAGTTTAATCTGCTTTTTGGCTACCTTAATCTGGGTATATTAGCTACAAAATGGCGTTAAAATTTTAAAAATCGGTGGCAAAAAAATTAGACTTTTGGCCAATGAAATCAAAATTTCAGCCACAGTGCACCGGAAATAATAACTTGAAATTTAGAAGACATCAATTGAATTTTAAAGGTATAAATTTTATTCTTTAAACACAAATTGAAATTCAGAAAACACCAAATATGTTAACATTTAAAAATCAACTGAAATTAAGAAAATATATTGCGATTGAGGAGACATTAATAGCATTTCAGGATAAGAGAACATTAATTTAAATTCAATGAAGTTTAGAAAACCTCAAATGATATTTAAGAATTGCGAACATAAAAATTGTTACATCAATAAAGCGCAATTTGATGAGAATGTTATTTATATATTATTTTTCACAATTTTTTTGGATGAAAATTTGAAGTTATTCAGAAAATAAACGTAACAAATTATTTCAATTAAAATTTTTGGGATATTTGGTTTTTTTGCGTGTGGCATCCCTAATTTGACCCAGTATTCAAGATGACTTCAAAATTTGACTTCATGGTAGGCAATGTAAAACCCAATAAATTTAATTTCGATAAAAATTCCCAGGTAGTAGTATTTGGAGTCAATAAATGAAAATATATTTTATTCGCATTATTTAATTCAAAATCAAAAGTTGGCATCACTGGGTTAGATTTTGTATTGTATTGAGTTATTTTGTGTTACTACAAAATCTAATAATCAAAACTCTCTTTTAATATGAAAAAAAAAATTTATTCTCTATGTTCTCCAAATATGGCAATATTTTAACAAAAAAATTGAGAGAGTTTTTTTTATATGGCCGCAATAAAGAATTATTTGGCCAGTTAAAAGAATCTATACAGCCATCTCCAATTAGCACGATTTAACGCGTTAAGCCACCCTAAACAACCACTACCGTCGCAATGGAGGTTAGGGCGAGCTATTAAATTTGCAAAAACTTATACTAAATTGAACGAAAGGTTATGTCATATAACCGGAAATGCATCAATATAGGTAAATAACCTTAATGCATGCCGATCACCAACACGATGACCAAAAAGCAAACACCGAAACGTGATTTCTTTCATCCGAAATAATAGAAAAGACGAAAACGATCTTTCCTTGTTGGAGTGCGAATTAATAATGTGAGAGAGCTTTATAGACAAACTCTTGAAATAAACAAAAATCATCAGTCAAGCGGATCAACTCAAAGAATTTGCTGAAATAATTTGGTATTTAGTTCAATAAATTGTTTAATTTTTGAAATATTCCGTTTACATTGATTATCAATACTCAAACCGAATATAACACTTACTTGTTTTTTTTTTTTTTGTGTAAAATTTTGTAGAGTATAACCATTAAAAAAATCCCATTACTACAAAAAATTTATATAATTTATAATATTAATAGGCTAGGCGATTTGTTGTGACCGATGTTTTGTTCTACAGTCTTATGTCGATATTGACCAAGCATATATTATTTGAAAGGTATTTCTTTTTCGCCGTTTTGTAGATTTACAGATTTTTAAATTTTTTTCCTTGTTCTGAATAAATTGCATTTAAAATTGCTACTTACACATACATAAAATTATACACATGCTATGTGTGTTTTATTAAATTTGTTAATGTGTTCATTAATGAGTTTGTTATCTTCATTAAAAAAAAAATAAACCATAAAAGAGTTGGTTTATGAATTGGCTAAGTTGAAAAATTAAGCTACATAGAAATTGCACTCGAGTTTCGAGCGCTGGAATCTGCTAGTTATTATTAAAATCCAAATATGACATTTTTTAATAAATAAAAAAAAAAAATAATGACAAAGCGATATCTCACGCTAAAAGTTAAAAAAAATCAAAAGCTTAACTTTGACCTAGAATTTCTTAATTTTAATTAAATTAAAACTGAGTCAAGTCCAACTAATATCTGTCAATTAAAAAAAAAATTATTAAAATATTTTGATTGGCTCAAAAGTTAGAGAGCCAGGCATACACTTTTTTTGTTTGCTTGTTGATTTTGTTTTTTTTTTTTGTACATGTGAACGTTCACATCTAGAAAAAAAAGAAACAAGCAATAATAAACAAACAAAAATTTAATTGTATGTATTTACATTTATAATCATTGCGTTTAGTAATTTAACAACTAAAAAAGCACGAAAATACCTTAAATTTTTGTTAATTTTCCTATTAATTTTATTCATCGTAAAAAATCATTGTAAAAAATCTAGCATTTATAATTTGAAATCTAGCCTTTTTTTGTCTTTTAGTGTTGACAACCTTGGTTATTATATTGTGTTTAGAAAATGGGTGGAGACTATCAGATATTTGGCACAGCTTAATTTAACACTCCTACTTGTTTTTTAACTTTATCTTTATCATATTGGCGGACTATGCCTTTTTCAAAATCAATTTGTTTGCTTAATAATAATTGTTCTTATAATCTTTTTTCCCTAAAAAGAATTTTCATTGAGGGTCCCACATGGCCGGCGTTGATCGGAAATTATATTTATTCACTTGAAATATTCATTATAATAAAAAGTTTTTTTTTGCCATCAATAATTGTTTTATTCATTAATTTTATTCCAATATTTAATTTTTTTTTCCAAAGATAGCATACCTTATTGTCAGAGTCGACAGGGCTATCATTTTGCTAAATAAATTTTCTTCCCATAGTCGTACTCAAATCTTTTACTCACCTCAGATATTATTGCTCAGTAAAATTTATTTAAAAAAATACTTTTCTTAAAAATATTTTTTTTCCCTCAAAATTATAAAAAATTATCAAAGATGCACCGCAAAATAACAGTCTGTTTTACTTGTTGTGTACAACGATTATAGTCAATTCCTTTAAATATAAAGCGCTCGAAATTCGAGTGCAATTTCTAGGCAGCTTTATTTTTCAACTTAGCCAATTCACAAACCAACATTTTTATGGTTTATTATTATTGTGAATGACGATAACAAACTCATTAACAAACACATTAACAAATTTAATAAAACGCACATAGCATATGTATAATTTTATGTATGTGTTAGTAGCAACTTTAAATGCAATTTACTCAAAATAAAGGAAAAATTTTTAATTTTTTTTTATTTTTCATATTTGACCTAGAGTTCCTTAAAAAGTACTCAATAATATTAATGAAATTAAAACTTTGTCAAGATCAACTAAATATCTATCCATTAAAAAAAATTACTAAAATATTTTGATCGGTTCAAAAGTTGCAGAATTTTGGCCAATGAAAAATGATCTTCAGCCACTGCGGGTCCGTTCAATACTAGTCCAAAAATAAACACTGCTGAAAAATTCTTAGTCATTGCCCCCATATAAATCGGATTCCCGGTCATCGCTTAAATCTATCAAAAAACAACAAATATTGCATAGATTTTTCTCAAATTCGGTTTGTTTATATTTCTGCAAAAAAAAAAAACAAATGTCTTTGTCAAATATGGTCAGGAAATGAACTTTTTACATATTTTACATATATGCTTAATTTCTGTATCTAATTATTTGGACCTAAGACCCTTCCTCTAAATGCATGGCCTAGAGCATTGTATAGTCAATCTAGACCGACCATAATTTTCTTACTTGATCAACATGCTTTTCTGAAGAATTACTATTGAGAATACGCTCTCGAGATGACTATCGAGCTTTGCAAAAATAGTTTTGTAATAGAAATCTTTAAAATATTTTTAATAAAGAAATCTTTAGGTTTAATCCTGGCTGGATCGACAAACTAATTGTTTATCTTTTTCAATTTAATAACAAATTTTCAAATTTCATTCTATAATAGTTTCAGAATATTTTTGGGATAAATTGAATATTTGAATATTTTTGGAATAAATTATTGTAATTGTAATTGCAGAGTGTAATTCTCATTTAGTTAGTGTCTCTTTGATGTGTTAATCGAATTTTAACAACAACAAAGCATATTGTTGTACGAGCATTATTAGTATAAAATCCCATACACATACAACAAAGCAAAACAATTGGATATGAATGTCCGTATGAATTGCATCTGTATGCATGAGTGCACATGTAAATATTGCACTCATTCTGCTTCATTTATTGACTAAACCTTTCTAATTGCAGTGACACAACAAATATAAATAAAAATAGCAATAATAACAACAACAAAAAAACATCAGCAATTTATGTTTTAGTTAAAAATATTCGTACATGAATATATTTATGAAAAAAATATAGTAGAAATATGTGCCCACAATTATGAAAGCGATCTGAGTCATCCGTAATTATTTTCTAATAAAATTATTAAACATTTACATTTGAACGTTGACGAAATTTTAATTAAAAAATTTTCAAATTTTTTTGAAAATTCTAATGAAATAATAATAAAAATAATATATATAATTCGAAAATCCATTGCATTAAATTAGTTTAAAGAAGGTGACCTGAAAAAACCTTAATCATAATTTTTTTCTTATATTTTGGCTCTACGCTTTTATAAGTATTTGTGCCCATTTGACCCATTATACACAGACTATATAGAACATTAAAGATTGTTAAATATACTCTATATGGTTCACATATAAAACATTTTTGTTCGAAAGAACTACTATAAGTAAGAAACACAAATGAAATAGAATTTAAA
>OY821519.1:24731781-24786781 GCA_963682025.1 Cordilura impudica | reverse complement strand
TGCCTTTTTTGATGTTGCCACCGCTACCATCACCACCAGCTAGAGACTGCAACAAAAATTATGATATTTTATTAAGAATGATAACATTAGACGAAAATATTTTTTTTTTCTTTTGTGACGTTATTGAAGGACTGATTTTTTTTTTTTTTAATTTCGAATTGGGGTTAAACATTTTTTAATTAGCTGTTTTCGAATATCAGAATTTAAAGAAACAAGAGTCTTTCAACATTTTCTGGCCTGTTATGAATTTCAACATGATATCAAATGTTAAATAACAATTTACAAATCAAAAATGTAGGATTTTTCTTTTCGATTTAGTCAATTTTGGCCTTATCTATACTAATATAATAAAGAGGTAATGTGTGTTTGATTGTTTATTTGTAGGAGGTAATCTCCATAACTATTCACCTGATTTTAAAAATGTTGGTTCCAATATTTAGATGGGTCTTTAGGGATGATATATAGCCTATAAATTATAAATTATTTTTGAAGTGGCACCTCCCATATAAAGTGAACTTTTCATATCATATACATATAATGAGTACTATGAGTACTACAGAGAGTGCTTTGCAAATTTGTCTGATGTCACCTTTTATTTATGTTAGTAGCCATGCCGAAAATGTGTGCGATCGCATAAGTGGGCGCGGCACCTCCGCTACAAAGTAATAACTCAATATTATATATCTCAAGTACTGTGGCAGAGACAGCTTTGCAAATTTGTCTGGGGTGATCTATTATTCATGTGATTAGTCGAACAAAAAATGGAAGTAATCGGTGCAGTGGGCGTGGTACCTCCCATACAAAGTAAATATATAATATCATAAAACTGGAGTATTGTAAAAGGGAAAACTTGACATTTTGTACAAGTCATCAGATATTAATGTGAGTAGTCAGAAAAAAAAATATTAAGTTCTGTGAAAGCGACAGCCTTGAAACTTCTGACAAGTACATTAATTATCAATGAGAGTAGTCGTAGTCAAATTGAAAAATCACCAAATTTAAAAATCACCAAAAACAAAAATCTACAAAATCAAAAATGGGCAAAATCAAAAATCGCTAAAATCAAAAATTGCCAAATGATATCCTAAATTCAAGGCCAATAGTTAAGTGTTGCCAGATTTAATTTGGAAAATCCGTATTCTTCTCAAGGGTAGCTATATGTATGTACCTTGCTCCAGAGTAGAAACGCCGAAAAATTTGATAATTCTTCGAATGAAAAAACAAAAAATATTGTATACCAGCAAGCATTGAAATAAAAAAATATAAAATAAATTAAAACAAATATTTTAATTGAATAATAAAAGCTTCGTAGGAAAAATGATTATGAAATAAAACATGTCAGTAAGTCTCCCTAAGTCGTAGCGAAGTGCGACTTGCAATAGAAAAAAGTACTAAATAGTTTTCTCGGACCTAAAATATAAGTTCCAGTTGTTTATTTCCTATAGATGTCTTCATACAGCCTCATACACATAGTGGCATTTCAGAGTCACTAATGACTTCCATATGACTTTTTTATATAGGGTAAAAGTGGTGTCATATGCTGTCCTGTTAACGTAAGTCTCAATTAACGCAACACCTTTATTATCGGAACTCATTTTTCAAACAATTTAAATTACTTATATTCATTTTTTAACTAAGCATTTTTAAAAGCGGGTTTTTAGCCACCGTATAAATTTCGAACAATAATAATTAATACCAAAATATATTTCTAAGATAACATTCGTTTTTAATCAACAATTTTAACATTAAATTTTTGCAACCCGGCTTCAATAAGTTTTAGACTTGGTTTTTGGAACAATCACGATTTTAACAACTGCCTCGTATTTTTTTTAGTAGCGTTAGCCGATTATGCACTGTAAGCAATTTCACGTCAAAGGATATCGATGATATTTAGTGTATGTGCTCTCATAGATGTTGAAAAAATTTCGTAAAATGATGGAAAATTCCAAAAAAAAAATTCTTTCTCACAAGAGAAAATTTTTTTTAACCAAAATGTTTTACTTAACCCTTAAATGACCCTTGTATCTTTCAAGATGCAAGTAGGTTCTATGTTATTTAGAATATTGTAGTTATTCGTATTTATTACTAGGAAATAAAATAAGTCTTAAGAAAATTATAGTCGGACTAAACCGAATATACGATAAACTATAACATTCGATAACCTGGGCTGCATAGTAGACGTTCCACTCGGCGAACTTGCGGAATTCTTGAGGGAATCTGGCCGGTTCAGGAGGGACACATAACGGACGAAAGGGGTCTTTTTCACTTGTTCTCTTCTTTTCATTTTTCATACCCCTTACACTATATATCTGTACTCTTTAACCTCTTTTCCTACCTCTACCATCCGGCACTTTCTAAAGAGTATCACAATGGGCCAAATGGCCTCCGAGTGTACCCGCCAATCAACCTAAGCTAACTATAACATGCGTTTAAAGAAAAATTTCATATCGGGTGCTATATTTATATGGGGACTAGGTAGAAAACTGGACAAACTTTGGCAATATTTTGTGAAGTAATTTTTTTCCAAAACATATACAAACCGATTTTGAGAAAAAAATATCTGCAATATCTTTGTTTTTTGAGATTTAAATGGAGATCGGGAAGTAGCTTTATATGGGGTTACGACTAAGAATTGTCCTGTAGCGCTTACATTTGGACCATTTTATTTTATTTTTGTTTATTTTACTTTATTTTGTTTATTTTATAATATTTTATTTTATTTTATTTTATTTTATTTTATTTCAATTCATTTCATTTCATTTCATTTCATTTCATTTCATATCATCTCATTTCATTTCATTTCATTTCATTTCATTTCATTTCATTTCATTTCATTTCATTTCATTTCATTTCATTTCATTTCATTTCATTTCATTTCATTTCATTTCATTTCATTTCATTTCATTTCATTTCATTTCATTTCATTTCATTTCATTTCATTTCATTTCATTTCATTTCATTTCATTTCATTTCATTTCATTTCATTTCATTTCATTTCATTTCATTTCATTTCATTTCATTTCATTTCATTTCATTTCATTTCATTAAATTTATTTTATTTTTTTATATATTTCTTTATTATATTTTATTTTATTTTACTTTATTTTTTTCTAATTTATTTTACTTTATTTTTTATTTTATTTTATTTTATTTTGTTTTATTTTATTTTATTTTATTTCATTTCATTTCATTTCATTTCATTTCATTTCATTTTATTTTATTTTATTTTATTTTATTTTATTTTATTTTATTTTATTTTATTTTATTTTATTTTATTTTGTTTTATTTTATTTTATTTTATTTTATTTTATTTTAATTTATTTTATTTTATTTTATTTTATTTTATTTTATTTTATTTTATTTTATTTTATTTTATTTTATTTTATTTTATTTTACTTTATTTTATTTTATTTTTTTTATATTTTATTTTTTTTAATATTTAACACACATTACAAAGCACGTTTCTTGGCTTTAGTTCCACTACAATAATTACGCTAATTTGATCACGTTTGCTTTACTGCTATGATGTGCTGTAAAGAAATCAACACTTTCAAAATTATTTTCTTCAGATTCTCGTTTGCCACCAAAAGAACCGGATAAATGTACTAAAACGTAAAAATTTAAAAAATAATAATTAGTGGGTTACACACATACACCAAATTTTATCGATAAATATATGATAATTAGAATCTTACGACCATTTTAGTCAGTCTGAGGAGGGGTTACTTGTATGGGGTATAGGTTTGAACATATACCGATTTTCACCAATTTCTATAGCATTTCACCAAATTTTATTCATGTATACATGGCCACAAAGACGGACGGACGGAAAGATAGAAGGAAGAACGGACGAACGGAGATCGTTAAATCGACTTAGAAAGTAATTCTCTGTCATCAGTAAAATCGAAAGAGATGGTTTTAAAAAATTGCTTTCAAAATCTTTTGGATTTTTTTTTTTCAATTCGCACCAACTTGTGTAAAGCTTATTTAGAAGATTCCAGCCCTCGAAATTCGAGTGCAAATTCTAGGAAATTTTATTTTTTCATTAAATAAAGACCGTAAAGGTACGCCAATCAATTATAGCCAATTCACAAATCAACAGAAAAAAACAAACTCACATTTATTACAAACACACTAACAGAATTAATAAACACACACATAGCATTGTATAATTTTACGTATGTGTTAGTAGCAACTTTAAATGCAATTTACTCAAAAAAAAAAAAGAAAAAATTTTAAAATCTGTATATCTGCAAAACGGCTAAAAAGAAATACCTTTCAAATAATATACGGTTGGTCAAAATCGGAATAAAACGGTAGAACAAAACGTCGGTACAAGAAATCGCCTAGCCTATTAATAATATAGATCCCAGCCCTCAAATTCGGGTGCAAATTCTAGGAAGTTTTATTTTTTCATTCAATTTATATCTGTCAATGTTTTTTTAATCTATTTGATTCTTTAAATTTATTTCACTATAAATATTTGTTCAACACACAGAAAAAAGAGCCTGAAGGTATTTGAACGACCCTGTATGCCACCAAAATGTATGCTAATTTCAGGCAATTCACAATTCAACACAAGGCGTATGATATGCAATTATTGTAATGAAATTCGACTGCGTTATTGTCGTTATTGGTTTATGTCCAAAATTATTTTTCAATTCAACACATGCCTTTACATATACAATTTTTGCGAACACAATAACACATTTAATAAAAACACAAAGCATTGTATTGTTTTAGTAGCAAATTTAAATGAGCATTACACCGAAAAAATGTACCAGGCGGTGCAAATCTGTAAATCTGGTAGACCGGTTAAAAGAAATACCTTTCAAGTGCGGGATGTTTGGTCAAAATAGAATCAAAACTGACAAAGTTACATCTGTCACAAGAAATCGCCTTGCCTATTAATATTATAGATCTGTGTGACAGAAGCCAATCAGTATACGAGAGGTGTACCGCACTTCTGTATGTATTATACTCTACAACATATCCTATGTATGCAGATTATGTACAACTTTTTATACGTTGTAAGCAATCTGATGTCAATAATTGCTTTACAAAAATTAATTATGATCTAAATAATATAACTGAATGGGCATCGGCCAACGGATTCTCCATAAGTACACAAAAGTCGAAAGCTATTATAATTGGAAAAGTCGAGACTTTGACAATTGTTTTACGACCGATTCCAATAGGCACTGATGTTTTCATGAGAGATGAAACTGCCAAAAATCTAGGTATAATTTTTAACAAGAAGTTAGGATGATCTAATCACATAAATGTTATTTGTGGTAGAACCTATGCAATATTAAGAAACTTTTGCCAAACTACTAGCCAAGACTTATTTGTTGCCAACGGATTTTAACTATGTGATACATTAGGTATGAAAAGGCTTAATGTAACGTACAATAATACTGTGAGGTATATGTTTGGTCGCAATAGGCGGAGTAGAATCTCAGAGTACTCTAGACAAATATGTAATATATCATTGGATAGCCTGTTAAAACTTTACATTACTGTTTTTTCACTAAACAGCCGGAATAGCTGTATAATAGAATAATATTCTCATGGTGTGATAGAGGCAATAGAAGAAATACATTTCGCTTAAGATATAACGAAAAAAAAACACTTTAACTTCAATTTTTTTAACCTTTGACGCCAACTTCTACCAAATATTCAAACTATTAGCAATACGAGGCATTTAAAAATTGCAATATATAAGCACTTAGAACCATAATCTTATACCTTTACATTTGTTAACTTTTGTACGCAAAAATACATTAATTGTACCCTATACCACTATGTGGTCAGGGTATAATGACTTTGTGCTGATGTTTTTAACTACCAAAAATATTTGACCTAGACCCATCTTTTATTATACCGATCGACTCAGAATCACTTTCTGAGTCGATTTAGCTATGTCTGTCTATCCGTCCGTCTGTCCGTTCTTCTGTTTGTGTGTCCATGTAAACCTTGTAATCAAACTACAGGAATGCTATTGAAGTTGGCGAAAATCGGTTTATGTTCAGACCTAGTCCCCACACAAATGACCCCTATGAGATAAACTTAAATTTCCATAATATTCCAATTATCACACAGATCACGGTCAAATTGAGTTTGTGTATGTTTATTACATCCATTTATCAGTGGTCCCAAAATAAACCTTATAGGACAATGGTTAGTCGTGGCCCCCATATGAAGCTGATTCCCGATCTTTACGTAAATCTATCAAAAAACAAAAGTATTGCACAGATTTTTATCAAATCTGGTTTGTATATATTTTTGGAAATAAGTGGCCGTACCAAATACAGTCAGGATCGGTCCATTTTTCGACCTAGTCCCCATATAAATATAGCATCCGGTGTGAATCTTTTCAAATTCGATAGTTTATGTTTATTTTCAAAAACATATAAAATCAAATTTGAAAAATGTCTGCAACATTTTTCTTTTCATTTGACAGATCTAAGTGGAAATCGGGAAGCAGCTTTATATGGCGATTTTTTTACGACTTATATTTGGACTGATTAGTGGGTATAATACACGCATACACTAAATGTTATCGATAAATATATTTTAATCCGAATCTTATGACCATTGTAATCAGTCTGAGAGAAGTTACTTGTATGGAGAATAGGTGTGAACATACACCTATTTTCACCAATTTCTATAGCATTCGTCATATGCCCTATAAAAACTCACATACTTGCGACATGTAGTCTGGTTACCATATTTACATGGCCATAAAGACGGACGGACGGACAGACAGGCGGATGGACGGAAGAACAGACATCGTTAGATCGACTCAGAAAGTGATTCTCCTCATTGGTACAACAAAAGGTGGGTCTTGGTTAAAATTGAAGGTGATGGTTTTAAAAAATTGCTTTCAACATCTTTTCGATTTTCCAAAAGCAACTTTTTTTTTATATATATTTCTTAAAGAATGGTTTATAATTAATCAACAACAAAAAAGTGTTCCGACATCTAAGATAAGACCAAGTCAATTAAAATTCAATAAATCCGAAGTTATTTGAATTTTCCGCAAATTATTTCACGGATTTTCTTCCGATATCTAAGAGAACACATAATGATTTTCTCTTATTTTTAAATATTAACTACAGTTAAAGCAACACAATTTCCATCCCAATTAATCCGAAATCAGTTTTATTAAAAATTCATCCTTTATGGAGAAATAAGACTTTACTGCTTTTAACTCATGAATTTCCAAAGATATTGCGAATTGGATTTCAATGAAAATGACTGGGTTGACGATTTTTTTTTTCTGTGTGTAGGTCAGCAAACTTTTAAGGTCAAAAAGTAGATCATATTGGAGCCTTATGGCAAAATTTTATTTACTGTGTAGATTCGCTCACCTGGGTTTAGAGGTACGATTTTGATGGATAACTTATAAATAACAATTTTGGGGGTTTTAGTTACGAAATCACAAACAAAGCTTTTTATTAGAAAACTAGACAGAAAATATTAATATTCTGTGACGACCTTAAGAAAGTTATACCATAAAATTTACGGATAGTGGTTTCATATCTATAATAGTAATAGGCAAGGCGATTTGTTGTGACCGATATAATTACTTTAAATAATAACTGATTTTGACAAAAAAAAAATATCCCATTTGAAAGGAATTTCTTTTTAGGCGTTCACCAGACTTACAGATCTGCACTGTCTGGAACATACTGTGTGTGTGTTTATTATAAATATCGAAATCCCTATGTAGAACTTTGAATTGGCTCAAATTGATTAGCATACCTTTATGCTCCTTTAACATTATTGTTAAATGAAAATGAAAATGAATTATTATTAAATAAAAAATAAAATTTCATAGAATTTATACTCGAATTTCGAGGGCAGGACTCTGCTAACAAGAAATAAACACCCTAAGTTTTTTGAAAATCTACGGTTGGTCTCTTAATGGGTTAATTCAGCTTTTAAGCAATAATAATTTTTTTTATTTATTCATTCAATTACATGATATTCAAATATTTCTTGGACTAGAAATTTCATTTGAAAAATAAATTTCACGAATACGCTTTTTGTGACAATTTATAAAATCGGGAAAGAAATTTCACGGCATACTCCTAAAATTCGACACTCCATATTAACAAACCTTCTAGATATGTTTAAGCCATTTACCAGTTAATTTTCATTCAATTCTATTTTACGACGAGATTTTTTTTTAATTCCAAACTTAGATCTGATTTCATATTAGTCACACATGATCATTGATCAAGTTGCCTACAATATGCTTAAAGTAATTATCTCTATATAATTAGCTAAAAACAATTTACGGTTTATGATTTTTTGCATTCTTTAAGTTATTAAAATTAATAAAATTTTACTAGAAACTCAAATAACAAAAACAATAATTTATAATTTGGCGCCACTGAATTGTTTGTCATTTATTTGCATTTTGCGATTCCATTCACCTCTACGATGTTGTATGTCGTTTTTATTTACAGCGATTTAGTTTTTTTTTTAATTTTTTTAGTTTTTTTTTTTTTTTTTTTGGAAAGCTAACTAAAATAACATACTAATTGTAAGTTGAAACTACAAAAACTAGCAAACACATACGCACAAACAGAAAATTATTCAGAGATTTAAAAGAATTAATTTTTGTATATTCTATTAAAATTTTCACTGTACACAATATTATTTTATGAAGACGTAAACTAATGAAAAATATTTTCATAGAAAATTCTGGGAAAATTCTGGATTGATAATCTTGAAATTGAATACAGTAGGAACCTGCCTATCCGGAAGGAAGAATAGGCTATATTTATGGAATTTTTAAAGTGGGCGTGGTACCTCCAATGTAAAGTGAATTATTGACATATAATACCTGGAGTACTACGACAGCAAGAGTTCTGGAACTATGTACATGTACCTATTAAACTAGTTTTAAGAGTTGCGCAAAAATGGGAGCGTTCGGACTAGTGGGCGTGGCACCAAGAATACAAAGTAAATATTTAATAACTGGAGTTCTCTAATAGTGAAAGCCTTGGTACTTTGTGTGAGTTTATAAGTAAGCAATGTTTATACTCGGAAAAGAAATGGCTGGGATCAGCTCAATGAGCGTAGCATCCCCCATACAAAGTATATATTTCATACCATATATCTGGAGCACTGAAGTTTCAAAAGTTCAGTGTAAGTTCATAAGTTGTGAATGTTAATAGTCAGACCAAAAATGGACGGGATCGGATTAATGGGCGTGTCACACCCATACAACGTAAATTTTTATATCATATAACAGGAGTACTATACTAGAAAAAGCCATAGGACTTTGTCTGAGTGCATAAGTTAATAATGTGAATAGTTACCCAAAAAATGGGCGCGATCGGACCAATGAAGTACTATGAAAATGTCAGTCTTGAAACCTTTGACAAGTACATTAATTACCAATATACATAAGTAGTTGTGAAAAATATGGGCCGGATCGCCAAATTCAAAATTCGCCAAAACCGAAAATCGCGAATAACAAAAAACTCCAAAATCAAAAATCACAAAAAAATATAAAACAAAAATCGTCAAAAACAAAAATCACAAAAAAAACCAAAAATTGCCATAACACAAATCGCAAATAAACAAAAATCACAAAAAACAAAAACCGACAAAATCAAAAATCGCCAAAACTGAAAATTCCGACTAAAAAAAAATCGCCAAAATCAAAAATCGAAAAAACAAAAAGCTGTAAAGCAAAAAATCGCTAAAACGAAAAATCGCAAAATCCAAAAATCGAAAAAAGCAAAAATCGTCAAAATCAAAAATAGCAAAAGGAAAAATAAAAACCGCCAAAGTCAAAAATCACATAAACGAAAATCACGAATAACAAAAATCGTCAAAATCAAAAATCGTAAAACAAAAATCGCCAAACACAACAATCGCCCCAGTCCAAAATCGCCAAAATCAAAAATCACCAAAAATCAAAAATCGCCAAAGTATAAAATCACAAAAAAAGCCAAAAAATTCAAAATCGCCAAAAAAAAAAAAATAAAATAGTTTTCTACAAAATGTAATCCCAGTGAAACGAAGGAAGTGGTAGTGGATACTGTTTACCCAGCAAGGACATGACTTTTTCGAATGCATGCAAATTATAATGCACTACAAACCCTAATGAGTGTTGATCAATTATGGCTTCGCAGGCATATAGCATGCATGTATCTGAGAAGGACAATGAAGCTAGGCAAACATCCTTTGGATTTGACGGAGAAGACAGGAAAAATAATGGTTACTACTCCCAAATCGAGTTAAAACATTATGTGAAAAAAGACTGAAAACGCTTTGTTTGGAAAGAGGATGTTTTGCAAAATACCAGCCGTAAGCGCATATTGTACTACACTTGGTACATCTTTGAATATTTTTTTCTTTTATAGTATTTTAAGAAAATTGTTTTAATACTTAAATTCAAAACTAGATTATTAAAATTGTTAATGGTTTTCATTTGGGCGTTAATGGATTAAAAAGCAAAATTCATTAAGTGTTGAGTTGAACTCATCTTTCATATAATCAAATTTTTCCGCATGTACAATTATCCGGCTGGTTAACCTTTTCGCTATTTGGATATCTGATAAAATTAGATCCAATCAAGCACATTATATAATTACTGGGAGAGCCCAGCCCTCAAAATTTGAGTGCAAGTTCTGGGAAATTTTATGTTTTCATTTATGCCATTAATGGTTTATGTCCAAAATTATTTTTCAATTCAACACAAAGCTTTTCATATACAATTTTTGCAAACACATTAACAAATTTTATAAACACACACACAGCATTGTATAATTTTATGTATGTGTCCAAAAAATAAAAAAAACTGTAAATCTGGTGGACAGCTAAAAAGAAATACCTTTCAAACGAGGTATGTTTGGTCAAAGTCGGGGTAAAACTGACAAAATTATATCGGTCACTAGAAATCGCCTCGCATATTAATATTATAGATATCTCAAATATGTATATACAATTTTCCTTAATATGAAATTGTTTTAAAGCACCAATTCAGAGCCTCTTTATTAAAGGCACTTAATGGGCGTTAAATCCAGCGTGAAAAGCTCTAAGTTAGTTAGCCTTGCGGATTTTCAGCAATTGTAAAATACGAAATTGTTATTATCACTTTTGTAGGAGTTTAGACATATTTATAAATTTTTTTCGAATTTGGAAACATCCTTTCATACATAAACAGAAAAATAAGTTTTTTTTAGACATCACATAATTTATTAAATTAAGAATAAGAAATTTTAAAATTTTTTTATCCCAGCTCTAATAATTCCTAAAATAAGGGCACGCATTGTTTTAATAAAAAAAATCATGTGAGTCCGATCGCAGGGGAGATGTGTAAACATCTAGTAATTAAAGATTTTTTTATAGCACTTTCTTAAAATCAAACAGAAAGCGTATCACTTATAGCAATCAACTGCAGGGGCTCTGTTAATATAAAAATATTTATTTTTATTTATTATTTTAACAGGTTAATTTTTAATTTTTCGTTTTTTATTTTTTATTTTTTCATTTTTCGTTTTTCATTTTTCATTTTTCATTTTTTTTTAATTTTTCACTTTTTATTTTTAATTTTTTATTTTTCATTTTTAATTTTTAATTTTTTCTTCATTTTTCTTTTTCATTTTCCAATTTTTATTTTTCTTTTTTCATTTTTTATTTTTTATTTTTCATTTTTCAATTTCCATTTTTTATTTTTCATTTTTTATTGTTAATTTTTTTTATTTTTCATTTTTTATTTTTCATTTTTAATTTTTTATTTTTTTAATTTTTCATTTTTCATTTTTTATTTTTAATTTTTTTTTTCATTTTTTTTTTCATTTTTTATTTTTAATTTTTAATTTTTCATTTTTCATTTTTCATTTTTTTAACTTCATTTTTAATTTTTTATTTTTCAATTTTTATTTTTCATTTTTTATTTTTCATTTTTCATTTTTTATTTTTAATTTTTAATTTTTAATTTTTAATTTTTAATTCTTAATTTTTATTTTTTCATTTTTCATTTTTAATTTTTAATTTTTAATTTTTAATTTTTAATTTTTAATTTTTAATTTTTAATTTTTAATTTTTAATTTTTAATTTTTAATTTTTAATTTTTAATTTTTAATTTTTAATTTTTAATTTTTAATTTTTAATTTTTAATTTTTAATTTTTAATTTTTAATTTTTAATTTTTAATTTTTAATTTTTAATTTTTAATTTTTAATTTTTAATTTTTAATTTTTAATTTTTAATTTTTAATTTTTAATTTTTAATTTTTAATTTTTAATTTTTAATTTTTAATTTTTAATTTTTAATTTTTAATTTTTAATTTTTAATTTTTAATTTTTAATTTTTAATTTTTAATTTTTAATTTTTAATTTTTAATTTTTAATTTTTAATTTTTAATTTTTAATTTTTAATTTTTAATTTTTAATTTTTAATTTTTAATTTTTAATTTTAATTTTTAATTTTTAATTTTTAATTTTTAATTTTAGTTTTAATTTTTAATTTTTAATTTTTAATTTTTAATTTTTAATTTTTAATTTTTAATTTTTAATTTTTAATTTTTAATTTTTAATTTTTAATTTTTAATTTTTAATTTTTAATTTTTAATTTTTAATTTTTAATTTTTAATTTTTAATTTTTAATTTTTAATTTTTAATTTTAATTTTTAATTTTTAATTTTTAATTTTTAATTTTTAATTTTTAATTTTTAATTTTTAATTTTTTAATTTTTAATTTTTAATTTTTAATTTTTAATTTTTAATTTTTAATTTTTAATTTTTAATTTTTAATTTTTAATTTTTAATTTTTAATTTTTAATTTTTAATTTTTAATTTTTAATTTTTAATTTTTAATTTTTAATTTTTAATTTTTAATTTTTAATTTTTAATTTTTAATTTTTAATTTTTAATTTTTAATTTTTAATTTTTAATTTTTAATTTTTAATTTTTAATTTTTAATTTTTAATTTTTAATTTTTAATTTTAATTTTTAATTTTTAATTTTTAATTTTTAATTTTTAATTTTTAATTTTTAATTTTTAATTTTTAATTTTTAATTTTTAATTTTTAATTTTTTAATTTTTAATTTTTAATTTTTAATTTTTAATTTTTAATTTTTAATTTTTAATTTTTAATTTTTAATTTTTAATTTTTAATTTTTAATTTTTAATTTTTAATTTTTAATTTTTAATTTTTTAATTTTTAATTTTAATTTTTAATTTTTAATATTTAATTTTTAATTTTTAATTTTTAATTTTTAGTTTTTAGTTTTTATTTTATTTTTAATTTTTAATTTTTAATTTTTAATTTTTAATTTTTAATTTTTAATTTTTAATTTTTAATTTTTAATTTTTAATTTTTAATTTTTAATATTTAATTTTTAATTTTTAATTTTTAATTTTTAGTTTTTAGTTTTTAATTTTTAATTTTTAATTTTTAATTTTTAATTTTTAATTTTTATTTTTTAATTTTTAATTTTTAATTTTTAATTTTTAATTTTTAATTTTTAATTTTTAATTTTTAATTTTTAATTTTTAATTTTTAATTTTTAATTTTTTAATTTTTAATTTTTAATTTTTAATTTTTAATTTTTAATTTTTAATTTTTAATTTTTAATTTTTAATTTTTAATTTTTAATTTTTAATTTTTAATTTTTAATTTTTAATTTTAATTTTTAATTTTTAATTTTTAATTTTTAATTTTTAATTTTAGTTTTTAATTTTAATTTTTAATTTTTAATTTTTAATTTTTAATTTTTAATTTTTAATTTTTAATTTTTAATTTTTAATTTTTAATTTTTAAATTTTAATTTTTAATTTTTATTTTTAATTTTTAATTTTTTTCATTTTTTATTTTTAATTTTTATTTTTCATTTTTTTAGTTTTCATTTTTTATTTTTTATTTTTCATTTTTAATTTATTTTTCATTTTTTATTTTTTCATTTTTCATTTTTTATTTTTAATTTTTTAAATTTCATTTTTTATTTTCATTTTTCGTTTTTCATTTTTCATTTTCATTTTTTAATTTTTAATTTTTAATTTTTAATTTTTAATTTTTAATTTTTAATTTTTAATTTTTAATTTTTAATTTTTAATTTTTAATTTTTAATTTTTAATTTTTTATTTTTAATTTTGAACTTTTTTTTTCATTTTTTATTTTTCATTTTTAATTTTTTATTTTTTCATCTTTCATTTTTCATTTTTTATTTTTCATTTTTTTTTTTTCATTTTTTTATTTTTCATTTTTAATTTTTCATTTTTTTTTTCATTTTTAATTTTCAAAGAGGTTATCATAACATCATAATTTTTTCACCAATAAAATCATATTTTGTCTTACCACTCACATCTTACGCTCACATGTTACGTTTACATGTTACGCTGTTTTTTGAAATTTACCCCCCTGCGCGTATAGATGTTTACACATCAAAAACTCACTAAAGTGTTTATCTTAAAAAATTTGTAAACCTATAATGTAAATCGAGATCTTATTTAATACATATTGAGACATGTACGAATTTCTTTGCGAAAGGATCAAAATGTTGTGGTGGAATATCTTCAAAAGCAATACTTTAAAAAAATATTTGTCTTTCAACATTTGAGCTAAATTTCATTCGTGAGCTCATATTGTTTTCTAATACTATGTTCTCACTGCAGCTAAATCCGCATTTGACTCGCTTTATAGTGGATTTAATTAAAGCTGGTAAATTTTTGGGTATATAAATACTGTCAAAATAAAACCCTCGCTTTAGCTAAATCGAGAATAAATCCAACAGAAATCAGGGATGTATTGTGCAATTCGCCGCAAAATGAACAAATTTACAACGCTGCAGCAGAAAATTTGCATCATTTTACGACTGTGTATTTTCATTTACAACAAAACAAAACAAAAATTCATAAATAAAAGCAGCAAGTGAGTATAGCAAAGAATTGTTTAATTAAAAAATTATTTATTTGCCTTTATTTCACTTTTAACTTTTTTTTCGCAAAATTTTTCTCCAAAACAAAAACTATTAAAATGTAAATAAACAATTCGTTCGAACAGCTGTGCAGCAACTGTCAAACTAAAGCTACAAATTGTAGTGAGAACAGGGAAGTTTAAAAAATAAAGCTAATGCGGATTTAGCTGCAGTGAGAACGTAGTATAAGTAGAAAAGTAATATTCATTTTTTGTTTCATTTTGGATTTTCTATTAGGTTTTTGGTTGAAAACTTAGAAAGGTCAAAATTTTATTTTAAATGCTTATAATGATGACTAGTGTTGCCAGGTATTTACTTTCTTGCCCATAAAACAATTAAGAAAACCCCCTAAATTTAAACATTTTTGAAAAAATACCCCTAAAATAAAATTTTTTTAATTATGTATTGCTTACGAGTATATAATTTACTATTAAAATACATACATATGTAGAAAAAATCAAAAAACCCTTAAATTAATTGATTTAAAAAAAAAAAACAATTAAGTCCGTAAGAGTAAGTAAATAAATATATTCAAACATACATACATACATTACATAAAATACATTACAAAAAATAAAATCATCCATTTTCAAAAATATCTACAGCAGCCACATCATCTTCACTTGCTTTGTGTGTTTTATCCGAATTAAATAGCTTTATCATTTCAGGTGGTGGTGGTATAAAATTATGGCATCTGTTATTTACCCTTAAAAATGGTTTCAACCGTTGAAATATGCATTCTATTTTTTAACTTTTTGTGTGTTACAAAACTGAAAGGGCTATTTCAAACGATGCAGAGCCCATAACGAAGATGTCAATTTGATTATTTTCGAAACTTTTGGTTGGTCATCTGCATCTTCTAATTTCCCGCTTCATGCCAAAATTCTTTTGGGGATGGATTATTTTTTGTAAGAAGGCAAAAACAAGGACCTAAAATAACTGTTATCAAAATTTTAGGAATCGGAAAAATTGTCCTTTTTAATAAATATTTTTAAAAGTTACACAGTAACTGTTATAGGCAACATAAATAAGTCGTTGGTGGTAACTGCTAACATTTACTTAATACAAGCAGATTTCAGCCCTCGAAATTCGAGTGCAAATTCTGGGAAATTTTATTTTTTCATTAAATAAAGACCCTAAAGTTATGCTAATCAATTATAGCCAATTCACAAATCAACAGAAAAAACAAACTCATTTTTATTACAAACACATTAACATATTTAATAAAAACACATAAAGAATTGTATTATTTTATGTATGTGTTAGAAGCAACTTTATATGCAATTTACTCAAAATAAAGGAAAAATTTAAAAATCTGTAAATCTGCAAAACGGCTAAAAAGAAATACCTTTCAAATAATATACGTTTGGTCAAAATCGGGTTAAAACGGTAGAACAAATCATCGGTCACAAGAAATCGCCTAGCCTATTAATATTATAGAAGATATTTCTCATTGCTTTCTAACACTTATTTTTAAGAAACATATAAACATATAAAAAATATGTTTCTAAATCATTTAAAAGCATTGTTGCAAAATTTTAATTAATAATTATTAAATTTAATAACAATCAAACAGGTGAATAATAGAACTTTAAAATTGATTTAAATTAAAAACGGCAATTTACTTGATCGTATTGCAAAAACTTTTAGCGCAACGACATCTATCGTCCATCATCACTATTAAGATAAACATTATCGATGTTAATGGTTGATTCATCTTCAGACAACGAAGATGAAAAAAGGGGAAAAAAAATATAAGTGATTTTATTAAATATGGTCAAGATCGGCCCACTTGTCGCCCTAATCCACATATGAATATTGCATCCATTCTGAACTTTTTCATATCTGCACAATACAAAATACTAGCACTAAAATTTATGCTTATTTTCTATACCCTACTTGCACCTAAGATGCCGTCTCAAAGCGCTTGGTCAAGACTGACTAAAATTTTCTTACTTGTCTTTACGTAGAAACAAGGTTTTTTTGGCTATTAAAGAATTTATTATTTAAAGTTCTGTATAAATATTTTACTCGTGCAATCGAAATTGTCATTAAAAATATATACACACACACACTTTACACTAGCAACAACAACAACAGCAAACACTACAAAGCTAAACACATATTCAATGTTGCCAACAATATGGACATGAAAGCCTACAATTTGCATTTTATTAAAGAAAAAAAATTATACTCTTACGATTATGTTGTAGTGGCTGGCTGACGTTGTTGGTGGTGGGGCTTGTTTTTTTTTTTTTTTTGTTTTTCTATTTTGCGTGTGATTGTTGTTGTAGCCTTTTCCTCATTATTAGTACGTTTCAGATTATTATTTCATTGCATTCAGTAAGTTTTTTTAATTTTGTTTTTTCTATTTTCTAACCTGAACAATTATTTTGTTGTTGTTATTGTTGCTGTTGGTTGTTAGTGTTCATATTTAGTTGAATATTGTTCGTTCACTCGTTTGTTTGTTTGTTGGTGCATATAAAAGTGCAGCACACAAATTGTGGTTAAACTTTTTTTAATTCTGTTATTATTATTGCTGTCGTTTTGTTGTATTTTCAATGTTTTTGCTGCTGCTGCTGCTGTTGTTGTTGTTGTTGTTGTAGCTGCTGGTATATTTTTGATTTACTTATTATTTCACGCGAATTGCATCATAAATAAATGTTTTAAATAAAGTGATGGGGGAGGGCTACGAATTTAACATATTTATTTTTCCTTGCCATTAACCCTTTAGGAATCGTTTGAGTAGAGATTGTTTTGAGAGAAATTTAATATCCAGCTAATAACTTATTGAACACTGAGATGTGTTTATAGAGTTCAATTTTTAGAGCTCATTAAAATTTCATAAATGATCCAAAGAATAATCCGTTTCAATGGGGTGATGTGGACAAGCAAACTTTGATTAGTCAACAGAAGATCAAGATTTGTTGTGGCTCCCGAATTCGTTTCATTTAATTTTAATGATCAGAAACAGAGGATTAAAATTTAATCAAAAAAAAAAAAATAATAAAATAATAAAAAAAAAAAAAAAAAAAATTAACTAAAAAAATAAAAAATAAAAAAATTAACTTAAAAAAATAATAAAAAATCTTTAAAATATCCAAAAAAAAAAAAAAAAACCCCCCGAAATTTAAGAAATTTTGAACAATTGAATTTTCTTTTAGGGATTATTGCCATTCCGTATGAACCTTACCGCTTCGTAAAATTAACGGCTGAAACTTGCAGATAGAGGGTTAAAATGTTCTGGGAAGAAATTTCACGTAAAAACTCTTAGAGGACATCTATTTTTTGTCCTCCTATTACATACAAACATGGAAAAAACTGACAAACCCTATTTTCCAAATCTTGGACATAACTACTGTTCGACCTTTAGATCTGTCCTCCCTCTTTTTTTTTTTTGAAAGTGTAACTACTATAACCATATTACATGTGAGCATAGCTATTTGTTGGAATCTAATTTTCTCTTACTTCTTTTTTCGTTAAGATCGACAACGTTAATTTTCAGCCCACGATTTCCGGCCACTTCTTGTTTATCATCAGCACGCTGAACACCAAAAAAATCATGCAAGCCTTTTGGTCTGATCATCAACGCACTTCGTCTATCAGTGGAACTTGCATTTTTTTTTAATCAACGCAACTCATCTACCAGCGAAACCTGCATCCTTTTTTATAACCAACTTCTTTTATATCATAAACCAGCAGAAGCTGCAATTGTCTCCCTTTTTTATAATAAAACAAAGGGAAAGAAAAATCCCATTGAATTATAACATTTACATCTACACGGCTTTTCTTTTCTCGTTGAAAATCATACACGTGACCATGTAAGTTGTTGATAACCTACTTTATATCGGTTCATAACAACCTTGAAATTACCCACCATAATTTATTGGACCCCAATTCCTGAATACAAATATTTTCTACCTTGGTATTTTTTTGAATATTCAAGCAAGGTAATTATTTATGGTCCTTAGAACCGGAGATGAACCAGTGGCCGGTTCGAAGGACCATGAATGACAACCTTGAAATTATCCTTCATAATTTATTGAACCCCAATTCCTGAATACAAATATTTTCTCCCTTGGTATTTTTTTGAATATTCAAAAAACGTAATTATTCAACTACTTTATCTGTTATGTAAAAATATGGATTATTTCAACAATTATTTAAATATCGTGGCAACTAATTTGTATTTAATTGATTGCTGACATCAATATTATAATCACAACACAATTTAGTGAATTAAGTGAAAATAACGCACTCCTAGAATCAGCCCAACTTACTTACGCCTTTTAACAAATTGCAAATCATTGTAGCAGAACGTGCATGTTTAGATTTTAGTTTTGAATAACAAATTATTATTAATATGTTTTTTTATTTTTCAATAATGACATTAAAAAATAAGCGTCTTCATTGTATGTGTATATGTGTATATGTGTGTATGGAAACAATTGCCCTTTTAAATGACGTTGACATTTTCGAATGTATTTTTAAACTTTTTTGTTCATTTTTTTTTTTTTTTTTGGTTGCATTTATAATTAATTTTACAAAATAAAAAACCAAAAATAAGCAACAATATGCTAAACCAAAAAAGTAACCCAGCAAACATTAAGAAAACTGAATCTCACTTTGTTATAGGCCCGACTTTTTTAAAAAAGGCATTTTTGAATAAAATGCACAAGTTAATAGGAGGTACTTTTTGAAGAAAATATAATCTTTAAGAAAAGGTACTTTTTAACAAAATTTACTCGTTTAAGAAAATGCACCTTTTCCAGAAAAGGTATTTTTTTTTAAGAAAAGGTCCTTTTTAAGAAAATTTAAAAATTTAAATTTAAAAAAAATTAGCTTTAAAAAAAGTGCTCTATTAATAAATGGTTCTATTCTAAGGACAGGTCTTTTTAAGAAATGACACCTTTTACGAAAATTTAATTTAAATTTTTTAAAAAAAGGTACTTTTTTAAGAAAAGATAATTTTTTCAGAAAACATATTTTTTAAAAGAAAGTACTTTATTTGTAAAAGGTACTTTTTTAAGAAAATTAAATTTTTTCAAAATTGTACTTTAAAAAAAAGTATTTTATTAATAAAAGGTACTTTTTTAAGGACAGGTGTTTTTTAAGAAATGACACGTTTTAAGAAAATTTAAATTTTAAAAAAATTGCTTTATTAATAAATGGTACTATTTTAAGGACAGGTCTTTTTAAGAAATTAAACTTTTTGAGAAAATGGATATTTTTAAAAAATGGTACTTTTTAAGAAAACGTAATTTTTTAAGAAAACGTACTTAAAAAAAGTACTTTATTAAAAAAGGTACTATTTTAAGGACAGGTGTTTTTTAAGAAATGACACCGAAAACATGTACATTTTTAAAAATGATACTTTTTTAAGGAAATGTAATTTTCTAAGAAAATGTACTTTTTTAGAAAAAAAAAAGTACTTTATTAATGAAGGTACTATTTTAAGGACATGTGTTTTTTAAGAAATGACGTCTTTTAAGAAAATTTAAGTTTTTAAAAAAGGAACTTTTTTAAGAAAAGGTAATTTTTTAAGAACTTGTGTTTTCTAAGATATGGCACTTTTTAAGAAAATGTAAATTTAAAAAAAATTTCCTTTTTAAATAACAGGTAATTTTTTTAACAAAAAAGTACTTCTATTGTGAAACAAGTACTTCATAAATAAAAGGTACTATTTTAAGAACAGATGTTTTAACAAAATTTAACTTTTTAAGAAAATGTAAATTTTGAAAAAGGTACTTTTTATGAAAAGGTATTTTTTTTTAACAAAAAAGTACTTTTTTTAAAAAAAGAGTGCTTCATAAATAAAAGGTACTATTTTAAGGACAGGTGTTTCTTAAAAAATTTAACTTTTTAAGAAAATGCAAATTTTGAAAAAGGTACTTTTTTAAGAAAAGGTGGTCTTTAAGAAAACGTTCTTTAAAAAAAAAGTACTTATTATTTTAAGGACAGGTGCTTTTATGAAATGGCACTTTTTAAGCAATGACACTTTTTAAGAAATGGCACTTCTTTTCAAAAAAGTACTTTATTAATAAAATGTACTATTTTAAGGACAGGTATTTTTTAAGAAATTACACTTTTTAAGAAAATATAAATTTAAAATAAAAAAAGTTACCTTTTTAAGAAAAGGTAATTTTTAACGAACACGTACTTTAAAAAAAAAGTACTTTGTTAATAAAAGCTACTATTTTAAGAACAGGTGTTTTTATTTAAGATATGACATTTTCCAAGAAAATGTAAATTTTTAAATTAGGTACTTTGTTAAGAACAGGTATTTTTTTTTAAACAAAAAGTGCTTTAAAAAAAATACTTCATAAATAAAATGTACTATTTTAAGGACAGATGTTTTATAAAAAATTAGCCTTTTCAAGATAATGTAAATCTTTAAAATAAAGGTACTTTTTTAAGAAGCGGTAATTATTTAAGAAAACGTACTTTCTAAAAAAGTACTTTGTTAATAAAAGGTACTATTTTAAGGACAGGCGTTTTTAAGAAATGGCACTTTTTAGATATTGAAAAGGTAAGAAAATTTATTTTTTAAAAGAAAGGCAATTTTAAAGAAAACGTACTTAAAAAAAAGTACTTTTTTACTAAAATGTACTTTTTGAGGAAAAGTTTTTTTTTTTGAGAAAAGGCACTTTTCAGCAAAATGTACATTTTTAAGAAAAGGTACTTTTTAAAGAAAAGGTACTTTAAAAAAATTACTTTTTAAAGCAAAGGTACTTTTTAAAGCAAAGGCACTTTTAAACAAAAGGTACTTTATTCAAAAATTGGTATTTTTTAAAGGAAAATTACTCCTTTAAGAAAATGAACTTTTTTGAGAAGAGTTACTTTTTTAAGAAGAAGTTATTTTTAAGAAAAGGTACTTTTTAAAGCAAAGGTACTTTTAAAGAAAAGTTATTTTTTAAAAACGGTAATACTTTAAGAAAATGTAAATCGAAAACTAGGGAAATCCTTAATCTGAGTTGAAGTGTACTTAGTGGGGTAATTGGCACCCTCAATGGACATTCTGAACTGAGGGGTCACCTATACCGTATATGATGGGCGGAATCGACCACATGTAGAACTTGTGGATAGGATGATGAAACCGAAGAACACAGACACCAACGGCATCTTACCAGGCCTGACAGGTCTTAGGGGGATAAGCTGGAACACACTCAGGAGACTTACTGCTTAGACCGAGTTAATAAAGAGTACATAACCGGATGAATGTGGAGATGTAGAGAGCACAACAAGCCGACTTTGTGGTTTAAGTGTATATCCGGGCACAAGGGATATGAGCTATGTGTATACATGGCTCCTCTTCTCAACCTAACTTATCCTATTTCACGAAAAGTTGCCTTTTTAAGATATGGTTATTTTTTAAGAAAACTTACTTTTTTAGGAAAAGCTACTTTATTCAGAAGAGGAAGTTTTTACTAAAAAATTACTTTTTTAAGAAAAAAATACTTTTTAAATAATTTAACCCATAAAAAAGGTTTTATTAAAACTATTTCTTTCCATATGCATATGAGTTTGGAATCTCTCCGTGATTGTGCGGGACTTTGCTTGACTATTTTAGAATTCACAACAAGTCTATGGACCAAGTTTCAGATTGATTGGATGAGGGGAAATGGGGTTTAAATCACTCCGTGACCGTGTGTGACTATCTTAAAATTAATATTTGGCCACACCAAGTCCATGGACAAAATTTCAGATCGATCGGATGAGGTAAAGTCAGGTTTTAATCTCTCCGTGACTGTGCGTGACTATGTCAAAGTTAATCTTTTATCACGGCAAGTCTATTGACCATATTTCAGATCGATCGGATAAGGGGAAAAGGCACTCCGTAACAGTGCGTGACAATGCGTGACTGTGCGTGATTACCCCAAAACTAATCTATAATCACAACAAGACTATTGGCCAAGTTTCAGATATATTGGATAAGGGGGAATGGGGTTGCCCCATGGCAGACAGACTGACAGACAGAGAGTATGAGTTAAAAGAAAGAGTTTAAAAAAGGTACTATTTTAACAAAAATATATTTACTTTATGAATAAAAGTTGTTTTATTTTCAGAAATGGTGTCTTTTTAAAAAACAATAAATTTTTAAAGAAAAGGTACTTTTTCAGAAAAGGTAGTTTTTAATGAAAAGGTATTTTTTTAAAAGAAAAGGTATTTCTTAACAAATGGTTCTTTTTTCAACGGAAGGTACTTTTTCAAGCAAAGGTACTTTTTAAGAAAATATACTTGTATAAGAAAATATACTTTTTTCAGCAAATATAGTTTTTCCTGGAAAGGTACTTTTTCAAACAAAGGTACATTTTTAGAAAATGTATGGATAGGTACTTTTTTTTAAGAATATATACTTTTTTAAGAAAGGGTACTTTATTATGAAATATTATTTTTTTAGAAAAAGGTAATTTTTAAAAAAAATTTACTTTTTAAACAAAATTTAAAGACATGCTTTTTTAAAGAAAATATATTTTTTTAAGGAAAGGTACGTTTTATTACAAATTATTTTTTTAAAAACAGGATCTTTTAAGAATAAAATTTACTTTTATTACGCTCTTATATTTTTTAAGATAATTTGCGTTGTTGAGAATATGTAATTTTTTATAAAAAGGTACTTTTATAAGAAAAGGAATTTTTTGTAAATGGTGATTTTTTGAAAAGTCTTTTTTTCAGAAAAGGTTTTTTTTTAATAGATGGTACTTTTTTAAGAAAAGTTTCTTAAAAAATATTAACTTTAACTAGCAGATTCCAGCCCTCGAAATTCGAGTGCAAATTCTAGGAAATTTTATTTTTTCATTAAATAAAGACCCTAATAGTATGATAATCAATTATAGCCAATTCGCAAATCAACACAAAAAGACAAATTCATTGTTATTACAAACACATTAACAAATTTAATAAACACACACATAGCATTGTATAATTTTATGTATGTGTTAGTAGCAACTTTAAATGCCATTTACTCAAAATAAAGGAAAAAGTTTATAAATCTGTAAATCTGCAAATCGATATATAGTCTATCTAAGTGAACTTACTGTTTCGATTGAGACCATACACATCCTTCTTGCACGCGTAGCAATTTTCAGGATCATGTTCCCTTGGATCGGTCCATGTCATTGGAAGTCCAAATGTCATAGAATATCGTGTAATTTCCACTATTTGTTTAATGCACTAAAAGTTGTGATGCACGTAAATTCAGGTGCATGATCAACATTTCGCATTTCTTCAGCGGGGGTAACCAAAAACTACTGATTGTAAGCTTTGAGGGCATCTTCAACCAAATGTCGTCGATGTTTTTTCGGTGTAAATTTTCCACACACAAAGCATTTTTCGTCACTCATTTTTCTATTTTTTCAATGGTCAATAAAATGCTTATATTTTTTAGAAAGATTTCTCATATCAAGTGAGTTTAATTCCAAGTTGTCACACTAAATTTCAAGTTAAAGCGATGTTAAAAAGCACTGATCTTTGATATATATGTTGTAGCATCTGTTTGTAATAGGGATGCCAATCCCAAAATCCCGAATCCCAAAATTATTATAATTATTATGGCCACAAATTGTAAGAGGTAAACTAATTCTGCTTCGAAATAGATGTCTTTAATTTCAACGGTTACATTTTGTCGGAAAAAAATAAATAAATTGATTTAACAAGAGCTTTTGCAGGTTTTTCCCTCAAATAAAATCAAAAATCACCTTAAATCTACTTAAAATTTAAAATCGAAATATCTCGTTATTTTGAGCTAACTTTTTAAAACGGAGTATACCACGGGATTCTATGACCCAAAAATTAGTTGGGGTGTCTCGGTATTTTTGTGTGTCATTTCAACAGTTCAAATTTTACTTACAGTGTAATAGAATGTCTCTTAATCTTGAAGAAGTGTAAAAAACTTTAGTTTTATTGGTCGAAATCAATACATTGCGATTACTATGTAGATGCTAATTCAGTGTCAATAAAGCTAAATCGTTACTGGGTTTTATGAAAAGGTGTTCCAGGGAGTTTGATGATCCTTATGTCATTAAGCATATATTTATTAGTCTGGTTAGTCCAGTTTTAGAATATGCATCTGTCGTATGGTCTCCTAATTATAGTTGTTATATTGATTACATAGAATCTGTGTGGAAACAATTCCTATTTTTTGCATTACGTGGTTTAGGTTGGAATGTCTACGAAAATTTGCCGCCGTATGAACTTCGTTTACAACTTAATAATCTTCCCCCACTTTGGAAGAGAAGGTTAATGTTGAGAGTAACTTTCATGGTAAATCAATTAATTAATTAGTTTTTTAAGAAAATATAAGAACAACAATTATAAGAACAACAATGGCCTCAAGCTTAACTATTTTTATCTAAAAATTACAACAAAAAAGTCGAAATAACAATCAAGTTTACGAAAATATAATTTTTTAATAATAATTACTTTTTTAAGAAAATTAACTTTTGACGAAAAAGTAAGAACAGGGACATTTTTATAAAATGGGTGCATGTGAAACTTATGCGATGCTTAGAGATTAATCATATGGAATTAAAGAGTCATGGAGTCAGTGATGAGTATAATTTACCATTTTTATTAATTTCATTATTTTAAAAAATTTGTTCTTGACAGCTAATATTATAATCTCTTTTATTCTTGTATAATAAAGTTCATTCAGAATAAAAGGAGAAAACTACCTCTCGTTCCGAAGTTGAAATGATGTATCAACTTATTGCGCTTAGCAGTCTTTTTGCTGGGTAATGAATATAAATATTTTTGCATATGAGTAACCATTTAATAAAATGCGACAACAACCAAAAATATACCAGCAACAATAACCAGATATGGCGACAATATGTATATTGACAACTGTTACGGTGACGATAACGACAACGCAGTCAATAACAAATATAAAAAAAAATGACGCGTCACACTTACGTTTGTAGTACATAACGAACGAGAACGATTGGTTGCCGTTGGCTTCGAGGAAAACAAAAATAATAATCAAAACCTGGTTACATTTTTGATTTATAATGTATAATAAATTGATAAATATACACGGGAAAAAACAATTTTGAAAACTGACTGATGCATTTTCGGTCACATTGAAATAAAAAAAAAAAAGAAAAAAAAAACAAAAAAAAAAAATTGTCTCTAAATGGTTAATAGCTTTATATTTAAAGGAGTTGACTGTAATCGCTGAACACAACAAATAAAACTGACTGTTATTTTGCGGTGCATCTTTGATGTTTTGTATAATTTTGAGGAGCACAAAAATATTTTAAAGTAGTTTTTTTTTAAATAAATTGAACTGAGTAATAATGATTGAGGTGAATAAAAAGATTTGAGGACGACTATGGGAAGAAAATTTATTGAGCAAACTGATAGCCGTGTCGAGTTTGACATTATGATATGCTATCTTTTTGAAAAATAAAAAATTAAATTGATGGAAAAATTAATTTCGATAAAAAAAATTTTATGCCAAAAAATATTTGAAGTGAATAAAAATAATTACCGAATAACCCCGACTTTTTTTTTTTTTGGGTTATAACTAGGTTGGTGCCAGCTCCAGCTAGTACATAATGCCAGGTTATTCCGACGTATGGATCCCTACACAACCTATGACTTCGCAAGTGAGGTTAGGGAGAGCAATTTGATTTCGATCCTTAAAACTAACAAACAGAACGGATATGTAATCTAACCTGAAAGCATGCACTTAGATACATAACCTAAATGCATGCTGATCAGCAACCACGCGGATCAAAAAACAACCACCGAAACGTGATGTCCCTCATCCGGAAATAATAGAAACGACAAAAACGATATTTATTCGTTGAAACGTAAATTACTGCAGAAAGCATGAACTTAGGTATATAACCCAACTTCATGCTTAGCAGTAATCACGAGGCTCAAAAATTAAAAAACCGCAACGTTTTTTCTTTCACCCGGAATATTGAAGCTACGACAACGATGTTTATTTGTTGAAGACTAAATTACAAATGATATGGGAAAAAGATTTTGAGGAAAATTATTACTAAGCAAACAAATTGATTTTGAAAAAATCATGGTCAAGCAAGTTCGTTATAAAAAACATGTAGAAGTGTTAAATTCGGCTGTGCCAAATATTTGATATACCCCCATCCTATGTGCTAAATACAATATAATAACCAAGGTTGTCAACACTAAAAGACAAAAATAAGGCTAGGATTCAAATCATAATTGCTAGATTTTTTACAATGATGCTTAACACCAATAAGGAATTTAACAAAAATTTTAGGTATTTTCGATCTTCTCTAATTGAAAAAAATTATTGAAAGTATAAATGTAAATAAATACAATTACATTTTTGTTTGTTCCTTTATTGCTTGTTGTTTTTTTCGTAGATGTGAATGTGCATATGTGCAAAAGAAAAAACAAAAACAACAAGCAAACAAAAATGTGTATGCATGGCGTACAGATATCTATACGTACATACATGTTCTGTTACGGGTGAAGAGTGGATGAAAATCGGTCATCAATGTCCCAAATTTTCTAACTTTTGAACCGATCAATATAATTTAGTAATTTTTTTTAATGGATAGATATTTAGTTCAGTTTTAATTTCATTGAAATTGATTGAGTATTTTTTAAGGAATTCTAGATCAAAGCTGAACTTTTGTACTTTTTTTTTAACTTTTAGCGTGATATATGGTGTTTTTGTTTTTTATTTTTTTATTAAAAAATTTCATATTTGAATTTTAATAACAACTAGAGGACGACTGCTGCTCCACAGCATTATATTATATTATATTAATTTTTATAATATAATACCAAAATTTGCCAAGAGGAGTTAACGTACAGCAATGCCAAAATATGCCAAGAGAAGTTAACGTACAGTAAAAGTAAAGTTGATTGTCCACGCATAACTTTCCTCAAACCCAACAAATTTATGCAGTTAATAGCTCAAAAGAAAGAGCTTGATACACTGAGTGAAAAAATTTTGAAAAAAGTATAACTTGAGTAAGGTGGGAGTTGAGTAAATTCTAATGCTTGATGACATGTCTGTGTCTAAACACCTTTCATTTAAAAAAATGAAGGAAATCGGCCGGATAGAACGGATAGTTTTCATAAATTCTTTTAATATAATTATTACAAACACTTTTTGTAATAATGACATTAACTAATATTACTGATAAATTGAAAATTTTTTGCTGCTAAATTCGCAAATTTGTTTACACTCCAAGAATATTTACACTTAAAAAATTTTAGTAATATTATCTAAAAATCTTGCTCTAACTATAGAAAAATGTACAATTTTTTGCATTCGGATTTGTTAATTTTAGCAAAATAAATCTGCTGAACCTCAGCGCAATGAATCTGATTTTTTTTTTTCAAATTTTGATATGAAAAGATGGGTTTTTATACTTTAAATCTTTCTTTTTTATTAAAACATTTCATACATATGTATGTGGGTAAAAAAAAAACCTTTTAGAAATAAAAACTGCAATAGATTTTAATATATTCTGTAACAATGGGACGTTCAGTTTATTACTACTTTTTACTAATACTATGCTTTTCGTGAAGGGCAAGTATAATTATAATTCATTTGATTCAAATATAGATTGCAAATATTCCATATTTTGTTGTGTGTTATTTCTATTCTTTCGTAGTTTTTTGACTTCTTCATCTAAATCCCGATGTTCCACTATAGATTGATTTCGAATACTGAAGATGAACTGATTTGACGTTTCCAATAATATATTAAATAGATCTTTTTTTGAAGCCTAGTTCCGCGAAGTCGAGTGGCTTATCTGCAGATTCTACTTTTGGGTCCAGGGATAAGCCGGATTTGGCTAGTTTTTGCAGCGACAGACCAAGCCTCTAGTGGGAATCGAACCCACGACCCCCGCATGATTTGCGGAATCTCGTGAAATTTTTCTAGTATTGTGCTTTCTATAAAATCTGTAATCCTTATTCCTTTTTTTTCGAGCTTCCTCTGATAGATCTCAAAGTGGCACCATATGATATTTAATGGTATATTCTCCGTGGTAAAGGAGTTTCTTTCCTTGGCATAATCTCCAAATTTTCTAGAGTCAATATCTTCATTGCAATTTCCGTGAGTAATTTCATTAAAATGAAAAAAGTGTTCTACCCGCAGGGCATCGCTGGTGCAAATATATATATATAGGGTTAAAGCGAACACTTTCATCTTTCTCCGGGTGGTATACGTTTCCTACTTCCTTTTGTTCCCTCGAAGTTCTATTCAACTAAAGTTGAAATTTGACAAAAATATAGTAGTTTAATAAATATTTCAGAAGTCCCCTAATGCTAAACGGTAGGGCTGTGACCACTTGCACAACTAAAGACTACAATCCTTCTAACCTTGTAAAAAAGACCGCAGGTAATTATCGATGACCTGAAATTAAAAAAACAGTTGAGTTTGACAGCATGCCACGCCCATAATTATCAATAGCTTAACCTAATTTTTTTTGACTACCTTATCTGGATCTATTAGCTGCAAAATGGCGTAAATATTATAAAAATCGGTGAAAAAAAATTAGACTTTTGGCCAATGAAATCAATATTTCATCCACAGTGGGGCGGACCCAGAACAACCCGACCTGACCTATAGGTGGCGGCAGTAGTTTGAACACTTTTTTTTGGCAACCCAACAAGAGATATATTTTAAGTATATTGTTCGAGCCATCAAAAATAAACAATATCAGTGAGTTTGCAAAGATGAAAAAAATTGGTCACCATTATCCAATTCAATACTTTCACTTGAAAGGTCTTAGAGCAGCTAATATTAAAGGTGAACTAAACTGTACTCCGGGGTGGGTCTGCTCTTTCGTTTACGAATGGAAAATATTGACTGCCAGTGTTTAATTGAGGCCGTACGAGCTGCCAAGACAAACACAGTAGTGGTTATCCACTTGAGGGTACCACGCCCGAAACGCCTAGAAAAATTCACGAAATGGTATTGGATGATCCTCGGCTCAAGGTGCGTTAGATAACCGAAACGATAAGCATTTCTAAAAGTGCAGTTTGGTCATTTTACGCATTTTTAAATTTCATTATCATTTAATTTTTTCATAATTTATAATTTTTTCATAATATTATATTTTTGTAGTTTTTATTCATTTAATATTTTTGAATTTTTTTGAATAAACTCTTTTATGTATTAGTATTTTAGTTTTCCGTTATGATGAATTTTAATATTGAGTTGTCATCACTATATGTCAAAAAGCTTGGGAAATATAAAGCTAACAGCTTTATGGATCTATTTTGAAATTATAATAAATCATTCTTGAATTAATATCGAAGCAAACCAGTCGTGTACTTTATTCGGGGAATTCATATATGTAAAATAATAGTGGTTGCAAAAATTAACTTTGCAACAATTCCTTAAAAAAGCTTAAAAAAATATTGACCGAAAATTTGGTGATGAGAAAACTGTCTGCAAGATGGGTGCCGTGTTTGCTCACAATAGAACAAAAACTGAGTTGTTTCAATCGAGCGTTTTGCGAAGTTTCGCTGCAATAAAGCATAGCTTTTGCATCGATTCGTAACCATGGATAAGACTTGGGTTCACCACTTCATATCTGAGATAAAGGAATAGTCAAAACGGTGGACTGAAATGGCAGAATCGTGTCCAAAGATGACGAAGACAGTTACATCTGCTAACTTAATGCAGCTTTTAAGTGATGAATTTATGGAAAAAGGCCGCATTTGGCGAAAAAGAAAGTGTTGTTTCATTAAGACAATGAAACAGTTCCCACATCCACTACGAAAATGTACAAAATCCGTGAATTATAGTTCGAAGTGCTTCATCGCGCACCTTATTCAGCAGAATTATATCCCCGCGATTAATTTCTATTTCCAAACCACAAAAAATGGCTCGGTTGTAAAAGTTTTTCCAAAACTGAAGAGTCTGTGGTTGATGACTATTTTAAGGAGCTGGAGAATGTGTATCAAGCTAAGGGGAGATTATGTTGAGAAATAAAGAAAAATTTTTCCAAAATTAAATACTATGAATAAGGCAGTATTGAAACCTTTGACAAATACATTAATTCCCAAAATGAGTAGTCGTAAAAAAATATGGGCAGAATCGCAAAATTCAATGCAATCGTTAACTGTTGCCCGATTTAATTTGGAAAATCCATGTTTTTCTCACGGGCACCTATATGTAGCTTGATTTAGAGTAGGAACACCAAAAAATTTAATAATTTTTGAACCGAATGAAAAAACAAAAACATTTTTATATTAGCAAGCATTGAAATAAAAAAATCATATGAGTCCGATCGCAGGGGAGATGTGTAAACATCTAGTAATTAAAGATTTTTGTATAGCACTTTCTTATAATCAAACAGAAAGCGTATCGCTTATAGCAATGAACTAAAGGGGCTCTGTTAATATAAAAATATTTATTATTATTTATTATTTTAACCGGTTAATTTTTAATTTTTCGTTTTTTAATATTAATTTTTAGTTTTTCATTTTTCGTTTTCCATTTTTAATTTTTTTTTAATTTTTCATTTTTTAATTTTAATTTTTTATTTTTAATGTTTCATTTTGTAGTTTTAATTTTTCATTTTTTATTTTTCATTTTTCATTTTTTTATATATCCTTTTTAATTTTTTTCTTCATTTTTCATTTTCCAATTTGTATTTTTCTTTTTTTATTTTTAATTTTTTTTTTATTTTTCAATTTCCAATTTTCATTTTTTATTTTTCATTTTTTAAATTTAATTTTTTAATTTTCATTTTTTATTTTTCATTTTTCATTATTCATTTTTAATTTTAGTTTTTCATTTTTCATTTCTTATTTTTCATCTTTCATTTTTTATTTTTCATTTTTCTTTTTAATTTTTTAGCTTTAATTTTTTATTATTAATTTTTTATTTTTCATTTTTCCTTTTTATTTTTTTTAATTTTTTATTTTTCATTTTTTATTTTTCATTTTTAATTTTTTATTTTTTATTTTTCATTCCTCATTTTTTATTTTTAATTTTTATTCTTAATTTTTTATTTTTCATTTTTAATTTTTTCTTTATTTTTCATTTTTCGTTTTTCATTTTTCATTCCTTATTTTTCATTTTTCATTTTTCATTTTTCGTTTTTCATTTTTAATGTTTCTTTTTCATTTTTAGTTTTTTATTTTTAATTTTTCTTTTTTTATTTTTCATTTTTGGTTTTTAATTTTTTTATTTTTAATTTTTTTTATTTTCATTATTCATTTTTAATTTTTCGTTTTTCATTTTTCATTTTTAATTTTTAATTTTTAATTTTTAATTTTTAATTTTTAATTTTTAATTTTTAATTTTTAATTTTTAATTTTTAATTTTTAATTTTTAATTTTTAATTTTTAATTTTTAATTTTTAATTTTTAATTTTTAATTTTTAATTTTTAATTTTTAATTTTTAATTTTTAATTTTTAATTTTTAATTTTTAATTTTTAATTTTTAATTTTTAATTTTTAATTTTTAATTTTTAATTTTTAATTTTTAATTTTTAATTTTTAATTTTTAATTTTTAATTTTTGATTTTTAATTTTTAATTTTTAATTTTTAATTTTTAATTTTTAATTTTTAATTTTTAATTTTTAATTTTTAATTTTTAATTTTTAATTTTTAATTTTTAATTTTTAATTTTTAATTTTTAATTTTTAATTTTTAATTTTTAATTTTTAATTTTTAATTTTTAATTTTTAATTTTTAATTTTTAATTTTTAATTTTTAATTTTTAATTTTTAATTTTTAATTTTTAATTTTTAATTTTTAATTTTTAATTTTTAATTTTTAATTTTTAATTTTTAGTTTTTAATTTTTAAATTTTAAATTTTAATTTTTAATTTTTAATTTTTTATTTTTCATGTTTCATGTTTCATTTTTTATTTTTCATTTTTTTCATTTTTCATTGTTAATTTTTCATTTTTCATTTTTTATTTTTTATTTTTTATTTTTCGTTTTTAATTTTTCGTTTTTCATTTTTAATTTTTTATATTTTTTTTTTTCATTTTTCATCTTTCTTTCTTATTTTTCATTTATTTTTTATTTTTCATTTTTAATTTTCACATTTTGTCCTACATGTTACGCTGTTTTTGAAATTTACCCCCCTGCGCGTATAGATGTTTCTTTACACATCAAAAATATAAAATAAAATGTTTTAGTTGCACAATACAAATTTTGTAGGAAAGATTGTTTAGGGTATAATATTCTCTTTAATTGTAGCATTCGGTTTATTGGATAGTAAACCAGTTTATATTTTTATTAATTTTATAGAAAAAAAATTTTATAAAATCGATTTATTATTGTGTTTTTTTCTTAACTTTGCGCATGTGCAAAAGCTGTTTAACTTTTATTTTCGCTAATTTATTTCGAACATTTAACAGCCATAAATTAATTAATAAAATCGTTCGTAATGAAATTTAAACAAAGGCAATTCACAAAGAATCCCAGTTGGAAAGTAAAACTTGCTAAACAGCTGTCATACAAAATAACAAATTAAACCTGTTGAGTTCGAAGGACTTTAACAGAATTTGAAAAATTTTATTTCTACTAGAGTACAAAATTTCCGGCTGGGAGTTCATATGAATTTTTTTAAATGGTTACTAAATAATAATGTTTTTTAAAAAAACTTGAAAAATTAGCTGAATAAATTTTGTTAGTTAGGAAATATTAAGAAATTAATGATCAATTCGACACATAATTAAATTTAATAACTCTGTCAAATAATCGTTATTTAAGTGGTTGCATTTAAAAGGGAATTTGAAAAGTTTAAACAATAAAGAGTTATAGAACTTTTTTCTAAATTAAACAATGGAATAAATTAAAGAACAAGATCCAGAACTAGAATTTTAAGTCAAACGAAACAAAAATTTTAATTTGCTTAAGATAGCAATTGAACTCAGAACTTGCCGGTTGTAAAGGCTTAGTGTAAAAGACGTGTTATTTAAAAATTAAAATTAAACTGGACATAGAAAATATAAATTAACTTATGGATAAACTTAAGACTTTTAAAATTTGATTGGAAGGCTATAAAGCTTCGCTTGTCGCTAAAGTTTTAACTGGACTTCATGCTAAACTCTTAAGTCCAGTCTCTAAAATACAATTCCATGTATTGAATGTGAATAACATTGTTTGTTGTCCCCTTAATTCATTACATATACACTTACTTACAACATGTTTTTTTGGGGGGGTTTCTTAAAAAGCCAAATAGTGTTGCCTAACAGAAGTGCCAACATTTAACAATATTTATTTTATTTTTATACTCGTATCTAAATAGAGACCAACCAACAACTATAGAGTATATTTTTAAAATTAATTACTTCTTCTATGTAAACTGAACTTGTCTTTAACTTGAACAACATGCTTCCGTTTTATTAGCAAGTACATTTAAGTTGTTGAACAAACCAAACAATAACAACAACAACAATAAAACGACTTCAAATCACACACATGGCAGCAAAATTGTAAAATTGCACTTGTTTTCCACTGCCATATAAACAAAAAAAGAACGGAAAAGATACGCTAAAAAACTACAGATCGTGTAGAAAATCATGTTTATTCACATGTTTATTGGCGGCGCAATCAGATCGATTACAACACACCAAACAAAAACAACAACAACATCAGCACAAAAGAAACAAACAAACCAACAGCACTGAATAAATAATACAAGAAATTGTAAAAAAGAAACAAACTCAACGATCATGATCAATGCATTGATCGTGTGTTTGATTAGAAATGCCTGCATAAAAAGATTACAAACAAACAAGTAAATAAAAGATGCTTCAAACAGAAGCAACATAGTGGCAAATATTTGTTTCATTGAGGTTTTGTTATCATTTTGTAGTTCGGGCATTGTGCCTATAGAAAATTCTTAAATTTTCAGATATTTTTCGTATAGCAAAATTTTCAACATCTGAGATATCTTTCGTACAAAAAAATTAACGGAATCTGAGATCGGTTTCTTATAGAAAAATTTTTAGATATATTCTCCTTATACAATCTAATAATATTTTCTGTAGAAAAATTCACAGAATTTTAAATATTCTACTTTTAGAAATATTCGCAGAGTCTGAGATATTTTTGTATGGAATAAAATCGCAGAATCTAAGACATTTTTTGAATCTCACATTCTAACATTTCTTAATAAAAAATGTCTCTAAAAAAATTTTTCTAGAAAAAATTTCTGATTCTGAAAATACTTATATAAAAAATATCTCAGATTTTGAAAATCTCTCGGTAGAAAATTGGTCTTTTTCTGAGAACTTTTCCATAATAATATGTTTCAGATTCTAGAAATACTGAAAATTATTCTATAAAAAATGTCTCAGAATCCAAGAAGTTTTCTATTAAAAAATTATAAGAACTGTTCTCTCAATATATCAAGTAATTTTTTTTTATAAATTTTATCTAAGATACTGCGTAAAGGATATGTCTTAGTTTTTGAGAATTTTCTAAACCAAAAATGTCCCAGATTCTGAGAATTTTTCTTTAAAAAAAGTTTCTCAAAATCTGAGAAATTTTCTATATAAAAAGTATGTCTCAGAGTCTTAGAATTTTTTCTATCAAAAAATATGTGAGATTTTGAAAATTTTTCTATAACAAAATTTCTTACTCTTAGATAAGTTTAAAAAAAATTTGGCAGATTTGGAGAATTAATTACACTACTCAACAAAATGAAAAAAATTTCATGTACTCCGGATGCGATAATTTTTTCTGTGTAGATAACCTTGACATGAGCTCGAAAAACGCAATAAAAAATTTTTTTTTCGTTTGGTTTTTTTTTTTTTTTTTTTTTTTTAAATTTTAAAAATTTTTTTTTGGTTAATTTGTTTCGTCCAGCATAACTCGGGAACCACTAGCCCGATTTAATTGAATTAAATTGTAAAAAATTTCAAATTACAATTCCCTTAATCTGTTTATATATTGTTTTCCTATACAAGCAACAGTTTCCAAGTTAAAAATGAATATATAAAGGAAAAAACTTATTTTTGCCTAAAGATTTAAATTTTTTTTTTTTTAAAAATCCATAAAAAATCCCAAATGAAAAAAAATGTCAAATCTTATTACTTTTACGTAAAGATACATAACCTATGAGCAAAATAAGAGAAAGATCATGAAAATCGATGCACGCGTTTCGCTTTTATTCGCAATTGAGTAAAGGTATGAATTTAAAAAATTTGCTCGACATATGCACAACTTTGTCTATGGTAAGGTTTTTTCTTTTTTATTACAAAAAAAATTAAAATTTGTTGGGTGACAAAAATATATGACTTTAAATTAAAAAACAATTCGATATATGTACAAGAAATTATCCTAAGGATAATATCAACATTAATTAATTATAAAAAAGTTTTAAAAAAAAATATCTAAACACAAAAATAAAAACCTTCAAATTAAAAATAATTATGTGCTTTTGTCTTTCTTTTATATTGTTGTGGGTCTGTTTCTCTTATTAGGAACCAGATATAGTCCCCCATCATAGCTTCGTTCCAAAATCCTTGGTATCGGTGCTCAATTTCTTTGATTGGCTGATGAAAACGCTCACCATGCTCGTCACTCACATCGCCCAGGTTGTCCGGAAAGAAGTCCAAGTGCGAGTGTAGAAAATGTATCTTAAGCGACATATTTGCTCCAATTTTTTTATAATTTTGGAGTAGTTGTTCGACGATCTCTCTGTAATTTGAGCTTTTGTTGTTTCCAAGAAATCCGGAAACAATTTGCCGAAATGAGTTCCAAGCTGCAGCTTCATTTGGTGATGAAATGTGTTCAAACTGTTGGTCTTGCAACAACTTTTTAATTTGCGGACCGTCGAAAACGCCTTCCTTAATCTTTGCCGATGAAAGGTGAGGAAAAATGGTTTTTAAATAGGCGAACGCTTCGCCATCTTTGTTGATAGCTTTCACGAAGTTTTTTATGAGTCCGAGCTTTATGTGAAGAGGTGGGAGAAAAACATTTTCCTTTTTTATGAGTGGTGTATATTTCACGTTGTCGCTGCCGGGGATGAAGTTAACTCTTTCTGTCCAACTCCTCCTGGTGTAATGATGTTGACGATCGCGGCTGTCCCAAAGGCAGAGAAAACAACAGTACTTTGTGAATCCACCTTGTAATCCACAAAGGATACCGATAACCTTAAGGTCGGCACAAACTTTCCAATCGTGTTTCTCATAGTTAAGGCACTTTAGTAGATTGTCCATGACTTCGTATGTTTCCTTGGTGTCAACGGCATGAGCAATTGGAATCGAAGGTTTCTTGTTGCCGTTGTGCAGTAAAATTGCTTTAAGGCTCTGCTTGTTGCTGTCGATGAAAAGACGCCACTCTCCTGGATCGTAAGAGTACCCGAGTTCACCAAATAATCCGGGAATGTCCTTACAAAAACAGATGTTGTCTTTTTTTGTGTAGTACCTTGCGTATGGTTCATGACGCTTCCTGTAGATTGTTGTCACCACACCAGGAGCCAAGAAACCGAACTGTTTCATGCGCGATGCATGCAACTCTGCATCTTCCTTGGAGAGTTTCAATTCTCTAACCCAATCGTTCAGTTCTGCTTGGGAACATAAGCGTTGACCTCCATGCAATGTATATGTTGACTCGCATTCTGATGTGGTTCCTACTGTCTCCGGATCTGATGATGGATGTATCGCCTCATTATTAGATGCCCATCTTGAAACGGGCGGTTGCGGGTCCACTGGTTCTTTGGAAAATGGCACTGGAAAATTCACTGTTGAAACAGCAGCGTAAGTCCATCGTATATTTTTTCCCACGCCTGTTTTTTTGCTAAGACAGAAGTAGCAATCTGTTGCATGGCAAAGCGGAGCTCTCCAAAGCATTGGCATGATGATTCTCGGCTGTCGTCTGAAAGAATTGCAATAATAAGTTATATATGTTCTTGAATTTCGTAATCTACACTTACCTTGAGTCACTTAGCTGTACGTAGCACCTTGGACATAGAGCACTTGGTGTCCACCGCTCATCTATGTTTGAGACCTTTAAATTGAAGCTCTCTTCAAATGAATCTCTCAATTTAGGTGAAAAATAACGCTTGTTTTTTCCACAAACGTATTCTCCGCACATGTAACAAAAATTACTTGGATTGGTATTGCATTCAAATACTCGCGAACGTTTGCTCATTTTAACTATCGCGTTCGTCGACACTTGTTGAATGAGTAAAATCGATCAATGAAGACCTATTTGTACTGTGTATTGTTTAGTATTTTACTGACAGGTACTTATAAATGGGTGTATATTTTTTTACGGTGGCTACATACCTGTTTCACCATGTGTGAGTCTTAAATTTTCCGAATAAATGTGGGTTGCATTTATGTAAAAAAATCATACAGGTAGTCACCGGAAAACCCAAATAAGTAAAAAAGTCCCCTTTCCTTTTTTCCTTTTAATTGTTCACGCACATTTATTACCGTTTATTACTTTGCTTACGCAATCATAAAAATTAAATAACCCTTTATTTATTCCGTTTTGTTAATTCTGAGAATCATAAAAAAAAAGAAAAAACCTTACCAAAGACAAAGTTGTGCATATGTCGAGCAAATTTTTTAAATTCATACCTTTACTCAATTGCGAATAAAAGCGAAACGCGTGCATCGATTTTCATGATCTTTCTCTTATTTTGCTCATAGGTTATGTATCTTTACGTAAAAGTAATAAGATTTGAAATTTTTTTTTCATTTGGGATTTTTTATGGATTTTTAAAAAAAAAAAATTTAAATTTTTAGGCAAAAATAAGTTTTTTTCCTTTATATATTCATTTTTAACTTGGAAACTGTTGCTTGTATAGGAAAACAATATATAAACAGATTAAGGGAATTGTAATTTTAAATTTTTTACAATTTAATTCAATTCAATCGGGCTAGTGGTTCCCGAGTTATGCCGGACGAAACAAATTAACCAAAAAAAAATTTTTAAAATTTAAAAAAAAAAAAAAAAAAAAAACCAAACGAAAAAAAAATTTTTTATTGCGTTTTTCGAGCTCATGTCAAGGTTATATACACAGAAAAAATTATCGCATCCCGAGTACATTTTCACTGTTGACTAGTGTTATTTTTAAACTCTTTCTTTTAACTCATACTCTCTGTCTGTCTGTCTGTCTGCCTTATCCAATTGATTTGAAACTTGGCCCATAGTCTTGTCGTGACTACAGATTAATTTTGGGGTAGTCACGCAGAGTCACTCGTGGTCACGCACAGTCACGGAGTGATTTAAATGTCATTTCCCCTCATCCGATCGATCTGAAACATGGTCCATACACTTGCTCTGAAAAAAGATTAACTTTGAATTAGTCAAGCACAGTCACGCTTGGTCACGCACAGTCACGGAGTGATCTAAATGTAATTTCTCCTCATCCGATCGATCTCAAACTTGGTCCATACACTTGCTGTGTGAAAAAGATTAACTTTGACTTAGTCACGCACGGTCACTCATAGTCACGGAGTGATCTAAATGTCATTTTCCCCTAATCCGACCGTTCTGAAACTTGGTCGATTTACTTGCTGTAAAGAAAGATCAACTTCGACATAGTGATTTAAAACCCATTTTCCCTTATCCGATCGATCTAAATCTTGGTCAATAGACTTGCTGTGAAAAAAGATTAACTTTGACATAGTCACGCACAGTCACGGAGAGATTAAAACCCCACTTCCCCTCGTCCGATGGATCTGAAATTTTGTTCATAAACTTGTTGTGGCCAAAGATTAATTTTAAGATAGTCACACACAGTCACGCACAGTCACGGATATACTCAAAACTCATATGCATAAGGAAAGAGAGTTTTAATAAAAACTTTGTTTTTATGGGTTAGATTATTTATCCAGAAATGTGCCAGATCCGGAGAATATTTCCATAAATTCGTAGAAGCTGAAATATTCTTCCTATAGAAAAATTTGGAGAATCTGAGGTATTTTGTCTATAGATATTTTGTCTCAAAAAAAAAACATTTCCGATTCTGAGAATTTTTCTATAAAAAATATGTTTCATATTTGGAGAATTTTTTCTACATAAAAAATGTCTCCGATTTTTTCTGCATGTTTCAGATTATGGGAATTTTTCTATATACAAAATATATCTCCGATTCTGAGCATTTTTATACCCTCCACTCCAGTGTGCAGAGGGTATATATAAGTTTGTCATTCCGTTTGTAATAATTAGAAAAAAAATTTTGGACCCCATAAAATTTATATATTTGTGATCCTTATAACAACCGGAGTTGATATAGCGATGTCCGTCTGTCCGTCTGTCCGTCTGTGGAAATCACGATGACGGCATCAATCGGGCAGCTAGGGTGCTCGTTGGCATAAAAAATGATTCACTAACATCCTGAAAAGTTTGCTATTTAAAATCGTCCAAATCGGTCGATTAGGGCCCGAGATTTGAATGAAGAACTAAAAAAAGTCTTGAAAAAAAAAATTTCTATGTTGTTCTTGTCACGATCACGCCCACAATAGTGCAGCTACAGTGATCATTTTTAGTGAGAATGATTCACCAAATTCATGGGAAGATTTCTACTTCAAAAATCATTAAAATCGGTGGAACAGGTCCAGGGAAATCTCTGAAAAAGTAAAAAAAAAATAAAAAACATGATATTTCTATATTGTTCTTGTTGTTATTCTAAATGTTGCATTGTTTTCTAGCTGGACTTGTTGTTTTTGTGGTCGTTATGGTAATAATATAACAAAAACAAACCCTTTGTACATTTTTTTATCAACTCTGGTAGAACAATTTAAAAGTTTCCATTGTTTTGGCATCACTAAAAAAATATGTTAGATCATTTACGTCATTGCCACGAGCCTGCCTGCAAAATTTCAGATCGATTGGGTCACGGGAAAGTGGTTAAAATCGATCCAAAATTTTTTCGACAAGCAGACACGAGTTAATATAAACGGAGTAAAAATTCACCAACATCTAAAGCAAATAATGCTAAAATACCAAGTTGTTAATAAAAAAAACAATTGGGCAATTCACAATGGGTAATGTATCGTTGTATCTGTTGTATCGTGTATCACTTTACAATAGTGTAAAATTGTTGTTGGTAATTTTCACTGAAAAATCTGATACACGATCCAACTTCATTTGCTATGTTTAGTAAATGTTGTATATTGTATCATAACATATCAGTTCCAAGTGAATGCCAGTTTTTATGAAAAAGAAAAAACAAATTCATAGAATTTTATCAGCATAAATAATTATAAAATAAAATATGGCAAATAATGCAAATAACGAAAATACATCGATAAGTTTATTTATATAAAAATTAATGTTTATATTTTTTTAGTATGTATTTTCTCTTTCAGTACCAACCAAAATATTTAACATTTTTTTTTTTCATTATAAATTAAAATGCAAGAGGTACGTAACTAAAACTCCAGGGTATATCTCACGACCAAAAAGCAAACACTGACAACTGTTTTCTCTTATACAAAATAGCAGAAGCGACGAAGCGATCTTTCCTCGTTGAATCGAAAATTACTAAAGAAAGCGTTTTACAATATGAAAATACAACTGAGTGTTCACAACAAATGATTGTATTGTGTATTTCAATACAACATACAATATACAACACCTGTTGTGAATTGCCCAAATGTAAATTTAGCAAAAAAAATTTATGTATTAATTTATTTAAAGAGAAAACCACAAAAATAACGTTTGATGTTGTATTTTTTGTGTGTAATATTTAAATATACATACATACACATATTAAATAATACAAAAAATATACATATATTATATATATGTATGTATGTATGTATATTCATAGTAACTGCATGTTAGAAATAAATCGGTTATTTTATTTACATAAAATTCTGCAGTATTTTGTTGTGGGGAAAATACATTTCTTTTGCATTAACAGAGTGTCACTTCATTTTGCTCAGCGTGACTATGCCACAGTAGAAGGCGCCACAATTTTTGTTCTAATTAGCTTTGCAATAGTTATTTCTATTTTAACATGAATGTCAATATTTTCAAATAGATATCATACAGAACAATGTTAAGAGTATACACGGGCTGGTCTTTTATTTCATACGTTTTTTCATTATTCTTTTACAAATATGAACATAAGTTTGGCATATTAACTTTTTGTTGTCTTTACAAAATAGAGTTACCGAGTTCGCCAATGAGTTTTTTGCTTACAAAACAGTTCTACATAGTTATATAGAATTATTATTCTCTTTACCTATAAAATATCTGATTGCGATTACATCTAATTTTTAAAAATTGTTTATAATTAATAAAGCATTACATAAATACAAAATTTCACTTTTTAAATTTTCCATTCAAATTTAAGAAAATATCAATTATAATAAAAACTGAAAATAAAATTTCCAATTATAAATTAGAAAATATTAATTGAATTTCAGAAAATCATATCAAAACGTCGGAAAGAATAATTTTAAATTTAGAAATATGTTTACATTTAAAAATGTTTACATTTAAAAAAAATATTGCCATTCAGGAGATATTAATAACTTTTCAGTACCGCGATTCAGTAACTTCTTTTAACGATAGTCGAATCGTAAAAAAAAAGAAAATTGCTAAATTATCAGTAAAATATTTAAACGATATTCGCTATTGTTAAAGCCAGCTGTTGTTGTATCAAAGAGAACCATTTTTGTGTTGTTTATTCAATCCATAAAAACTTAAATTTTTAGGTTGAAATGTCGTCATACATAAATAAAAATCATGAAATAGTGAAAATATTTTGTTTAATTAAAAAACTTTTTTATATAAATAAAAAAATTAAATTCATTATTTCATTTTCAAATAAATAAACAGAAATATTAGTAAAAAAAATAAAGATATTAAACATAAACATAAAATCATCCTGTCAAACACGAAGTAATTTGTTTTTTTCTATTCTTTGTTTTTTTCGCTTATTTTGACAGAGATGCCACTTCTTTACAATTTAAATAAATAGAAAAACAGATTTGTCGATATTAATTTAAATTCAATGAATTTAAGAAAACCTCAAATGATATTTAAGAATTGCTAACATAAAAATTGTTGCATAAGTAAACGTAATTTTATGAGAATGTTATTTTTTATATATAAATTTTTACAATTTTTTTTGGATGAAAATTTTGGGACTTTTCGTTTTTTGCGTTTTTCATCCCTAATTTGATTATTTATTATTATAAATGTATTCTCTATGTTTTCAAAATATGGCAATATTTTAAAAAAAGTTGAGAGAGCTTTTTTTTTTGGTTATTATTTTGTTACTCCACCCGACCTATATGGCCACAATGAAGAAATATTTGGCCAGTTAAAAGAAGCTATACAGCCATCTCCAATTAGCACGATTTAATGCATATAGCCACTCTACACAACCATTACCTTTGCAATGGAGGTTAGGGCGAGCTATTTAATTAGCAAAAACTAAATTAAACGAGAAGTTATGTCATATAACCGGAAACGCATGCATATAGGTATATAACCTAAATGCATGCCGATCAGCAACTACGATGACCAAAAAGCAAACACCGAAATAAATCCGAAATTATAGATAAGACGAAAACCAACCCAAAGAATTTTCTGAAATAATTTGGTATTAAGTTTAACAAATTGTTTACTTTTTCCAATATTTTGTTTACATTTATTATCAATACTCAAACCGAGGTGGAGGGTATCAAAGATTCGGCACAGCCGAATTTAACACTCTTACTTGTTCTATATAAAACATACGTCTCAGAATCTGATAGTTTTTTTTTTTATATAAAAATATGTCTCAGATTCTGAGAATTTTCTATATAAAAATATGTCTCAGGTTCTGAACATTTTTCTATAAAAAATATGTCTCAGATTCTGAGAATTTTTCTATATAAAAAATCTAAAATTCTGATAATTTTTCTATGTAAAAATATGTCTCCGATTCTACGCATTTTTCTAAATAAAAAATATGTCTCATATTCTCAAAATTTTTCTGTATAAAACATATTTCAGATTCTGATAATTTTTTACATAAAAATATGTCTGAGATTCTGAGAATTTTTCTACAAAAAAAAATGTTTAAGATTCGAAGAATTTTTCTATATAAAAATGCATCAGATTCTATGAATTTTACTATTTAAAAAATGTTGCAAATTCTGAGAATTTTTTCTATATAAACACTGTTCCAGAGAATTTCTTTAAATAAAAAATGCCTGAGATGCCAATAAGTTTTCTAAATAAAAAATATGTCCCAGATGCTAAGAATATTTCTGTATAAAAAAATCTCAGATTCTGAAAATTTTTTTACAAAAATTATGTCTCAGATTATGAAAATTTTTCGATATAAAAAATGGCACAGATTTTGAAAATTTTCCTCTATAAAAAATATCTCAAATTTGGAGGATTGTTCTCCATAAAAAATGTTTCAGATTCTGATAATTTTTCTACACAAAATATGCATCAGATTCTAAGAATTTTACTACATAAAAAATATTTCGGAACTGAGAATTTTTTCCGTCTTAACAATATCCCAGATTCTGAGAATTTTTTATATAAAAAGGTCTCAGATTCTGAAAATATTTCTATATAAAAAAATCATGTGAGTCCGATCACAGGGGAGATGTGTAAGCATTTAGTAATTAACGATTTTTTTTATGGCACTTTTTTAAAAATCAAACTGAAGGCTTCATCTATGTATCACTTATATCAATCAAGTGCAGGGACCCTGCTAATATAAACATATTTATTATTATTTCAACCGGCTAATTTTTAATTTTTCGTTTTTTATTTTTCATTTTTCGTTTTTTCATTTCTCATTTTTTGTTTTTATTTTTTTATTTTTCATTTTTTATTTTTCTTTTTTGATTTTTCATTTTTTATTTTTTATTTTTAATTTTTTATTTTTCATTTTTCATTTTACATTTTTCACTTTTTTTTCATTTTTATTTTTTTTTTAATTTTTCATATTTCGTTTTTCATTTTTAATTTTTATTCCTAATTATTAATTTTTCGTTTTTTACTATTCATTTTTTATTTTACATTTTTCGTTTTTTATTTTTCAGATTTGATTCTTATTTTTCATTTTCAATTTTTAATTTTTAATTTTTAATTTTTAATTTTTAATTTTTAATTTTTAATTTTTAATTTTTAATTTTTAATTTTTAATTTTTAATTTTTAATTTTTAATTTTTAATTTTTAATTTTTAATTTTTAATTTTTAATTTTTAATTTTTAATTTTTAATTTTTAATTTTTAATTTTTAATTTTTAATTTTTAATTTTTAATTTTTAATTTTTAATTTTTAATTTTTAATTTTTAATTTTTAATTTTTAATTTTTAATTTTTAATTATTAATTTTTAATTTTTAATTTTTAATTTTTAATTTTGAATTTTTCTTTTTAATTTTTAATTTTTAATTTTTAATTTTTAATTTTTAATTTTTAATATTTAATTTTTAATTTTTAATTTTTAATTTTTAATTTTTAATTTTTAATTTTTAATTTTTAATTTTTAATTTTTAATTTTTAATTTTTAATTTTTAATTTTTAATTTTTAATTTTTAATTTTTAATTTTTAATTTTTAATTTTTAATTTTTAATTTTTAATTTTTAATTTTTAATTTTTAATTTTTAATTTTTAATTTTTAATTTTTAATTTTTAATTTTTAATTTTTAATTTTTAATTTTTAATTTTTAATTTTTAATTTTTAATTTTTAATTTTTAATTTTTAATTTTTAATTTTTAATTTTTAATTTTTAATTTTTAATCTTTAATTTTTAATTTTTAATTTTTAATTTTTAATTTTTAATTTTTAATTTTTAATTTTTAATTTTTAATTTTTAATTTTTAATTTTTAATTTTTAATTTTTAATTTTTAATTTTTAATTTTTAATTTTTAATTTTTAATTTTTAATTTTTAATTTTTAATTTTTAACTTTTAATTTTTAATTTTTAGTTTTTAATTTTTAATTTTTAATATTTAATATTTAATTTTTAATTTTTAATTTTTAATATTTAATTTTTAATTTTTAATTTTTAATTTTTAATTTTTAATTTTTAATTTTTAATTTTTAATTTTTAATTTTTAATTTTTAATTTTTAATTTTTAATTTTTAATTTTTAATTTTTAGTTTTTAATTTTTAATTTTAATTTTAATTTTAATTTTTTATTTTTTATTTTTAATTTTTAATTTTTAATTTTTAATTTTTAATTTTTAGTTTTTAGTTTTTAATTTTTAATTTTTAATTTTTAATTTTTAATTTTTAATTTTTAACTTTTAACTTTTAATTTTTAATTTTTAATTTTTAATTTTTAATTTTTAATTTTTAATTTTTAATTTTTAATTTTTAATTTTTAATTTTTAATTTTTAATTTTTAATTTTTAATCTTTAATTTTTAATTTTTAATTTTTAATTTTTAATTTTTAATTTTTAATTTTTAATTTTTAATTTTTAATTTTTAATTTTTAATTTTTAATTTTTAATTTTTAATTTTTAATTTTTAATTTTTAATTTTTAATTTTTAACTTTTAATTTTTAATTTTTAGTTTTTAATTTTTAATTTTTAATATTTAATATTTAATTTTTAATTTTTAATATTTAATTTTTAATTTTTAATTTTTAATTTTTAATTTTTAATTTTTAATTTTTAATTTTTAATTTTTAATTTTTAATTTTTAATTTTTAATTTTTAATTTTTAATTTTTAATTTTTAATTTTTAATTTTTAATTTTTAATTTTTAATTTTTAGTTTTTAATTTTTAATTTTAATTTTAATTTTTTATTTTTTATTTTTAATTTTTAATTTTTAATTTTTAGTTTTTAGTTTTTAGTTTTTAATTTTTAATTTTTAATTTTTAATTTTTAATTTTTAATTTTTAATTTTTAATTTTTAACTTTTAACTTTTAATTTTTAATTTTTAATTTTTAATTTTTAATTTTTAATTTTTAATTTTTAAATTTTAATTTTTAATTTTTAACTTTTAATTTTTAATTTTTAATTTTTAATTTTTAACTTTTAATTTTTAATTTTTAATTTTTCATTTTTTATTTTTCTTTTTCTCAGTTCTCATTTTTTATTTTCAATGTTTTTTTTATTTTTCATTTTTTATTTTTCATTTTTCATTTTTTATTTTTTATTTTTCATTTTTTATTTTCAAACAGGTTATTAAACATCATAATTTTTTCACCATTACAATCATAAGTCTGACCGATTTTGTCTTACGGCTCACATGTTACGCTGTTTCTCTGATTGTGTTGTGAAATAAAAATTTAGCCCCCTGCGCGTATAGATGTTTACACATCAAAAACTGTCTGATTCTGAGAATTTTTCTATAAAAATATATCTCAGATTCGGAGAATTTTTATACCCTATACCACTATGTGGTTTGGGTATAATGACTTTGTGCTGCTGTTTGTAACAACCAAAAATATTTGACCTAGACCCGTCTTTAATTATACCGATCGAATCAGAATCACTTTCTGAGTTGATTTAACAATGTCCGTCCGTCCGTCCGTCCCTCCGTCCGTCTGTGTGTCCATGTAAAGCTTGTAATCAAACTGCAGGTCGCAAATATGAATATATTTTGATGAAATTTGGTACATAAGCTTTTATCGGCCATGGGATGAACGCTATTGAAATTGGTGAGAATCGGTCCATGTTCAGACCTAGCCCCCATACAAATTACCCATATGAAATCGACATAAATTGCCATAAGATCCAAATTGTCATATAGATATTACTCAAATTGGGTTTGTATGCGTTCATTACATCCACTAATGAGTAGTCCAAAAATGATCCCTTTGACCCCATATAGAGCTGCTTCCCGATCTTCACTTAAATCTATTAAAAAACAAAAATATTGAACTGATTCTTCTCAAATTTTGTTTGTACATATTTTTGCAAAATACAAGAGACTTTACCAAACATGATCAGGATCGGTCCATTTTTGGACCTAGTCCCTTTATAGATATAGCATCCGATATGAATTTTTTCATATCTGCAGCCAAAAAAATTAATAAAAATCCCACTCAAATTTGGTTTTTGCTTATTTTCAATGTCCAGTTAGTTGGGCCTAAGAGATAGGGTTTCTAAACACATGGTATAGGGTATCGTATAGTCGGTCTAGACCGACTATAATTTTCTTACTTGTTCTATAATAAATATGTCAGATTGTGTGAATTTTTTTGCAAGAATTTCTTTTAAAAAAATGTATCTCAGATTCAGATAATTTTTCTCAGATTCGGAGAATTTTTCTAATTAAAAAATGTCCCGGAACTTTTTATAAAAAATTAATAATTAGAAAAAAAAACTGGGCCCCATAATATAACAATATTCTTGATCCTTATAGCAACCGGAGTTGATATAGCGATGCCCGCCTGTTCGTCTGTAGAAATCGCGTTCGCGCCCTCAATAGATCAACTGCGTCTGTAATTTTCAGTGAGAATAAATCACAGATATTCTGAGCTACTTGTTACATAAAATAATCAAAGTCGGTCGAATTGGTCCCATGAATATGTAAAGAAACTCTTGAATAAAATATGATTTTTATGTTGTTGTTGTTGAGTTGTTATTCCAAATTTTATTATTGTGTTATTTATGTTTGTAGTATTTTCTCTATGAGTGTCTATGTATTGCTAACGTCCACGTGTTCAGAGGTCCAAGTCGTGCGACTAAAGGCCGTCTTGGGGCCGCCGCCAATTCTTCCTTCAGTGCTGGAACCACACCCGCAGTAGACGGAAAGCTACGTATAATATTAACGTGCCATATTTTTCTATATAAAAGATGTCTGAGATTTCTTCTTAAAAAAATTATTTGTCTGAGATTTTAAGATTTTTTCATACGTTGAAAGAAGTTCTCTATAAAAATATTTCCGGCTACAGAGAAGTTTTCAATATAAAAAATGACAGATTCTGACAATTTCTCGATAAAAAAAATGTAAATGAGAATTTTTCTACATAAATATTCCAAGCATCCAATCCATTTTCCTTTAAAATATAAGAAGAGTTTGAGAAATTTGTTTATAGAAAAATTCTTAGAATTTGAGACATCATTGATATGCAGAAAAATTTTCAGAATTTCATATCAAAAATTTAACGAATGTAAAATTAAATTTTTTGATATTATTAAATAGCAAAATAACCACAACTGTTTTTTTTTATGTTTATCGTGATTTTAAAAGTTTCATTCAAATATAATCTATACTAAATGAACAAAAAATCCAAGCCGTTCACCTGGCATATTAGAAACTAAATTAGTTAAATTAAGATCAACGACCTTGAAAAATATGTGCTAATTTTGTTCACATACAACTCGATCGCAACAGACTGATGGATAAAAAAAGTCATTTAAATTAATTATGGCTAAATGAAATAACAAAACAAACCAAACACTTGGCTTTAACAATGTTTTTGTTCTTCATTGTATTAAAAGCATTCAAACAAAACCGAAAAAAATGGTTTAAACACAATTATACTTATTGAATGCACGAATGCGTTTTTTAAATATACAGAGAAAAAAAAATGTTCTGCTTTAGAGCAAAATCATTTGGAAGAAGGGTGATTTATTTTAATTTATTTTTTGTTTCGTTTTCGTTTACACTTAAGTTACTTCTTGAACACCTACTGAAGTAGTTTAACGTTTAAGAACAGGTTAAAAAGGCAACACACTCGTAAAATATAATGAAAGAAAATAGACAAATTATTCTATATAAATGTAAATAAAATAACATAATATCTCTAAGTATTAAGTTCTTTGTTAACCTGTTAAATATGTATAATTTTGTACTATTATGTTTGGCAAAATTACGGAAAAAAAATTAACCCTTAAATGGATATTATTTTTCTTTTGGCGATCAAAGATATTGACATAAAAAATACTCTCAGTTTCACTGGCCTGCACATAATAGGGATAAAAGCATATAAAGTCGCCATACCCTGTATCTTTTGTAACATGCATTTCTAAAAAAACATTGTCTACACACTTCATCACTGTGTTTGTGACACCTAGAAATCATGTTTTTTATTTTGAATAATTCCGAGTAGTTAAAGTTCGTGGTCTTCCAGAGGTTAATATGGGAGAAAAACTGAAAAACTGATTGCAATATAAACAAAGTCAGTTTTCCTGTACAAAAATTCACAGAATCTGAAACATTTTCCTCATAACAATATGCTTTAGAAAATGTTTTATATAGAAAAAGTCTTAGATTCTGAATCATTTGTTGCAAAAAAATTCTCAGAATCTGAAACATTTTCCTCATAGAAATGTGCGTTAGAAAATGTTTTATATAGAAAAAATCTTAGATTCGGAAACATTGTTTGCAAAAAAATTCTCAGAATCTAAGCAATATTTTTTATAGAAAAATTCTTAGAATCTAAAACCTTTTTTTTTTTTGGAGAAATTCTCAGAATCTGAGACATTTTTTTAATACAAAATTTTCATAGTCTGAGACATTTTTATATAGAAAAATTCTGAGACATTTTTATATAGAAAAATTCTCAGAATCGGAGAGATTTTTGGTATACGTAAATTGTCAAAACCTCAGAATGGAACATTTTTTGTTTAGGGAAATTTTCAGAACCTGAGAAAATTTTTTACATAAAAATTCTCAGAACCTGAGTCATTTTTTATATAGAGAAATTTTCAAAAGCTGAGTCATATTTTTATAGAGAAATTTTTAGAATCTAAAACTTTTCTTATATAGAAAAATTCTTAGAATATCAGACACTTCTTGTACAGCAAAATTCTCAGAATCTGAGACATTTTCATTATACGGAAATTCCCAGATTCTCAGAATGCGACATTTTTTGTATAGGAAAATTGTTTGACCCTGAAATATATTTATGATAGAAAAATTTTCAGAATAAAACAATATGAGACAATTTTTATATAGAAAAATTCTCAGAACCTGAGACATTTTTTATAGAAAAAAATTCTCAGAGACTGAAAAATTTTTTATAGAGCAAAATTCTCAGAATCTGAGCCATTGTGTATATAGAAAATTCTCAGAAACTGAGACATGGTTTATATAGAAAATTCTAAGAATCTGAGCCATATTTTTTATAGAAAAATTTTTAGAATCTGAAACATTTTTTATACCGAAAATTCTTAGAATCTGTGAAATTTATTTTAGAGAAGAAATTTTTAGAATCAGGGAAAATATTTTTTACAGAAGAATTCCTAAAATCTCAGGCATTTTCAAAATCTCAAACATTTTCTATAGAGAAACCGAAACATTTTTTATAAAGAAAAATTCTCAGAATCTGAGACATTTTTATATAGCAAAAATACCCAGAGTCTGACTCACTTATTTTTATAGAAGAATTCTCAGAAATGCTTCAAATATTTTAATAGAAACATTTTCAGAATCTGTTACATTTTATATATAGAAAATTCTCATAATCTATTACATTGTTGATACAGAAAAAATCTTGGAATCTAGAACATTTTTTTGTAAAGAAAGATTCTCAGAACCTGAGACACTTTTTATATAAAAAAATTCTCAGAAGCTGAGACATTTTTTAAACAGAAAAATTCTGACAAAATGAGACATTTTTTATAAAGAAAATTCTCAGAATCTGAACTATATTTCTTAGAGAAAAATTCATAGAATCTGAAACTTTTTTACATAGAAAAATTCTTAGAATTTGTGAAATTTATTTTGGAGAAGAAATTTTCAGAATATGATTCATATTTTTTACAGAAGAATTTAAGACATTTTCTATAGAGAAACGTTCCGTAAATACCGAGACATTTTTATGTAGAAAAATTTTCAGATTTTCAGACAGTCTCAGAATATGCCACATTTTTTTAATAGAAACATTCTCAGAACCTGTTACATGTTATATATAGAAAAATCTGAAACATTTTTTATACAGAAAAATTCTTAGAATCTAAGACATTTTTTCTATAGAAAAATTCTCCGAATCTGAGGCATTTTCTTATAGAAGTATTTTCAAAATCTGAGCCATTTTTTGTACAGAAAATTTGTAATAATCGGTAACATTTTTATTTAGAAAAATTTTCTGAATGTGAGACCTTCTTTAAATAGAAAATTTATCAAAATCTGAAAAAAATTTTCAGAGGTAAATTCCCCGAATCTGATACATTTTTTATTTAGAAAAATTTCTCAGAATCAGATTCTGAAACATTTTGTCGATAGAACATTTCTTGCAATCTAAGACACCTTTTATATAGAAGAACACCGAAAAACGGACATATTTCTCCCACAAAAACCTTTCGCAATCTAAGACATTTTTGCTATAGAATTTTTTTTTGAATGTGACTCAACATTGTTATAGAAAAATATACAATTTAAAGATCTGGTTCGAATCCAACAATTGTAAAAATTTTAGGATTAAGCATTACAAAAATTATAAAATAGCAATGATTACAGTGATCAAAAACAGAAAACGATCTGATTTTAATAATCCCTGAGTATTAATAAAAGATAGTAACTAGCCCTTCTGTCCTTTCAAAATGTGAACGTGTCCATTTAAAATTCAAATTATAAAAGGGTACTTAGAAGTCGACATAGCCGCTTATCGCATATTTACTTGTCATAACTTTAATGGGATTTTCACAAAATATTATTCATGTTTTCTTGGACGAAAATAAAATTAAGCAAAATGTGTATTTAGAAAATTAACTGAAGACTTTTTGTAACAAATGAATACAAAAAAAAAATTTTTTTAAATTACAAGACATAGTGCATAAATTAGCAATGGTTGGTAAATTCTTACTGTCGAATATATTTCAACATGAAGCGAGAACATTTTAAAAATTATATGTTTATTTATAAACACTGGTTAATTAATAATATGGAAAGTACAAGTAGAACTGAAAGACTTAAAAGCACGCTTAATACTCGTAATTTAATAGTTTGTAATTCTATGAACTTTTGCCTGAGGGCATACGATTTATATACAATATACTCGTATAAGTAAAAAGATCCCAGAAAGACAATATAGGCTTATTGAAGAGTGAAAAAACATTGTAAAAGAAGAACTGACTGTAGGTTTTTGCTTTTTAATTATATGACCAGACTTGAAATGCCTGCTTTTATATGAATATGAAATTAAATGAAATTTCATTTATTAGTGAATAATTAACAGATAATAATTTGCTTAACGGCGATAGGAAAAATTTAATATAAAATAAAATAAAATAATATGAAATAAAATAAAACAAAATAAAATAAAATAAAATAAAATAAAATAAAATAAAATAAAATAAAATAACATAAAATAAAATAAAATAAAATAAAATAAAATAAAGTAAAATAAAATAAAATAAAATAAAATAAAATAAATTAAAATAAAATAAAATAAAATAAAATAAAATAAAAAAATAAATAAATAAAATAAAATAAAATAAAATAAAATAAAATAAAATAAAATAAAATAAAATAAAATAAAATAAAATAAAATAAAATAAAATAAAATAAAATAAAATAAAATAAAATAAAATAAAATTAAATAAAATAAAATAAAAATCAAATCAAATCAAATCAAATCAAATCAAATCAAATCAAATTAAATCAAATTAAATCAAATCAAATCAAATCAAATCAAATCAAATCAAATCAAATCAAATCAAATCAAATCAAATTAAATCAAATCAAATCAAATCAAATCAAATCAAATCAAATCAAATCAAATCAAATCAAATCAAATCAAATCAAATCAAATCAAATCAAATCAAATCAAATCAAATCAAATCAAATCAAATCAAATCAAATCAAATCAAATCAAATCAAATCAAATCAAATCAAATCAAATCAAATCAAATCAAATCAAATCAAATCAAATCAAATCAAATCAAATCAAATCAAATCAAATCAAATCAAATCAAATCAAATCAAATCAAATCAAATCAAATCAAATCAAATCAAATCAAATCAAATCAAATCAAATCAAATCAAATCAAATCAAATCAAATCAAATCAAATCAAATCAAATCAAATCAAATCAAATCAAATCAAATCAAATCAAATCAAATCAAATCAAATCAAATCAAATCAAATCAAATCAAATCAAATCAAATCAAATCAAATCAAATCAAATCAAATCAAATCAAATCAAATCAAATCAAATCAAATCAAATCAAATCAAATCAAATCAAATCAAATCAAATCAAATCAAATCAAATCAAATCAAATCAAATCAAATCAAATCAAATCAAATCAAATCAAATCAAATCAAATCAAATCAAATCAAATCAAATCAAATCAAATCAAATCAAATCAAATCAAATCAAATCAAATCAAATCAAATCAAATCAAATCAAATCAAATCAAATCAAATCAAATCAAATCAAATCAAATCAAATCAAATCAAATCAAATCAAATCAAATCAAATCAAATCAAATCAAATCAAATCAAATCAAATCAAATCAAATCAAATCAAATCAAATCAAATCAAATCAAATCAAATCAAATCAAATCAAATCAAATCAAATCAAATCAAATCAAATCAAATCAAATCAAATCAAATCAAATCAAATCAAATCAAATCAAATCAAATCAAATCAAATCAAATCAAATCAAATCAAATCAAATCAAATCAAAATCAAATCAAATCAAATCAAATCAAATCAAATCAAATCAAATCAAATCAAATCAAATCAAATCAAATCAAATCAAATCAAATCAAATCAAATCAAATCAAATCAAATCAAATCAAATCAAATCAAATCAAATCAAATCAAATCAAATCAAATCAAATCAAATCAAATCAAATCAAATCAAATCAAATCAAATCAAATCAAATCAAATCAAATCAAATCAAATCAAATCAAATCAAATCAAATCAAATCAAATCAAATCAAATCAAATCAAATCAAATCAAATCAAATCAAATCAAATCAAATCAAATCAAATCAAATCAAATCAAATCAAATCAAATCAAATCAAATCAAATCAAATCAAATCAAATCAAATCAAATCAAATCAAATCAAATCAAATCAAATCAAATCAAATCAAATCAAATCAAATCAAATCAAATCAAATCAAATCAAATCAAATCAAATCAAATCAAATCAAATCAAATCAAATCAAATCAAATCAAATCAAATCAAATCAAATCAAATCAAATCAAATCAAATCAAATCAAATCAAATCAAATCAAATCAAATCAAATCAAATCAAATCAAATCAAAT
>OY821519.1:24536781-24724281 GCA_963682025.1 Cordilura impudica | reverse complement strand
AGTAAAACAAATTAAAATAAAATAAAAATAAAATCAAATAAAATAAAGTAAAATTAAATAAAATAAAATTAAATAAAATTAAATAAAATTTAGTAAAATTAGATAAAGTAAAATAAAATAATATAAAATAAAATAAAATAAAAGAAACTAAAATAAAATAATATAATATAAAATAAAATAAAATAAAATAAATAAAATAAAATAAAATAAAATAAAATAAAATAAAATAAAACAAAATAAAATAAAATAAAATAAAATGAAAATAAAATAAAAAAATAAAGTAAAATAAAATAAAATAAAAAAATAAAACCAAATAACATAAAATAGAATAAAATAATTTAAATAAAATATAATAAAGTAAAAATAATAATCAAATAAAATAAGAAATAAAATAAATATAAAAAATATTAAAAAAAAACATGTTAATGAAACTAAATAAATAAATTACAGAAATTAAACAAATTAATTAGTAAAATAAACATAATATAAAAAGTTAACAGAATAATATACTAATTAACAATTACGAAGTAAATGCTGTATGGTACGAAAACTGAATCTAACAGGATTTTATTATTTATTTATTTATTTATATTAATTACAATGCAAAGTAAATTTGTATTCTAATTTGGGTCCAGGGATAAGCCGAGTGACAAAGACCATATGGCAGGTGTTTTTGCAGCGACAGACCAAAGCCTCTGGTGGGAATCGAACCCACGACCCCCGCATGATAGGCGAGCACGCTACCTACTCACCTACCGGGGCGCGTAACAGGATTTTAAAACAGGAAAATATTAAAAACAAAATAATTAAAATAATATAAATAAACCAATTGATATATATTCTGCAAGACAGCTTATACAGCTATTTCGGGTTGAGTCACCAACGCTCACCAGTAACCAAATACAGTTGACAGTTTAGTTGATAAAAATTAATTTCATTTATTTATTAGTACAACTTAATTTTTTTACATGGAAAAAAAACTATTTAAGCCAGAGATACAATTTTGCTGAAGAATGAAATGAGAAATCATCAATGGTTCTCGAGTTATAGCTGAAATGCTAAAGGCAACCCAGAGTACCATTTTATTGGTGATTTATGATAACTTTGTAACATTTTCCTCAAGTTGTGGTCATGCTACTAATTTTAGTCGATTATGTCTTAAAAAGATTGTCTACTTATTTAACACACTAAAGACTTTTAAAGACTATTTCACTTTCACAAACATATCACTATTTTGGAATAATCCCCAATTTTTTTTGCTCTGTAACTTTGTATGTCCCATAAATGAGTCAGACTTTTATGCATTTATGTAATGCCGATATTAACATTTATAAATTTGTTAAACATTGTAAACTAAAACAAAACAAAAACAAAACTAAGCACCAGCCTTAAGGGGCTATAACATAACATTATCATTCATGGATACTACCGAAGTAGCTCCAAACAGAGATACGCTGATTTACGTGGCAATAAAAAAAAATATCGAGCTTAAGCACCAAAGAAAAATTGTTATTTTGATTTGTTCAAAAATAAACTAAAAAAGAAAAAATAAAACTTAATTTTTCAATGCTCACAATAGATTGTTAATGCTGAAACATAAATCCAAGCAACAGCTTCGAACAAAAGCATAAGTTTGTCTTAAGCATGTGACATAAGTTAAGCGACAGCAGTAGCAGAGCAAAAATCAAAAATAACGAATAGAAAAAATCATAATAAAATCACAGATTTTAGAAGAAAAAAAATAATGCATAATAAAAGTTAAAATTGCATATAAAACTTGTCTTGTAATGAACACATACACATAGAAACAAATATAGAAACATGTCCGACAATTATATATAATTTTTGTTTTGATACCCTATCCAAATTGATAGCGAGGCATTATTAACTTGAGATATAGTTTGTACAAATCTTAAACTGACTGACAAAATAATGAGAATTTTAAAAACAGAACAAAGTTTGGTGTAAAAGTAACGATCTTTAACGTGGAGGATATTTATACCCACTATGTGGTTTTGAGTATAATGACTTTGTGCTGCTGTTTGTAACTACCAAAAATATTTGATCTAGACCCATCTTTTATTACTTTCTGAGTCGATTTAGCGATGTCCATCCGTCCGTCCGTCCGTGTGTCATGTAAACTTTGTTATCAAACTACAGGTCACAAACATGAATATATTTTGATGAAATTTGGATTATAAGCTTTCATGGGCCATAGGCTGAACGCTATTGAAATTACTGAAATTCGGTCCATGTTCAGACCTACCTCCATACAAAGGACTTCTATGAAATGGGCATAAATTGCCATAAGATCCAAATTATCATATAGATCTCAGTCAAATTGGGTTTATATGTGTTTGTTACATCCATTAATCAGTAAACCAAAAATACTCCCTATGGGAGAATTCTTAGTCATAGACTCCACATAGAGCTGCTTCCCGATCTTCACTTAAATCTATAAAAAACAAAACATATTGCACAGATTTTTATCCAATTTGGTTTGTATATATTTTTTCAAAATATAAGTGACTTTAACAAATATTGTCAGGATCGGTCCATTTCGACCTAGTCCCCACATAAATATAGCATGCGATATGAACTTTTTCATATCTGCAGCCAAAAAATTAATAACAATGCCACCCAAATTTGTTATATGTTTATTTCCTATTTCCAATTAGTTGGAACGAAGAGATAGGGTCTCTAAAACATGCTATAGGGTATCGTATAGTCGGTCTAGGCCGACTATAATTTTCTTACTTGTTTTATAATGTAACCAGAGAAGACGAAAAAAAAATAAAAAAAAACGTGATCTCAACTAAGCACTGTTAGTGCTAGTTTTAGCGCCTTTTAACTACCCAAAAAAAGCGAAATTTTTCATTGGCTTTTGTCGTCTTTCGTTTTAGTGCTCTTAGCGTTTTTTATGTAAAACAAAATTGTAAATATTTGAACAACTTCCCTCCAAATTTACACTTTTTGGTTAGAGAGATATTCCAAAAAAAAATCCGATATTAGCACCAACCAGATAAATTTCTATGAAAGAGCCATTAAAACAATTTTGGAAATAATCTAATCCATAAAAACAAAGTTTTTATTAAAACTCTTTCTTGACTTATGCATATGAGTTTTGAATCTCTCCGCGACTGTGCGTGACTTTGCGTTACTATTTTAAAATTAATCTTTAGTCACCACAAGTCCATGGACACAGTTTAAGATCGAACGGATGAGGGGAAATGGGATTTAAATCACTGAGTGACTGTACGTGAACATGCATGACTGTACGGGACTACCACAAAATTAATCTATAGTCACAACAAGACTATGGGCCAGGTTTCAGATCAATTGGATGAGCGGGAATGGGGTTGCTCCATGACAGACAGACAGACAGAGAGTATGAGTTAAAAGAGTTTAAAAATAGTGAGTACTTGTCGGGTAATATTCCGTAACATTCCATAAACGCATGATATGGAGTATGGAGTATAATTTTCTTATCTATATATTAATTGCCTAGGCGATTTCTTGTTACCGATGTTTTGTACTACAGTTTTATCCCGATTTTGACCAAACGTGTATTATTTGAAAGGAATTTCTTTTCACCAGATTTCCAGATTTTTTTTTTCTTTATTTTGAGTGAATTGCATTTAAAATTACTACTAACATATACATAAAATTATATATAATGCTATGTATGTGTTTATTAAACTTGTTAACGTGTTTGTTAATGAGTTTGTTTTCTTCATTCACAATAATCATAAACCAAAATAGTGTTGGTTTGTGAATTGGTTAAGTTGAAGAAAAAAGTTGCCTAGAATTTGCACTCGAATTTCGAGCGCTGGAAACTACCAGTTTGTTTTAATATGAATTATGAATTTGGTTTAAAAGAGGCCAAGAGAATAAAATTTTTTTTCATCACCTCAAAAATAAATTTTCAACTCAAAACTAATTTTCTATCATGTCATGTTGTTTTCGAAGACCCTACAGACGACACATTTTTTTTCAACATAAATAACTTTATTCAGTTTATTTCAGAGTTCAGAAAAAAACACACACTGAATAAAAAACTCGTACATATATGTAAATAAACATAACTTAGACCAACACATACATATTTTGATTTTCATATCAATTATGTGTGTTTCTAAATTTTGTACGGTGCCGAACACATCATAACTGTGTTTCGTTTTAATATTTCGTTATCTACACGAACATTTTTCTATCACGTATTTTTTGTTTCGATCAGACATAAACCACACAGATTCGAGTGTTGCTTTATTTGAAGTTCGTGTTCTGGCTCGTGTACTAAGAAAAAATAGAACATGTACAATAAACAAGTTCGAGTTCAGTTATATTTTAAGTCATGTTCTGGCTCGTGTACTAAGAAAAAATAGAACATGTACAATAAACAGGTTCGAGTTCAGTTATATTTTAAATTCCTGTTCTGGCTCGTGTACTGCGAAAAATTGAAACATCAATTTGCGATCTGATACACCCCGATAAAAACGACGACAATTGTTTCAACCAAATTTATTAAAATTTTATTGACCGTTTTTTATGACTTACGTTGCAAATTGTTTACAATTGTCAAATATTTTAAAATTTGATTGGCCATTTTTTTGTGATTTACGTTGAAATTATTTACAATTGTTTTTATTTACTGGTTTTTATTTTAATAAAATATGGTAATAAAATACTTAAGACACAAAAACTATTTAGCATCATAAAAGTTACAATTCCACGCAATTGATTTTTCAATAAATAGCGAGTGCGTGCGTCATTTATTCATTAAAAGTGCTTCAGTTTTCATTAGATCGTGATCTATAAGTGTACTGTGTTATTGTGTAAATTGCAAATATTTTGTGAAAACTAAAAAAATTGGAAAGCAATAACAGAAATAGGTTTTGCTATAAAAAACACGCAACTTTTAATAGCGAAACGAAAAAATTTACATGTCTGATTGAAACCTGCAAGAAAAATTTAAGTGCAGTGTGCAGTTTTTGTTTCTTAAGTATTTTATTACCATCTTTTATTAAAATAAAAATCAGTCAATAAAAACAGTTGTAAATAATTTCAACGTAAATCACAAAAAAAAAATGGCCAATAAAATTTTAAAATATTTGACAATTGTAAAAAAGGGTCAATAAAATTTTAATAAATTTGGTTGAAACAATTGTCGTCGTTTTTATCGGGGTGTATGAGATCGCGAATTGATGTTTCAATTTTTTGCAGTACACGAGCCAGAACACGAATTTAAAATATAACTGAACTCGAACCTGTTTATTGTACATGTTCTATTTTTTCTTAGTACACGAGCCAGAACACGACTTAAAATATAACTGAACTCGAACCTGTTTATTGTACATGTTCTGTTTTTTCTTAGTACATGAGCCAGAACACGTCTTAAAATATAACTGAAATTGAACCTGTTTATTATACATGTTCTGTTTTTTCTCAGTACACGTACCAGAACACGAACTTCAAATAAAGCAACACTCGAATCTGTGTGGTTTATGTGTGCTCGAAACAAAAAATACGTGATAGAAAAATGTTCGTGTAAATAACGAAATATTAAAACGAACACAGTTATGATTGTGTTGGGCACCGTAGAAATTTTAGAAACGCACATAATTGGTATGAAAATAAAGATATGTGTTGGCTGCTTTTGAACAGAACATTGTATGTTTCATGTGTGTATTTTCTGAACCTTGGTTAGGATCTTTTGCAAACACTTTTTTTTTTTTTGGTAACAAATAACTTTAGACACAAACAAATTTTGTTTCATAAAAAACACAATCACCCACCCTTAATTTGCGAACCAATTAGTTAGTGTCAATGCACAATCCTTTTCTCAATGATTTTTTGGGATTTTTTGCGTAAAAACACAATGAGTGTCAATAAAAAAAAAACTCAAAAAAATATTTTCATATTTTATTGTCCCTTTTTTATGACTTACGTTACAATTGCTTGCAAGTGTTACAATTCCACGCAATTGATTTTGCAATAAATAGCGAGTGCGTGCGTCATTTATTCATTAAAAGTGCTTCAGTTTTCATTAGATCGTGATCTACAAGTGTACTGTGTTATTGCGTAAATTGCAAATATTTTGTGAAAATTAAAAAAATTGGAAAGCAATAACAGAAAATAAGTTTTGCTATAAAAAATACGCAACTTTTAATAGCGAAACGAAAAAATTTACATGTCTGATTGAAACCTGCAAGAAAAATTTAAGTGCAGTGTGCAGTTTTTGTTTCTTTAGTATTTTATTACCATCTTTTATTAAAATAAAAATCAATCAATAAAAACAATTGTAAATAATTTCAACGTAAATCACAAAAAAAAAATGGCCAATAAAATTTTAAAATATTTGACAATTGTAAAAAAGGGTCAATAAAATTTTAATAAATTTGGTTGAAACAATTGTCGTCGTTTTTATCGGGGTGTATGAGATCGCGAATTGATGTTTCAATTTTTCGCAGTACACGAGCCAGAACACGAATTTAAAATATAACTGAACTCGAACCTGTTTATTGTACATGTTCTATTTTTTCTTAGTACACGAGCCAGAACACGTCTTAAAATATAACTGAACTCGAACTAGTTTATTGTACATGTTCTGTTTTTTCTTAGTACATGAGCCAGAACACGTCTTAAAATATAACTGAACTTGAACCTGTTTATTATACATGTTCTGTTTTTTCTCAGTACACGTACCAGAACACGAACTTCAAATAAAGCAACACTCGAATCTGTGTGGTTTATGTGTGTTCGAAAAAAAAAATACGTGATAGAAAAATGTTCGTGTAAATAACGAAATATTAAAACGAACACAGTCATGATTGTGTTGGGCACCGTAGAAAATTTAGAAACGCACATAATTGATATGAAAATAAAGATATGTGTTGGCTGCTTTTGAACAGAACATTGTATGCTTCATGTGTGTATTTTCTGAACCTTGGTTTATTTTCACCTCAAAAGTAAAGAAGTATTTTTGTTTTATATTTTTCACGTAAGAATAAATGTCAATTTTTTGTTTTTGGAACTCTTCATCGATGAGAAAATTATATTCACCTCAAAATTGTTTTCCATTCTCAAAATTTCTATACCTCAAAGCTTAACTTTTCCAAAGTAGAAATTATCAATCTGAAAATAAATAAAATTATTAACCAAACCTAATCAGTGGCCGTTACACTCGATACAGTCGATAATAACTGTTCCTCAGAGACCTTGAAAACCAAGAAGTAAAACTGGATTTTAATTGCATAAAAGGCATACAAGTATTCAGCCTTTAATGCTGTTGCTAATTATAGACTGTAATATCTTTTTCGATTTGAAAATTTATTTACTTTAAAACAAAATAATGGTCTAGGGTATTTCTAATTCGATCTCTATTATAAAGACACTCTTATTTACATGATTTTGAGTTTAAATATGTATTTTTTTTCAAATTTGTGCTGCTTGATTTGATAATTTAAGGAGTGGGGGAGGCTCTAACAACCAACATCAACAACAACAACAATAACATAAGCGTAAGCATGAGAGCTTATTACAAACTCAAACGAGAGTTCAATGTACCAGCAATTCATTTCAACTCTGTAGTTTAGTTTAATACATAGAAAAATATATGTATATATAAATCTGTATATTTAAAGAAAAATCACAAAAATCCAAATTGGTTAAAACTGTGGCTAAAAATAATTTCATTCCAAACTGCAACACTACATAAACCTCTCCAATTTTTCGACGAATGTTGTTTGTTGCTGCTGTTACATGACTGACTGACTGACTTCTTTTGAGGTTTTCTTTTTTAATGCGTAATAATAAACAACTACAAGAAACAAATATATTTTCGCTGTGCTGTTAGAGATCATGTCAATTTCGCGACTTGTATTTCACATTTATTTAATTTTATTAAATATCTTACTGCTGCTAATGCTACTAAGTATATAAATGAAAATTAATTTTAACTAGGCCATCGGGTTTGGATATTAGGGTGCGCCACATTTTTTTAACTCTTTCTTTTAACTCTGCTATGGGACAACCCCATTCCCCCTCATCCAATTGATCTGAAACTTGGCCCATAGTCATGTTGTGACTATTGATTAATTTTGGCATAGCCACACACAGTCATGCATAGTCACACCCAGCCACGGAGTGAGTTAAACCTCATTTCCCCTCATCCAACAAATCTGAAACTTGGTCCATCGACTTGTTGTGACCAAAGATTAATTTTAAAATCGACAAGCGAAGTCACGCACATGGAGAGATTCGAAACTCATATGCATTAGGAAAGAAATAGTTTTAATAAAAAGCTGTTTTTATGGGCTAGATTATTTTATTGTCAAAATTACTGAAGTTCAATTATTGGAAATAGCAGATTCCAGCACTCGAAATTCGAGTACAATTTCTAGGCAACTTTATTTTTCAACTTAGCCAATTCCCAAACCAATACTTTTATGGGTTATTATTATTGTGAATGAAGATGACAAACTCATTAACAAACACATTAACAAATTTAATAAAACACACATAGCATAAGTATAATTTTATGTATGTGTTAGTAGAAACTTGAAATATAATTTACTCAAAATAAATGAAAAAATTTAAAAATCTGTAAATCTGCAAAACGGCTAAAAAGAAATACGTTTCAAATAATATACGTTTGGTCAAAATCAGGATAAAACGGTAAACAAATCATCGGTCACAAGAAATCGCCTAGCCTATTAATATTTGAAAGCAAAAAAAAAATTTTTTTTTTGACGAAGTAAAAATAAATTTTAATGTCACCCTAATCTAAATGCAGCATCCAAATAATAATGAAACCATCAACCAACAATTTTGCAGGCTATTTTTTAAAACTAATGTTAATCAAATATAAAGATACAAATTTTAAATCATTAAGTGTGCCCCAAAAATTTGCAAGAATTTTCTGAAATTAAAAAATAATCTCAATCTTGCGGATTTTCTGCCAAACCCTCAGGAAATTGTAAGATAAATAACTTGCCGAATCTCACATGTCTCTGACTAAAATTGATATTCTTATTGCGGAGTATTGAAATAAAAAATTTACATGTACAGATAAAAATACTAGTACAAAGGTGACACATGAATTTGCAATACATTATCAAAACCCCACCCCCACCCCTCCCTCAAATACTAAGATTTAATACATTTGTTGTTGAGTTATTTTCCAAACTGCAATACAAAATAAAATATTTTACTTATAGTCTCAATGCAATTTTAATGTGTGGCAAATTATTATTATTCGGAGAGTTTTTAATTCGATAATAATTGTGGTGGCTGTTGTTTGTCAAACAAATGCACTTAGAGAAATGTTTAATAACTTAAATGAAAACAATAATATGATTTTTGATATTTCGAACCATAATCGCCAAAAAGATGTAAGAGCCACGATTTTCGATTTAAGTATTCTAAAAAAATTCAAATAATCATATCATAACTGTAAAAACTACCGCTACGAATTGAAAAACGAAAGCTATTTTAACGTAACTGTAAATTTTTAGTATGTTTACATACACTAGGAGATTCCAGCCCTCGAAATTCGAGTGCAAATTCTAGGAAATTTTGTTTTTTCATTAAATAAAGACCCTAAAGGTATGCTAATCAATTATAGCCAATTCAAAAATTAACACAAAAACAAACTCATTTTTATTACTAAACACACACATAACATAGTACAATTTTATGTATGCGTTAGTAGCAACTTTAAATGCAATTTACTCAAACTAAAGGGGAAAAAAATTAAAAATCTGTAAATCTGCAAAACGGCTAAAAAGAAATACCTTTTAAATAATATACGTTTGGTCAATATCGGTATAAAACGGTAGAACAAAACATCGGTCACAAGAAACCGCTTAGCTAATTAATATTATAGATATACAAAATATTTATTTGTTTATTTATGTTTTTTATAGAGCATTAATTACACTATAGTTTGCAGTTTGATCCTTTAATTTATCTGGCTAAAATCCAAAGTTATACCAAAAGTTGTGAACCAAGGTAAAAAAAATTATTCTATTTTCCCAAATGGAAGTTTTTAATGTATTAGTAATAATTTGTAAAAAAAAATATATATTTTTTTTTTAATACGGCTTCCCTGAATTAGTCCTCATTTTGACAACCATTTAACCCACTGTGCGACACCCAGATATTTTAATAGTTATTCTACTATTTTGGGTGGAAACGAATCCAACGAATCAAAAGTCAGCTGTTCTTCAGATAAACTATGTATGTATAGTAGAAAAAAAGTGAAAAAAGTGCACCCCCTTGGTCTGTTTTATAACGACTCCTAAAATATTTTTGGTCTAGCGTTAACCCATTCCCAGCTGTACCATTTTTAAGAAAGGAATATTTTTTAGTTTTTTGAAAATATTTCCATTTTTCTAGGTCAACATATCCAATGTCGGAACAACACGATAGGTTTTTTCAAGACGCGTTCAGCGGTGTATAGAACATGTCCAAGCATGTTCTAACTATTGTCATATTAAAAAAAAAAATATGTAATTTTTGATGGATTTTGTGTTGAAATTAGTTAATTAGAAAACCAAATCAACATTGAATTGAACATAAAATAAAAACAAATACTTTTCTACTTGTATAAACTTTATGTCATACAAAGTTTTAAAAATTGATTTAAGCACCATGCACTTATTTTTGAGGCATTTGAGTTTGACAAAAATTAAAATAATATAAATTAATTATTTTAAAAACAAATTTCATTTAAAAAATGGCTACAAAAATTTTTTTCTGCTCAAAAATTAGATAAAACTAAACTACCAACGCAGTGCTCAATAATAGGGCATTTGTTTTTTATGAGAGCACAAAAAAAAAACAAGTAAGAAAATTATAGTCGGTCTAGACCGACTATACAATACCCTATACCACGCGTTTAGAGACCCTATCTCTCAGGCCCAACTAACTGGATATAGAAAATAAACTTAAACCAAATTTGAGTGGGATTTTTATTAATTTTTTCGGCTGCAGATATGAAAAAGTTCATATCGGATGCTACGTCTATATGGGGACTAGGTCCAAAAATGGACCGATCCTGGTCATGTTTGGTAAAATCTCTTGTAATTTGCAAAAATATATACAAACAAAATTTGAGAAGAATCAGTGCAATAATTTTATTTTTTTTTTGATAGAGTTAAGTGAAGATCGGGATGCAGCTCTATATGGGGCCTATGCCTAAGAGTTGTCCATTAGGGATCATTTTTGGACTACTGATTAATGGATGTAATATATACATACAAACCCAATTTGACTAAGATTTGTATGATAATTTGGATCTTATGGTAATATATGTTGATATCATAGGGGTCATTTGTATGGGGGCTAGGTCTGAACATGGACCGATTCTCACCAATTTCAATAGCATTCATCCCATGGCCGATAAAAGATCAAATACCAAATTTCGTCAAAACATATTCATATTTGCGACCTGCAGTTTGATTACAAGCTTTACATGGACACACAGACGGACGGACGGACATCGTTAAATCGAATCAGTTAGTGATTCTGATTCGATCGGTATGATTAAAGATAGGTGTAGGTCAAATATTTTTGGTTGTTACAAACAGCAGCACAAAGTCATTATACCCAAACCACATAGTGGTATAGGGTATAAAGATTGACCTATCCAATTATTTTAAAATAACAATAAATGAGATTTTGGAAATATGGAATAAGGCTCAAATTCCAGTTTTAAGCAAAATTTTGATTTGGAGGAAGATAGAATATAAATTAAATTACAATAAAAATATAATTAATTTTTTTTAAACGCGAAAAAGTCATGACATTAAAGAAAACGTCTCGTGTTTTTTTGCTTTTTGTCTGAAAATTAGCCTGGTGTCATTGAGAAACTAAATTCATTTCTGAATTTAATAAACTCTACATTCTTGTTTAAAGTTACTCCGGAGCAGCATGAAAAAAGTATTAAATTAGCAAAATTCCATATTTTTTTTCACAGAACTGAAATGTACTTGAGAAAAGAAAAATTTCGATACCCATATTGCCTATGTTTAACCACATTGTTTCCACGCCTTTAGATTTTATAATCTATATATATAAAAATGAATCGTGGTTTTTTCGTCCGCTTAAAACTTGAAAACTACAAGACCAAAATGGATACTTTCTTCTGCGACTTTGTTTGTAACTGCCACGTGAAGGTTTAGGAAAACAGAAAAGTAGAAAAGTCTGAACAGATGGCGCTGTACGCGGTTATTCAAATTTAACATCATATATATTGAGTACTATGAGAGGGAGAGCTTTGTAAATTTGTGTGAGGCCATCTATTATTAATAAGGATAGTCCGAAAATGGTCGGTATCGGATAAGTGGGCGTGGTACCTCCCATGCAAAATTAAATTTTATTTTCATATATCTTCAGTACTGTTTTAGGGAGAGCTTTGCAAGTTTGTATGGGGTCATCTATTATTGCTATTGCTGTGAGTTGCTGTGAGTAGCCGTTGTAAAAATTAGCGTTATCGAAATAGTGGGCATGGCACCTATAAAAAAATTAATCACTCAATATCATTTGTTGTTAGTGTAAGTACATCCGACGAAAATAGGCTGGATCGGATAAGTGGGCGGGGTACATCCCCTACAAAGTACTGATTACATATTATGTACATATACCGAGTATAATAATAGGGAGTGATTTGCAAGTTTGTGTGAGTTCATCTATTATTTCTGTGATTAGCCATGGCGAAAATGGGCGGGATTGGACAAGTGGGCGCGTCACCTACCGTATAAAATAAATTTTCAAAATAATAAAAGTATCTTGAATAATATAAAAGGGAAATTGAAGATAATTTGTGTGAGTTCGTAGGTTATTAGTGTGAGTTATTAGTGTGAGTGTGAAAATGGGCGGAATCAGATAAATGGGTGGGGTTACTTCCATAAAAGTAATTATTGAACTTTAATATACTGGATCGTTTTGAAGGAAAATGTTTAAGAGAAATGGCAATTTCAGCAGCATAACAAAAATTGAAACTTCCGCAATTTTCATTCAGGTTAATTACTACTGCGGTAGTATAAGATGAAGGAGTTAATTTATCAAAAGACATTTAAATCTACTTTTGCAGGTCTTCCATCACATAATTTAATAGCAAAGTTGGATCTTAAAATAATATACTTAAATTTAAGCTTACATAAATATATATATTCTTTTTGACTTTCGGATCACCGGATGTCTGTCGTTTGTGAGCATTGCAATGCAGTTAAATTTGAGAAAGAACCGCCTGGATTGTGTTGCGTGGACGGAAAGGTGAAATTGCCAAATTGCTTCCACCACCGGAGCCATTATGCACGCTGCTTTACGTTGAATCTCCTAATTCGAATTAAAGTTGGATCTGTCATCCTTATGCCCCGAAACTATGCAATGGAACCCGATTGATTGTGACGAAATTAATGAGTAATGTGATAGTGGCAAGGATTTTGAAGGGCGGTTCAAGGGAGATGCTTAATTCCGCGAATTCCCCTGACTTCAACCGATTTGACGTTCCAGTTCAAAGGTGTTCAGTTCCCAGTGAAACTTGCATTTGCGATGACAATAAACAAGTCACAAGGACAGTCCCTGGAAGTGTGCGACATAAATCTGAAAATGTCATGCTTTTCACACGGCCAGCTATATGTTGCGTGTTCCCGAGTTGGGAAACCAACAGTTCATTTACGCTCCGGAGCAGAAAATAAAAAATAAATGGAATATATGGTGCATGAAATTGATTACAATTATTGTTCTATTCTTTTTTTAATTAATACTTGATTTTATTCTATTTTCGCCAAATGTTGGACGGGACGACGACCGTCGGGTCAGCTATCCGCATAATTATAAGATATTGAATTCAACTGAATTCGAAAATTATTGTATTCAAATCAATTATTGCGTTATCTGTTAACGGTCGATAATTTTCGATAAAAAAATTTCAAAATTATTTCAATCAAAAAATCTCTTTTGGACAAAGCGAAGTTTGCCGGGTCAGCTAGTAATAATATAATAAATTACTGTTATTTTCAATCGAGTAATGTTAAAAATATGGTGATTTGATTTCCTAACTGACTCATTTTAATACAAAGCCCATTAAAAATTACATATTTTATTGAATATCACAATAGTTAGAACATGCTTGGGCATGCTCTATATACCGTTGGACGCGCCTTGAAAAAATCATCATGTCATACCCATATCGGATATGTTGATTTGGAAAAAATTAAAATAATTTCAAAAAACTAAAAAATATACCGTTTTTAAAAATGAGCCAGCTCGGAATGTGTTAACGCTAGAAAAGAAATGTTTTTGGAATCGTTATTGAACAAACCAAGGTAGATTTCTATGGGGCCACTTTTTTCACTTTTTTATATGAGTGGCTCTAATGTATATAGATTTATCAAATTAAAAAAATTTCTTAAAAGTAAGTATTTTTTTACAGTGTATGTTTGCGGTCGTTTATCATTTAACGATTTGTTTATCGCTAAACACGTCAACCTTATCGTTTATATGATTTTATTTAATATTTATGAATCGATATTTCCATACATTTCCCAGCCAACTTATTGTGCATTGAGTCATATGGTATATATATATCAATATTATATTAATTGTATTATAATATTATTATTTATTATTATTAATTTAAATTTTTTATCATATTGACGATCTTCCATATACTGTGAGCGTCAAAATAAAGTAAACATCTTAGTTCCTCGTATTAAAGGTTTTATTAAAATGAAGTAATTAACACAAAATCTGAAATAAATATAAGGAATTCATGAATTATTTAATTATGGCTGAACTCAATAAAAAAATTTAACAGAAGTATTAGAAAAGAGAAATAAATGCACCTTATTTAGATAATGACCAAATTTTACGCGTCAAAAAAAAGTAAACAGCAAAGAAAAGGCGACAGAACTTCAATACAAAAAGTAAAATTTTAAAACTTTTTAATATCTGACTCATCTGGAGTATTTTTGCTATCGAAAAGATCGTGAATGCTTCAAAGGTAGTGGTGTAGCAGTGATAGTACGTAATAGTACGGCACGAACTCTTACCTGAAATTAACACGGAATTAATAGAAAACTTGGGTGTTAGAATAAAACTGGCCGATAATACTAACGTTAACATTTATAGTTGTTATTTTCCTGGAGGTGCTCCAGGCCCCTCTGATATAAAAAAAACTGCATTTAAGTCGGATCTTAAGTTATTTTCCAGGATTCAAGAGCATTATATCTTAGGAGGTGATTTTAACTGTAGAAATCAATCATGGGGCTGCCTACGTGCCAACTGCTGGGGAAACATTCTGTGACGGTGATCTTTTTGCTCTGCACTGTAGCAAAAGAATTTCTGGTACAGGCAGAATAAGAAAGAAGAAAAAATAATAACCTTGATCTTGAAATTATTTTCAAGTTCAAGTATGTACAAGTAAACAACACCTTATATGGTAATAGGTTGATGGCATTTTTTTTTTTTTTTTAGCAAACTGATTTATGGCGTGTTTTTCTCTTCATTGTGTTGTATTAAATCATGAACACATTCATATGCAATCATGCTGGTCAAACCACGTATTTTCTTGTATTGATCTCACTTGCTCTCATAGTCATATATGAGTGGGAGTGTTATAAATACTAGAGAATATTATGAATGCATATGAATGTTCTCAATGAATTGGTGGTGATTTTGTTTTTTAATAAACAGGTTTTTATCTGCAGATGAATGAATGAAGATGAGAAGGTTTAATGTAGTAAAGTTAAATTTAAATCGGGGAGTTGAAAAGTAGTCGTTAAAGATAAAGGTTGATGAAAAGCCTCTATAAAAATTAATTTAAAAAAAAAAAAATTAAGTTTAAAAAATTTAAAATTTATTTTAAGAGTTGAATTTGGATTTTTGAAAAAGAAGGTTGAGGAAAAACCTCTTAAAATTAAAATGTAGATTAAGTGAAATTTAAAAGTAGTGTAAAAGTTAAGAAATAAAAACAAATAAAAATTAAAATAAACTTTAAGAAAAACTTTAGATTTTATGGACATGTGAATAAATAAAAATTTGGTGTTAATTAATAATATTTCTGTTTGTGCTAAAGAAAGTTTAAAGAAATATAAAATTAAAATTAAGAACATTAAAGAGAGTTGAATTTTGATAGTTACAAAAGAAGGTTGAGGAAAAACCTCTTAAAAATTAAAAAAAATGTAGTTTTAATTTTAGAAACTTTAAGAAAAAAAAAAACTTTAGATTTTAGTGAAATGTGAATTTAGAAAAAGAAGAAAGCGTTCTGAGCAAAATTTTAAGTTAATTTAAATAAAAAAAAAAAAGAGACACTAATGTTAAGAGAGAAAATAATGTTTACAAATAAATAATTGAAAAATACAATAAACATATAAGACAACACAAGTTAAAACGAAATTAAGGAATTAAATTAAAGTTTACCTCATAAACCGATCAAGCTTATACAACAAAGTCGCATAAATAGTTCTTTGGTGTTTACTATCTCCATATAAATATTTTGTATTGAAATCCACTACAATATCATCATTAATACAGCTATGGCCGATTTTTTCAATGGAATATTGCGAGACACAACCACGGCGTCTGGCGGCAGCAGCTTCATCCTCAACAACTACAACCATATGGCGGTAATTAAAACAAACTAATTAAAATGTTTTCTTCAATCTAAATTAAATAAGATTTGTCTAACTATAAACTAGAATTATTTTTTAAAGATTTTTCTAATTATAAATCAAAATTTTTTCTAAATATAAATTTAAACAAATATTTTTCTACGTTAATAAAATTTACTAAATATAAATTTTAACTAAAAACTTTCTAAATTAAGAACTTTGCTATATATAAAATTAAACTAAAAAAATCTTCCCAAATGAAAAAAAAAAATTGAGCTAAGATTAAAAATTATAATAAGAAATATAATTTAGCTAAAATTAAAATTTTGCTGTAAAGAAAATTTTTCTAAATTTAAATTCAAAACTAAATTAAAATCACCAAACTAATAATTTTTATATATTTAGAATTACTGTAAAATTTAAAATTAACCTAAACTTAAAATTATACTAAATTTAAGAATATTTACAAAACGGTACCATATTTAAAAATAAAAAAACAAATATTTTTTTTTTTGGTTAAAGTTAAAATTAAAACTAAATTTAATTTAAAATATTATTATTATTCTGTAGTGCTAAAATTCAAATTGAGCTAAAATTAAAATATTATTAAAAGCAAAATTTTTCTAAATTAAATTGCGCTAAATATAAATTGTGCAAAAATAGTGCTAAATTCCAATTGATAAAGTTAAAATTTTGTTAAAATTAAAATTTTCCTAAAACTTAAAAATTTTCCTAAATTTAAAAATTACCCTAAATTTAAAATTTTCCTAAAACAGAATTTTGCTAAAATTTAAAAATTCTTCTAAAATTAAAATTTTCCTAAAACTTAAAAATTTTCCTAAAATTAAAATTTCCCTAAAATTTAAATTTTGCTAAGAAATAAAATTTTGCTAAACTGAAAAATTTTCTAAAAAGTATAATTTTGCTAAAATATAAAAAAAATTAAATAAGTTTTGCTAAATATGTATAATTTAAATTTAAAAACCCTTAAAATGAAGGGTAAATAAAAAAGTTTGTTAAACCCATGTAGAAAACCAAACCAAACCCAAATCTTATCATTGCTGTGGGTTACCTCCAATTGAGATGGAGTCGAGGTAACATGGTAGGGAGGGCAAAAGGGGCAGAACACCTCGTCCCCAATCCCAAGGTAAGTATGGCCATCCATTCACTAGCGACCATAGAATGTTTTGACAGTTTTTTTGTAAATCGCACGTGAAATACTGTAGTGCGGTTTCCCTGGGCCTGAGCAAGACCCCACCCATCCGGCGAGCTAGGCCCCTACGCCAGCACGTGCGACCAGCAAAGGCTCAGGGAAACGGAAGCGGATCTTCCACCAACGCCACACCATTACAATTCTTCACGATTTAATAGCAATTAATAAATTTGGCATTGTCTATCCTCCGGAGCCTACTTTAATTCCAGCAAGTAGCAGAGCTAATCCATCTGTCCTTGACTTTTTTATTTCAAATGTACCCGATAAACTTTCTGCGCCGTTTACTCTAGACAGGCTTAGTTCAGACCATTTACCGGTTTATACTACTTTTGATTCATGATATCAGTCTACTAATAGCATTAAGTACGACTATTATCACACTAATTGGAATTCTTACAAGAGATACAATAATATTAATGCTGGTCATTTATTAAATGTACCGCTGAATAATGTAAATGATATTGACAATTTGGTAATGAAATTTACATCACTTTTGCAATATGCTATCGAACACAGTGTTCCAAAGAAAAATTGTCCAAATATTTTTATTAAACGTTTGCCAAGTCATATTCTAAATTTAATAACTCTGAGAAATAATTCTAGAAGAAACTGGATTAGATATAGACTTCCAATTTATAAAGCTCAAACGAAATATTTTAATAATGTTATTCGTGACAAAATTTTTAGGTTTAGAAACTCCAGATGGAATAATTTGCTGAAAAGCCTTGATAGATCTTCTCCGAAGTTTTGCAATATTTCTAAAATTATCCGAAAGAAGACGAAATGCATTCCAAGCCTCAAATTAAATGGTAAATTGTATACAACAAATATTCAAAAATCTGAAATACTTGCTCAAAAATTTTTTTCGAGCCAATCTATCTCTACAAATTTGAGCGATTTAAGTACAAGTGAGACTGTTTCCACGTCTATTAGAATACTGAATAATCAAGATTACTCAATGAATAGTGGAGATATTGTGAATATCTCAAGTATCAAAAGCATTATAAAGAATTTAAAGAATAAAAAAAGTCCAGGGATAGATAGTATCTCCAATAAATGCATAAAAGCCATGCCATGCCATTATAACACGTCTGTATAATGCTTGTTTTAGGATGTGTTACTTCCCAATAAGTTGGAAAAAATCTAAAATAATAGCCATTCCCAAAACGGGAAAAGATCATTCCAGTCCCGACGGATACAGACTAATAAGCCTCTTTAACACTATGTGCAAGTTATTAGAGATACTCATAAAGGATAAATTAGTTAATTTTATTGAAGATTGCAATATTCTTCCCGTCCAGCAATTCGGGTTCCGTGCTCAACACAATACTACACAACCATTAGTTAGAATCAAGAAAAGAGTAAAAAAAAATTTTAATCATCAAAAATCTATTGCATTGATTTTACTGGACATAAAATCTGCCTTTGATTCAGTTTGGCATGACACTCTTATTCATAAGTTAATCGCCATTGGTTTAGATATTCAAACAATAAAATTACTTAAAAGTTACCCGACGAATCGGCCATATAGAGTTCATATTGGTGAACATTTTTCCGAACAATACAAAATTCTAGCGGGTTGTCCTCAAGGCTCATGTCTTTCTCCTATCCTCTATAATATTTTTACCTCTGATTTCCCATCCTTGTCTGGATGTGAATCCTCAATATTCGCTGACGATACTGCTATCTTAAGTTCCAACACTTTGTCCAACGACATATTAAGTAATCTACAAAGATCTGTTAACATAGTAATTGATTACTTTAAGAAATGGAAAATTTCGGTAAATTCTTCTAAAACCCAATCTATTTACTTTTCAAGAAAAAGAAAAGAGTGTTTCTTACCTCAGTATAATATTCAAGTTGATGGCCTAGATATACCTTGGGAGAACAGTGTAAAATATCTTGGCGTTACACTGGACAGTAAAATGTTATTTAATGAACACATCAGTTCCATTTGTTAACAAAATAAATATTACAACCAGAATCATGTACCCATTTATAAATAGGATGTCTGATCTAAACATTGAAAATAAACTTTTAATTTTAAAGGTAATTTTTCACGCAATCCTATTTTATGCTGCTCCTGCATGGCACGACACGGCTGATTGTCATCTAGGACCCAGTTTTTAAGATATCAGTTAAACCTAGTTTTGTTAAACCCAGAATTTATTCATCAATTCCTTTATGAATTTGGACATGTCTGAAAAAATTAATTCTCGGTTTAACTAAACTAAGTTTAACTGACATCTCAAAAACTGGGCCTAAGACGTTTACAAGTTTGTCAGAATAAGCTGCTGAAAATGTTTTATAATTTACCACCATATTTTTCAACATCACGCCTACACTCACTATCAAATATCCAATTAGTCAAGGATAAAATAAATACTATTACTGAAGCTTTTTTTAATAGATGTGCTAATTCTCCTTACGAACACATTAAATCTTTATGTCCTTAACAAGTTTATTTTTAACTACAAATACATATATCCCGTTTTTATTAAAACTTTTTTTTTTTTATTGTTAAAGGGTTTTGTAAATTTTTCCTTTATATATTAAGTTACTTTTTAAGAAAGTTATCTTACTATGTTCACACTATATTTAAGTTGAAAAGTCAAAATTGGCTAAACTCTTTATATGTATATATTAAAATTATTGTGAATCTGAGATAATATTTTAAACAATAAATACATTTGAAAAATTTGAAACATTTAATATTTGGTTTATTTTCATTTGGTCTTAAGCCCCTTATGTAGTCTTCTAGGCAGCGACTCGACAATTTTTTTTTGTTATATCAGGGGAGATTATGCTCCATTCTTTCTTTTGAACCATCTTTGAGGTTGCCTTGCTTGAAAAAGGCCTTCGACATATTTATACCCTATACCACTGTGTGGTTTTTTTTATTGGTTAGTGTCTCTAAGCAAATCTGTCAAGATTTTCCCACAGATGCTCGATTGGGTTAACGTCCGGGGACTGCGACGGTTAATCAGGTGTCTTAGGAGTCCGGTACAATAGCCACTCTTTCACAACTTTAGATGTAAGCTTTAGATCTTTGTCCTGTTGGGAGATGCTATTTCCAGCCATGCCTTATTTCTCGACTCTAGAGCCAACGTTGTCCTTCAAAATGGCTAAGTAATCTATTTGGTTCATAGTGGATTACCAACACCTGTTCCCGCCATATAGCCCCAAAACATAACTGAACCCCCACTGTATATAACAGTTTTGGTAACACACTTTTCTTTGCATGTTTCATTCTTAGCACGCCATATTTTTGGAGGCTTTTTCGCACCGAAAATTCCGAATTTCCTCTTATCTGTTTATAATATGCTTTTCCACATAGACAGAACCTAATTTTTCTACTTTTTATCGAAATTCATTAGCTTGCTCTGATTCGCCTTGGATATGTATGGTTTCTTGCATGGTATCCTTCCATGTAGACCGTTTTTGTGAAGCGATCTCTTTACTGTACTCGAACTTAATGGTTTGCCTGATGTCTGCGTTATGTTTTCTTATAAATTAACTGCAATTTAGGCTGAATATGTCTTCACTTCTCTTACTAACTTCAGTACCACTAAGCTGCTTTGGGCGTCCAGATCCCTCTGCGGAAAATTTCCCGAAATTACAATTTCCCGAAATACAATTTCCCGAAAACAATTGCCCGAAAAAACAATTCCCCGAAAAAAAAATTCCCCGAAAAAACAATTCCTCGAAAACAATTACCCGAAATTACAATTTCCCGAAAACAATTTCCCGAAAACAATTTCCCGAAATTACAATTTCCCGAAATTACAGTTTCCCGAAAACCATTTCCCGAAAATAATTTCCCGAAATTACAATTTCCCTATTTTTAGCTTACAACTTCCCATATATTCTTGATTTCCCCCATAAAAAAAAACTTGCTGCATACGATTTCTCGAAAAAACAATTCACCCACCCCGCACCCCAACCTTCCTCTTCCACCCTCCCTCGTCATCCGGACCTATTTATTGGAGTGTCATACGCTTATTTTTTCATTGTGACTTTGAACACTTCGGTATTCAGACCTCTCGACGGATAACGCTCACTGCTAAAGAAAAAATCGTTAATGAGCTGAAAGATCTTGCCCGGACCACTACAACAAGTGGTCATGAACTGATTGATCGCGCTTCGGCCGGAATTTCTGATGGTATTGTTTCGGAAATGCCATCAACAAGCTATTTGAAGAAATAGTAATTTCGGGAAATTGTAGTTTCGGGAAATTGTGTTCGGGAAATTGTATTTCGGGAAATTGTAATTTCGGGAAAATGTATTTTCGGGAAATTGTGTTCGGGAAATTGCAATTTCAGGAAATTGTCATTTTGGGGAATTGTTTTCGGGAAATTGTAACTTCGAGAAATTGTTTTCGGGAAATTGTTTTCGGAAAATTTTCCGCAAATCGTCCAGATCTCGTTAAATCTTCAACCTGATGGTGTTTGGCGCATTCATCAACTACTTGTTTTATTGTGCAGTGGTTCCTACCCACAACTTCGCCAATTTCACGCAAAGATTTAAATTTTTCTTTTTAATATAAAATATTTTCCGAGTATAAACCGATATTTGCTTTCCCATAGTGAGAATATTTGCTTTTACATCTTTTTATATATTATTAATTAGTACAAATCAACTTCAAATGACTTTTAGTCAGAGTTCAGAAAAAAACACACACTGAATAAAAAACTCGTACATATATGTAAACAAACATAACTTAGACCAACACACACATATTTTTATTTTCATATCAATTATGTTTGTTTTTAAATTTTCTTCGCTGCCCAACACAACCATGACTGTGTTCGTTTTAATATTTCGTTATTTACACGAACATTTTTGTAACACGTACTTTTTGTTTCCATCACACATAAAGCACACATTGTTGAGTGTTGCTTTATTTGAAGTTCATGTTCTGGTACGTGTACTGAAAAAAAAAACAGAACATGTACAATAAACAGGTTCGAGTTCAGTTATATTTTAAGTCATGTTGTGTCTCGTGTAGTAAGAAAAAACAGAACATATACAATAAACAGGTTCGAGTTCAGTTATATTTTAAACACGACTTTAAACACGACTTAAAATATAACTGAACTCGAACCTGTTTATTGTACATGTTCTGTGTTTTTTTCAGTACACGTACCAGAACATGAACTTCAAATAAAGCAACACTCAAAAATGTGTGCTTTATGTGTGATTGAAACAAAAAGTACGTGATACAAAAATGTTCGTGTAAATAACGAAATATTAACCGTAGAAAATTTAGAAACGCACATAATTGATATGAAAATAAAGATATGTGTTGGCTGCTTTTGAACAGAACATTGTGTGTTTCATGTGTGTATTTTCTGAACCTTGATTTTGCATTTAAACATATTTTTTTTATAATAAAGATGGCATAAATCAACGATTTGAAATCAAAACATAAATACGCGAATTTTTGTTTTGTCACGCAAAAATATTTATAGAATATTCTATCAATCTACAAGTGGTGCCCTGGTACTACATCAAGCACTAGTATTTTTATATAAAAACTCTAACCCCGTTTGCACTACTGTCATTTGTTCTGATAATTGTACTAGTAGCTTTTAGACAATTATCGCTTATTCTCCTGAAGGGTGTTTATTAAATTTTGCTAATGTGTTTGTGTTAATGTGTTGAGTCTGTTTCTTCATTTAAAATGAGTTGAATTGTGAAGCATACCTCTAGGGTTTTTATTAAACGAAAAAATAAAATTTCCTAGAATTTGCAATCGAATTTCGAGTGCTGGAATCTGCTAGTTATATTAATTATATTATAATATTATTATTTATTATTATTAATTTAAATTTATTTTTATCATAATGACGATCATCGATATAAGTATAACAATTACAATTTTGGACTTAAGATAGTACAAATAGGATAAATTCATCAAAATTAGTTCAAACGTTTTTTCAATTAAAAAAACTTCTTCTTGGGCTTCATTCAGTAAAACGATTCATATGGGGGACTAGAAAATTTGTAAGAAAAACAAAAACAAAAGGCATATTTTGTAGTCAGTCCTGTGAACCCAAGATAGTGCTCTTAAGATCAGGCTCTTAATTTTTAAAAAACGAAAATCAGAGTTCACAAATTAATACATTGAAAACTTGGTGCACCCGAGAAAAAGACTTTAAACTCAATTTTTTTTTTTTCGAAACAATAAAAAATAATTTTTTTTTTTCATTTTAAGTTAAATTTTTAAAAATAAAATCAAAGAACAGATGTGTTTTACATAAAAAAAAATGTGAAACATTAAACTATTTTTAATCTAAAATTCGAAAGAAAACATCTCATAACCAAAAAAAGAAAATCTATTTATACAAATTAAAATCTATTCTTATCAAAGAATACAATACAAAAAATACCCTATATGAAGTGTTTCTTTGCCAGCAAATATTTATCATTCATTCAATGTATTGCCTGCTCTCACCCCCCAGCCACCGCCCTCAATCAATCAATTAACTTTTTGTCTATTTGGTTAAACTAGAAATAATATTTTCTTTGACTTTTGAAAAACACAACAACAAAAAATGCATATCATATATTATTGGTAGCCATCCACAAACAGACAGGCATTCATCCAGCTATCTATACAACATAATACTTCTAGCCCCTCCCTCTCCCCTCCCCCTCCCCACACCAACTTACTGAATGCCAGCGTATAACCAACATGTGTGCAACAGTTGTTGTTTGATAAACAATTCGGAAACAATTCTTTCCAAAACTACAAATATATATGAATACACTTTATTACAATTCCCCTTCATTAGGAATTGGAATTTTAAGTTTTCTTGACTATAAATAGTAAATAAAGTGATTAATTTAAAAATAAATAAAAAATAAAAAAAATAATATGAAAAAAATGAAGTTTTCAATTCTGAACTTGCACATAACAAATTTCTTAAATGTCATGAATACTTTTTATTCAATAGATTTCATTAATTGGCTTAATTTCGTATGATAAACTCATGGTATGGTTTTCGAGATATGGAGTGTTAAATGCTATTGAAGTTTATAACTTTGGTGGTGGTGGTGATAGTTGGGCTGTTGCTTATTTCAAACTGTTCTTCTTCTTTTGCTGTTGTAACAAAAATAAAAATCCATTATCTTGATGAATATTTATATAAATAGTTGGGGGAGGGAGTTGATTTTTGTGTTGTTTTTTTTTTATCAAAGTCACATCAATTTGGCTTGTTTACATTTAATTATGTGACCCAGTAAAATGAATGAGCAACTGTCTGATTGTAGACGTCATTGTGTTTGTTGTTGTTGTTTTTATAGATTTAAAAATTTTGAAATTGTAGTGGAAATATTTTGGAATATTACAGACAGTTTCTTCTAAAATAAAATAATAATGCACTTTCGGTGATAAGTGCTTAAAAATTTTGAGGTTAGAGGATTTTGAAAATATATAAAGTGGAGTGAATAAGTATTAGGGGTATTTGAGCCCATAATTGGAAATTCGCTCGAAAAAAGGCTCATTTTGATAGATACAGGAAAATGTTGGAAAAATAGGATTTCTTTTGGCTCAATAATACATCGTACTTAAAAGATGGCGAAACATGTGGGTCTATGTATGTGAGAGCCCTGGGTCGGGGCGACTGGCAGATTGGGGCGCCATATATAAAAAATTAAAGCAATTTTATTTAAAAAATTAATTGTAAATAACTAATGATTAAATATATAAAAAAAATGTATTTTTTTTGATCGTTATTTGAAAGAAAACCACATTTATCACATTTCACAAAATTTGTTTTTTTTTTCTTTTTGTTGGACTGAACAGTATGATAACTAAACGGACAACGACTGTGAGGAACGGGAGCTAGTTTTTCGAAACAATGAAATTCATATTTATAATTTCTCTCTTTTTTCGTAAATAAAAAAAAATCCGTCATTATACAGAGTACATCATTTATGCCGTTTTCTTTTCTGACAAAAAAATTTAACATTTTATTTGCACCTTTTACGAAAAGTGTATTTTTTTAAATATGAATTAAGAGCAACCCTATCCTATACATCAATCGAAAAACCTCAAAGCCATTGACTTATTTCAGGTCATGTAAGAATATTTCCTAATTGTTCCCTCTTTTCGAATATTTTCACCCTATGACTCCAAAGAGAATAATCAAAATTTTTTTTGCATTTTATGAACACAGCACTTTGAGACCTTTTCGAAAAATGTGCAAATAAAATGCGACATTTTTTTTTTTTTGGTCAAAAAAGAAAATGGCATTAGAAAGTGGTTAACTTCCTTATTCCTTATTTTCGTAAAAAAAAATGTATGTATTAAATTTTATAAAAATGGAGCTTTGTGCGTTGGTTTGAGGTTTATAGGAGACTACATCAATGGAGCGATTGTCTAGACATTTCGACAGTAGGTAACCGCTTATCTGGAAGAAAAAATAGGCTATATTTTTTGGATTTTTTAAGTAGGCGTGGCACCTCCCATATAAAGGGAATTTTTAACATCTAATTTTAACATATAATATCTAGAGTAGCACGGCAGCAAGAGTTCTGAAACTATGTACATGTACATATTGAACTAATTTAAAGAGTTTCGAAAAAAATGGGCGGGATCGGATCTAGAGTACTGAAATAGAGAAAGCCTTAAAATTTTTTGTGAGTTCAGAAATTATTAATGTGAATAGTTGCCCAAAAAATGGGCGAGATCGGACCAATAGGAGTGGCACCTCTTATACAAAAAATATGAAGTACTATGAATTTAACAGTCTTGAAACTTTTGACAGGTACATTAAATTACAAACAAAAATCACCAAAGTCAAAAATCGCCAAAACCGAAAATCGCGATTAACAAAAATCGCCAAAACAAAAATTTCCAGAACAAAAAATAGAGAATAGCAAAAATCGCAAAAAATAAAACAATAATCGCCAAAATCAAAAGTCGCCAAAACCTAAAATCGCGAATAACAAAAATCGCCAAAATCAAAAATCGCTAAAACCAAAAGTCAAAATTCACAAAAAATAAAAATCGCTAAAATCAAAAAAATCAAAAAAAAAAAAACAATTCAATACAATTCAATTTATATATTGTTAACATTAATATAATTTAGTATACAATAATTTAGTTTTTATGAATAAAGAGTTCAGTTAATTTTGACTTTTCAACTTTATTATATATACTAGCAGATTCCAGCCCTCGAAATTCGAGTACAATTTCTAGAAAGATTTATTTTTCAGCTTAGCCAATTCACAAACACTTGTATGGTTTATTATTATTGTGAATGAAGATAAGAAAGTCATTAACAAACACATTAACAAATTTAATAAAACACACATAGCATATGTATAATTTTATGTATGTGTTAGTAGCAACTTTAAATACAATTTACTTAAAACAAAGGAAAAAAAATCATGTGATCCGATTACAGGGGAGATGTGTAGACATCTAGTAATTAAATATTTTTTATGGCACTTTTTTTAAATCAAACAGTAAGCGTCATTTATGTATCATTTATGCTAATATAAAATATTTATTATTATTATTTCAACCGGTTAATTTTTAATTTTGCGTTTTTTATTTTTAATTTTTTTCTTTTATAATTTTTTATTTTTAATTTTTCGTTTTTAATTTTTTTTTTCATTTATTATTTTAAATTTTTAATTTTTTATTTTTCATGTTTAATTTTTCGTTTTTCATTTTTCATTTTTCATTTTTTTTTTATTTTATATTTTTCGTTTTTGATTTCTAATTTTTATTTTTCTTATTTCAGTTTTTATTTTTTTCATTTTTTATTTTTCTTTTTTCATTTTTTATTTTTCATTTTCAATTTTTCGTTTTGCTTTTTTACTTTTAATTTTTTTTTTAATTCTTCATTTTTTATTAATTTTTTATTTTTCATTTTTAACTTTTCGTTTTTCGCTTTTCATTTTTATTTTTTATTTTTCATTTTACGTTTTTCAATTATTATTTTTCATTTTTTGTTTTTCATTTTTTATTTTTCTTAATTTTTATTAATTTTTTATTTTTCATTTTTAACTTTTCGTTTTTCATTTTTTATTTTTCTTTTTTATTTTTCATTTTTCGTTTTTCAATTTTTATTTTTCATCATTTTTCGTTTTTCATTTTTTATTTTTCGTTTTTCATTTTTGTTTTTCATTTTTAATTTTTCGTTTTTCATTTTTCATTTTTAATTTTTCGTTTTTCATTTTTTATTTTTCATTTTTCCTTTTTTCATTTTTTATTTTTCTTTTTTATTTTTCGTTTTTCAATTTTTATTTTTCATGTCACACCGACTTTGTCTTACGTCTTACATGTTACGCTATTTTGTGGTTGTATTGTGAAATATAAATTTACGCCCCTGCGCGTATAGATGTTTACACATCAAAAATTAAAAATCTGTAAATCTGTAAAACGGCTAAAAAGAAAAACCTTTCAAATAATATACGTTTGGTCAAAATCGGGAAAAATGGTAGAACAAAACATCGATCACACAGAATCGCCTAGCCTATTAATATTATAGATAATAATAATAACAATAAAAAGATAAATAATTTAATAAAATTTAATCTTAATCACATTAGATCCATTTATAGCATAATTATTTTTAAAATTAATTTATTGTAGCTGATGAAGTATTTAAGTTTAGTAAATTTTTAAATACCCAGTGTTTCAATCAGCTTATTTATCGCCTTTATTTGCTGCTTTTTTGCCAATCCTTTCTTGGTTCAGCTCTTGATTTCGCTGCTGGGGTTTTTTTTTCTTTTTTTATTTTTGTTCCTTTACAATAATTCTTTGCCCTGTGGAATAAAGTAGTCGCATCTAAGATGCGATCGTGATGAGAGCTATAATTCGCTGGATTTCTGTTGAGGTTTGCTCCAATACTAAGCAACCAAAAAGCTCTTAAAGGAAGAAACCTAAGCTTTCTTTTGAGCAGAAAAGGGCCTTTTTAAAAAAAAGTCAAGAAATTTTGATTTTGCGAAAAAAGTAGAAAAAAAATTTTTTTTTCTTTTTTTCGAAAGATTAAAGAAATAGCTATCTAAATTTTAAGGGACAAATTTTACTAAAAATAATAGGTTAAGTTACACAGATGAGAAAAAACACCTGCTTGGCCAAAATGTCAAATTTTGACCCCCTCTAACTCAGAGAGTTCTCGACCGGTCTTTTTGAAAAATTGTGTCTAAACTACTATCCAATACGACTAACCTTGGTGCAAATTTCATTCCGATCGAAAGATATCGGTTTCAAAAGTTGGATCACTTGACATGAAACGCCCCATATATATATATATATGTATATATATCTATAATATAAATAGGCTAAGCGATTCCTTGTGATCGATGTTTTGTTCTACCGTTTTATCTCGATTTTGACCAAACGTATATTATTTGAAAGGTATTACTTTTTAGCCGTTTTGCAAATTTTTTCCTTTATTTTGAGTAAATTGCATTTAAAGTTGCTACATCAAATTATACAAAGCTATGTGTGTGTTTATCAAATTTGTTAATGTGTTTATAATAACAATGAATTTGTCTTTTTGCGTTGATTTGCGAATTGACTATAATTTATTAACATACCTTTAGGGTCTTTATTTAATGAAAAAATAAAATTTCCTAGAATTTGCACTCGAACTTCGAGGGCTGGAGTCTGCTAGTAGATATGAACACGTATGTTCATATATAGTTTTTTTATTCAGAAATTTACTGTTACCTCATCAGAGCTTTTTTTGAACTAAACCCAAATTTTATCATGAAAATTAAAAAGAAAAGGAATCTTAAAAAAAATTTTACTAAATAAATACACATTTATTTATTAAACATTTGAAGTGAAAGCTTCTCGTTTCAAATAATGTAAAATAACAAGCCCTGAAATCTACTCAAATGGCGAAATTTTATTACAATTGCATTCATAGACCTCTACCTAAATTTGTTAAAAACCATTTTGTCTATCGTTTTATATTTACATATTTACACACGCACATATTTGTTTTGTATTTTTCAAAATAATTAAGTTCATTATTATGTCTACTTATTAAAGTTTTATATTTACAAAATTTTCATTTTCAGTATTTGTCAGTTTGACATGAAAATTATGCTTTAAATGTTATAAAGTTATGCGGTCATGAAGTCATGCGCCAATAATTGCTTGCTATAGCTTTATTACACCAACAATGGAGCCAAGAGAACTCTCTACGTTATGAATTAATGTTGACGGGTAAGTAGAAGTAGAAATAGAAAAAAAAAAACAACGAACTAACAAAAAAAAAAGCAAATATGTACATACAAGTGTAAGGTGGCTCTTATATAAAAGGCGTATAGTTATTTATATAACAAACTAAATGAAACACCAGCTAATTAAAGCATAACGTAAATAACACGAACGAAAGAAGAGTGAGGAATTTTTATAAAGTTTTTTTAACATTAATCTATGACCAATTGACAGCCAGTTTTACCACAATTGGTTTAAATTGTACTAGCAGATTCCAGCGCTCGAAATTCGAGTGCAATTTCTAGGCATCTTTATTTTTCAACTTAGCCAATTCACAAACCAAAACTTTTATGGTTTACTATTATTGTGAATGAAGATAACAAACTCATTAACAAACACATTAACAAATTTAATAAAGCACACATAGCATATGTCTGTATAATTTTATGTATGTGTTAGTAGCAACTTTAAATGCAATTTACTAAAGTAAAGGAAAAAATTTAAAAATCTGTAAATTTGCAAAACGGATAAAAAGAAATACCTTTCAAATAATATACATTTGCTCAAAATCGGGATAAAACTGTAGAAAAAAAAACATCGGTCACAAGAAATCGCCTAGCCTATTAATATTACAGATAAGTGTATAAAGTTCCTTAAATAAGATTTAAATCCCTGGTTTATGCACAGTAAAATATGTACACATATGTATCTGTTGATACTCTAAATATTCTATGTTGTGTGGGTAAAATAAAGGCCACCCTAAAAACAATAAAATTAAATGTAAGGTAACTTGTTTTGCGTGTGTAAATGTATGAGAATGTATGTAATCTGTGTGTACTTATGCTAATGAGGTCAGTCCAAAGTAATTGCATTAATAGATTTATTTTGAACAAAAAAAAAAAAAAAATATTCAAAAACAAACATGCATACAGAGCAACAAAAACATAAAAATATGTGTAATAAAGAGTAAAAAATAATAAAATGGTTAAGATTTAAATAAACAACAATTAATGAAAGGGTGATCGCTGCATTTTGTTAAGATTGACTTATTTCATCCAAGTGGCCCAATCTCAATTTAAAATGTTAAAATAGAGGCACAGAAATGACCTATTTTGAGGGTACGAGGGCGGCTCAATAAAAAAAAAAAAAACAAGTGAGAAAATTATAGTCGGCTATACGATACCTTATACCATGCGTTTAGAGACCTTATCTCTTAAGCCCAACAAATTGGATATAGAAAGTAAGCATAAACCAAATTTGAGTGGCATTTTTATTAATTTTTTTGGTTGCAGATATGAAAAAGTTCATATCGGATGCTATATCTATATGGGGACTAGGTCCAAAAATGGACCGCTGCTGACCATGGCTGGTAAAGTCTCTTGTATTTTGCAAAAATATATACAAACAAAATTTGAGATGAATCAGTGCAATATTTTTGTTTTTTTATAGATTTAAGTAAAGATCGGGAAGCAGCTCTATATGGGGCCTATGACTTAGAGTTGTCTCATAGGGATCGTTTTTAGACTACTCATTAATGGATGTAATAAACACATGGAAACCCAATTTTACTAAGATCTATACAACAATTTGGATCTTATAGCAATTTATGTCGATTTCATTGGGGTCATTTGTATGGGGCTAGGTCTGAACATGGACCGATTCTCACCAATTCCAATAGCGTTCATCCCATGGCCGACGAAAGCTTATATATGAAATTCCGTCAAAATTTATTAATATTTGCGACCTGCAGTTTGATTACAATGTTTACATGGACACACAGACGGACGGACGGACGGACATCGTTAAATCGACTCAGAAAGTTATTCTGATTCGATCGGTATAATAAAAGATGGGTCTAGGTCAAATATTTTTGGTAGTTACAAACAGCAGCACAAAGTCATTTTACCCAAACCACATAGTGGTATAGGGTATAAAAATATTTTTCAACATAATGTCTTTTTAGCTCAATACACTTAGACCTAGTTTTTGAGATATCAGTTAAACCTAGTTTTGTTAAACTCAAAATTTATTAATCAATTCCTTTATGAATTTGGACATGTCAGGAAAAATTAATTCTCGGTGTAACTAAACGAGCTTTAACTAACATCTCAAAAACTGGGCCTTAGTCCTACGATTCTTCAATTTTTGTATCCCTTCCAAAAAATAGTACTTTTCGAGGTCCATAAAATTATGCATCTTTGATCAATAATTTCATCGTTGAAGCTAAATCTCTTTCCACCGAGCCATTTCCTTATGTTTGGATATACGAAATAGTCACTGGGGGCTAAGTTCGGAGAATATGGCGTACGTGGTACCAATTCGTAGCCCAATTTATGGAATTTTGCCATTGAGACATGATTACGTTTAACGTTTATGGTTAATTGAGAGCAAACGCGGCACCCATCTTGCATACAGCTTTCTTAAACCCAACTGATAACACTGTAAGTAGGTGAAAATGACACACCAAAACGCCGAGACACGTCAACCTAATTTTGGATCGTAGAATCCAGTGGTGTACCCCGTTTTGAAAAGTTAGCTCAAAATCACGAGATATTTCTATTTTAAATTTGTAGTAGATTTAAGGCGATTTTTGATTTTATTTGAATGAAAAAACTTTAAAAACTTGTTTAAAATCAATTTGTTTATTGTTTATTTGTCAAAATTTATATCTAGAAAACACGGACGTCAATTTTCAAATGGACATGGAACTATATTTGCTCTTATTTTGATGATTTTATAAATTTTTTTGGATTTATTCAACTTATACTCTTTGTTTGCAATCGTCCAGCAGAAATCAGCAAGCATTGAGTCAATTCTTTTTCCAGCGAAACGGTCTTCGAATGCCATTATAGTTTGATGAAATCTTTCGCCAGTTTCTGCTGTTTCTGTGGACAATTTTCGTTCGTAAAAATTGTAATGTGCATGTAACGTGTGGATTTTCAACGACATATTAACGCCAAGCTTGTCGAAAGACGTCATCATGTTGTCAATATAATCACGGTACTCTGGTGAGCGAATTTTACAAAGAACGTTTTCAATATATATGATATATATGTTGTAGCATCTGTTTGTAATAGGGATGCCAATCCCAAAATCCCGAGTACCAAAATCATTATAATTATTATGGCCCCAAATTGTAAGAGGTAAACTAATTCTGCTTCAATATAGATGTCTATTATTTCAACGGTTACATTTTGTTGAAAAAAAAATATATAAATGGATTTTGCAAGAGCTTTTGCAGGTTTTTCCCTCAAATAAAATCAAAAATCACCCCAAATCTACTACAAATTTAAAATCGAAATATCTCGTTATTTTGAGCTAACTTTTAAAAACGGAGTCTACCACTGGATTCTATGACCCAAAAATTAGTTGGGGTGTCTCGGTGTTTTTGTGTGTCATTTCAAAAAGTTCAAATTTTACTTACTGTGTAATTTAAAATCAAAAAAAAAAAAAACACCGCCATATGAAATGCATATGGCTTCAACAATCTCACCACTTTTACTTTTCGATCGACCAACACCATATCGTGGATATTTTCGACATTTTCGGATGTATTGACCTCAATTGGCCGTCCAGAATGTTCAACGTCATTTGAATTTGTGCGACCACAATGAAAGTCAGTAAACTATTTATTTACCACTGAAATTGATAGCGCAGAGTCCACATATTGTTTTACAAGCCTTTCCTTGGTTTGATTGACGGTTTTTTTTTCTCAAAAAATAATGTTTAACTAGCAGATTCCAGTCCTCGAAATACGAGCGCAAATTCTAGGAAATTTTATTTTTTCATTAAATAAAGACCCTAAAAGTATGATAATCAATTATAGCCAATTCGCAAATCAACACAGAAAAACAAACTCATTTTTATTACAAACACATTAACAAATTTAATAAACACTGTAACACTGTGGAACAAATTCAGGTTAGCAAAAGTTAGTTCGCTTCTGAGCGTGAGGGGTGAAAATAGAGGCTAAATTAGAAGACCCGTATCGAGGCGTTTGTTTATGTTAGTTTGCATTTTTTTTTTTAATCGACCTTCGAACTTTGCAGTCAAATGCCGATTTTCAGCATATTTTTTATATGGTTTTTTGGCTATAACTCGTCGACTAATTGATATTTTTTCAATCTGTAAAAGCCAAATTATTGCTACAATTAAGCAATTAAAATTGTTTAGAAAATTGATTTAGAAAATTTTTGTTGTGCTTATGAAGCAAAATGTTGGAAAAATTATTTTTTTTTTTCATTTTTTTTTAAATATTTTCCACAAAACTAAGTCTTTTTTGCTTTCTTTCTGTTTGATCTATAATATGCTTCTCAGTTTCTTCAATAAAATTCATTTGAAAAGAAAATGGTCTTAGTCGATAATTTGAGTTAAAAATCCGAAAACCATTAAGCAGTGCCAAGTGTCCAATTACCATTACCGCACTCAGAATTCGTTCCAGTACCAACATAGCGAAGTATTGATCGTCAAACAGATATCAGTACTACATCCGCCGCTGCTACATCCATGGCTTTCTTATCAGAATACGACTCTGGTGAAGGTACATCCTATGAAACATCAAAGGACCCAATCCTAGCCACACAAAACCAATTGGATGGAATTGCTGCAAATTTGTGTTTGACTCAGAAAAAATCAGAATTACTGGCTTTATTTTTGAAAGGAAATAATTTGCTGGCGAAAGGTACCAAAGTAACAGCATATCGAAAACGCCAAAAAGAGTTAGAAAGGTTTTTCAATGTGAATGATGCAAAAAATTTCGCTTATTGCAACGATATTGAAAAGTTAATGGAGACGATAGGGTTAACCTAAAAAAAAGATGATTGGCATTTATTCATCGATAGTTCACTTAAAACTTGTGCTTTTGCACAAGACAAATAGAATGCCTTCTGTTCCGATTGCGTATAGCACTGACACTAGTAAAAATTTCGATAATTTGAAACACATTCTGGAAGTAGTCAAATATAACGAACACCAGTGGCGCATTTGCTGCGACCACAAAATAGTTTCATTGATTACAGGCTTAACAGCATCTGGCCGTCCAAAATATCCGTGTTTTTTGTGCGATTGGGATTCACGATACGGAGAAGGTATTAAAGGAAGAAACCAGTACAAACACCATAACTGGAATAGTCGCATTGGACGGAAATGGCCTAAAGACAATTGGGTACACGAAAGTCTTGTTCCTGAAATGAAAATTTTGTTGCCGTTGCTCCACATTAAACTTGGCATTGCTAAAAATTTTTTGAAATGTATCGCAAAAAGACCAGCAGTATTCAACCGCTTAAAAGACATTTTCCCAAGACTAAGTAACGCCAAAATTCAGGAAGGGGTTGTTAATGGTCCCGACTTACGGAAACTAATGAGTCGTCAAGATTTTGCCCAAGTTCTGACAGACCGAGAATTAAATGCAGGAATCTGTTGCAAACTAGTTGGCAGCTTTCGATGAAATTGGGGTTAATATGTCGTACAAAATTCATCCCTTGCATCAGCATCTTGATCAACTCGCTCAACAGTTGCCAACTGAATCTGATGAGCAAGGCAAACGTTATCACCAAACTGCGCTTCCATAGAGTGTGCATATATTGAATTCCTAGATTTTTCTAATATCTTCGTCAGAGTGCACAATTTAAACACGTTAACGATTGAAAACTATTTTCGTTTCAGTTACAGAGGAAAGAAATCTCCAGATGCAATACTCGCTGAAATTTGTTGGTGGTATAAAAACACCTTTGAAGAAGAGGAAGACGAGGAAAAAGAGGAAGAAGGGGAAGACAAAGATGAAATTCCAGAACATCTGTTGGACGAAATTATCGACCTTTCTGATGATGATGACGATGACCAAGATATTAGAGAGAGCAGTGATGTTGATCCACAGCCGCCTGCTAAACGGCAACTGGCCAAATCATTAATTTAATTTATTTAATTTTTTTTACTTAAAACTTTTCATAACCAACATTTCAAAAATATATTTTTTCCATATTTTTATAATTTCTTTTTCAATGTTTCTTCAAAACCAACACTGAACAAAATTGGTACATAAAAAATGAGAAGTAAATTAATATTAAGCTGGAAAACGCAAGTTTTGTATTATGATTGTTTTCTTTTCAAATGAAATTTATTGAAGAAACTGAGAAGCATATTATAAATCAAACAGAAAGCAAAAAGACTTAGTTTTGTGGAAAATATTTTCAAAAAGCATGAAAAAAAAAATAATTTTTCCAACATTTTGCTTCATAAGCACCACAAAAATTTTCTAAATAAATTTTTTAAAAAAATTGAATTGTTGCAGGTCTCTAGCAATAATTTGGCTTTCAAAGATTGAAAAAATATCAATTAGTCGACGAGATATAGCCAAAAAACCATATAAACAATATGCTGAAAATCGGCATTTGACTGCAAAGTTCGAAGGTCGATTAAAAAAAAATTCGAACTAACGAAACAAACGCTGTGATACCGGTCTTCTAGTTTAGCCTCTACTTTCACCCCTCACTCTCAGTATCGACCTAACTTTTGCTAACCTGAATTTGTTCCACAGTGTATGTATGTGTTAGTAGCAGCTTTAAATGCAATTTACTCAAAATAAAGGAAAAAAAATAAAAATCTGTAAATCTGCAAAACGGCGAAAAAGAAATACTTTTCAAATAATATACGTTTGGTCAAAATCGGGATAAAACGGTAGAACAAAACGTCAGTCACAAGACATCGCTTAGCCTATTAATATTATAGATGAGCACTCGAAATTCACTTTTTTCCATAAAAAAAAAAAACTACGAGGTTGTATGTTTTGAACAGTTGTTAAACGCGAAGTAAATGACGGAACTTGCTCAAAGTTTTACAGTATTCTACTAACAGGCTATACTTGATGGGAGCAGTGCTTCACTTCATACAGCTACGAGGGAAGTTCGAAAAGTCACGGACTTACTGATCCGCCCTCGCATTAACTATTTTGTGCTGATGTTTACAACTACCAAAAATATTGGACCCATCATACCGATCGCATCATTATTTTCTGAGTCGATTTTGCGATGCGGTCCCTCCGTCCGTCTGTGTGCCCGTGTAAACCTTGTAATCAAGCTAAGGGTCAGCAAATCAACCTGAACTAATTTTGACGAATGAAATCTTCCAAAAATTGTAATTTCCCCACTTTTTAAACTCTTTCTTTTAACTCATGCTCTCCGTCTGTCTGCCTGTCATGGGGCAACCCCATTCCCCCTCATCCAATTGACCTGAAACTTGGCCCATAGTCTTGCTGTGACTAAAGATTAATTTTGGTGTAGTCACGCATAGTCACACACAGTCACGGAGTGATTTAAACTCCATTTCCCCTCATCCAATCAATCCGAAACTCGGTCCATAGACCTGTTGTGATCAAAGATAAATTTTAAAATAGTCACGCAAAGTCACGCACAGTCACGAAGAGATCCAAAACTCATATGCATAAGGAAAGAAAGATTTTTAATAATATCTACAATATTAATAGGCTAGGCGATTCCTTGTGACTGATGTTTTGTTCTACCGTTTTATCCCGATGTTGACCCAACGTATATTATTTGAAAGGAATTTCTTTTTAGCAGTTCACGAGATTTACAGATTTTTAAATTTGTTCCTTTCTTTTGAGTATATTGCATTTAAAGTTGCTACTAACACATACATAAAATTATACAATGCTACGTGTGTGTTTATTAAATTTGTTAATGTGTTTGTAATAAAAATGAGTTTGTTTTTGTATTGATTTGTGAATTTGCTAAAATTGATTAGCATATTTTAGGTTCTTTGCTTAATGAAAAAATAAAATTTTCTTGAATGTGCGCTCGAATTTCGAGGGCTGGAATCTGCTTTGTTTTTATGGGTTAGATTACACAAGGCAACAAAGACGAAAAATAATTATACCGATCAAAAACCACTATACAATTTTAATGTATTGTGGTTCCAGTAATACAAATGTAGTCCAAATTTTAAATTCTATGGAGAGGTTTTTTTTTTTAAATTTTTAAGTAAAATTTTAAATTTTTTTAGACGTTTCTATACATAATTAATGATAAATTCAAAAGAGTTCGTCCGATAATATTAAAATAAACTTAGAAAAATTTGGATTTATATAAACTTTAATCCGTTTATATATTGAGCTTCAATCGGTTCAGTAGTTTCGGAGTTAGAAAAAAAATTTAAGCAAAAAATATATTTTTACGTGAAAATATCAAATTTTTTTGTTTTTAATAATATCATAAAAAATCGAAAACTGGAAAAATTGTTCGGATTTATTGCTTTCTCGCAAACCCACATATAATAGAAACAAAATGAGATATCGATCATAAAAATCGATTGATTCTTTTGGAATTTTTTGGTCGTTTAGTGGGATGTGATTGGGATAGTTTTCAAGACAACTGTTTTTCAATTTTTACCACATGCACTAATTTTAATTTTTTCCTATTAGTGCGCAAGTATTTCTTAAACCTTAAAAATAAAGCATATACTGAGAAACTAGACAAATTAGCCTTTCCGACGGTATATAACATACTTAACTAGAATTTCATACCCTCAATACTGTAATACCCGCAATATGTTAACCTCAGAAAAAAAATCACTTTTTTTCTACAGAAATGTTGAAAAATTATTTTTTTACTTTTTGTAATAATAATTAAATTAATATATAATAATAATTATAATAAAAATAAAAAGATATATATTTTAATAAAATTTAATGTTAATCACATTAGATCCATGTATAACATAGCTATTTTTATACTTAATTTATTGTAGTTGATAAAGTATTTAAGTTTTGTCACTTTTTAAAAATCCAGTCTTTCATCCAGCTTATTTGTCGCATTTATTTGCTGCTTTTTTAGCCAATTCTTTCTTGGCGTTACTACGTTCAGCTGTTGATTTCGTTGCTGGTTTTTTTTTTTTGGCTTTGGCAAGAAATCGCATTCAGTAGAGACAGAAAACTTTTTCATCTTGAGTCTTCCATCGACAAGCGGTATAAAAGCATGGTATTGAGCGGTGCCATCGATTGTTAGCGCAGCATTGAATCTGCACTTCAGTGTTTTCAGTTTCCTCATGATCCTCTTTGCTACTAAAAACTATTTTAGTTTCTTTACAATAACTCTTTGCCCAATGGAATAAAGCAGTAGCATCTAAGATGCGATCTTGATGAAAACACTGGAGGCTATACTTCGCAGCATTTTTTTTAAGGTTTGCTCCAATACCACCACATGCTCCTTTACCATAAGCAGTATGCCACTCAGCTGGCATTCCAAAATCGGTTTTATGTTTTTAAAATGTTGATGAGCTCCGTCCGAAACGTAGTATACCTTCTCTACTGTAAATTTAGATTTTAGATATTTTAGTATTATCCCCTGGTACTCATAAACTGCAACGGTATTATGTTTGAAATCGTCGGATATGACTGCCATACTTTTGTGATCCACTTTTTCATCTTTCATGTGGTAAATAACTACTGTGAATACAGCTGTTTGGTCGTTACTGAAGTGGAATGCGTGTATGGCATCCTGAAGAACATATTTATAGTTTCCTGCGAAATCAAACGAAACAACGTATTCACCACATTTCAAATGTATCTCCAAATCCTTGAAGAATGACCATTGCTCTTTCACTAAAAACTCCTTGGTTCTCAAGTTTAGCAATCGTGTACACATTTCATCCACACTTAAAGCTATTGTTTTCAATGTGCATCTGTCAGTCGGAATCCAAGATTCAAATTTGACCTCCTCTATATATTCCCGACCAAAAGAGTAAAGTTAATATTCTTTGATGAATGTGGTGGCATACGCGGCAATCATGTAAATCTTCTGGCGAATCATCTGTTAAGCACTTTAAGTTGATTTCCTTCAACATCAGTTTAATCAACAGCTGAACCAAGTAACGTCAACAAAGGATTGGAAAAACGCAGCAAATAAAGGCGATAAATAAGCTGGATGAAAGACTGTGTATTTAAAAGTTTACAAATACTTCATCAGCTGCAATAAATTAATTTAAAAAATAATTATTATTATTATTATTTTTTATTATTATTATCTATAATAGTAATAGGCTAGGTGATTAATTGTGATCGATGTTTTGTTCTACCGTTTTATTCCGATTTTGGCCATTCGTATATTTTTTAAAATTTATTTCTTATTAGCCGTTTTGCAGATTTACAGATTTTTAATTTTTGATGTGTAAACATTTATACGCGCAGGGGCGTAAATTAATATTTCACAATACAATCACAAAAACAGCGTAACATGCAATTAAGTAAATTGCATTTAAAGTTGCTATGTGTGTTTTATTAAATTTGTTGATGTGACTTTGTTATCTTCATTCACAATAATAATAGACCATATAAGTGTTGCTTTGTGAATTGGCTAAGTTGAAAAATAAACCTGTCTAGAAATTGTACTCGAATGTCGAGCGCTGGAATCTACTAGTTATTATTATTATATATTAACTTAATTATTATTACAAATAAATAAAAAAATAACTCTTCAACATTTCTAGTAATTTAATATTTTTTATCACTTATTTTTGTTATTATTTATTATTTTAACCGGTTTATTTTTAATTTTTTGTTTTTCATTTTTCGTTTTTCATTTTTCATTTAAAATTTTTTTTTTAATTTTTAATTTTTTATTTCTCATTTTTCATTTTAATTTTTCATTTTTAGTTTTTTTCTTCATTCTTCATTTTTCATATTCCAATTTTTATTTTTCTTTTTTCATTTTTTATTTTTCAATTTTTATTTCTCAATTTTCATTTTTTATTTTACATTTTTTATGTTTAATTTTTTATTTTTCATTTTTAGTTTTAGTTCTTCATTTTTCATTTCTTATTTTTCATGTTTCATTTTTTATTTTTCATTTTTTAGTTTTAATTTTTTATTATTCATTTTTTATTTTTTATTTTTCATTTTTCCTTTTTATTTTTTTTAATTTTTTATTTTTCATTTTTTATTTTTCATTTTTAATTTTTTTATTTTTCATTTTTTATTTTTGATTTTTATTCTTAATTTTTTATTTTCCATTCTTAATTTGTTTTTTTCATTTTTCATTTTTCGTTTTTCATTTTAAATTTTTAATTTTTCATTTTTCATTTTTCGTTTTTCATTTTTAATTTATTTTTCATTATTAATTTTTTATTTTTTTTTCATTTTTTTATTTTTCATTTTTCATTTTTCATTTTTAATTTTTAAATTTTGATTTTTTATTTTTCATTTTTCATTTTTCATTTTTCATTATTCATTTTTAATTTTTCGTTTTTTATTTTTCATTTTTAATTTTTAAATTTTGATTTTTCATTTTTCATTTTGTATTTTTCATTTTTCATTTTTAATTTTTAATTTTTCATTTTTCATTTTTATTTTTTTTCATTTTTAATTTTTTTATTTTTCATTTCTTTTTTTTTCATTTTTTATTTTTCATTTTTAATTTTTCATTTTTTATTTTTCATTTTTCATTTTTCATTTTTAGTTTTTTATTTTTAATTTTTTTTTTTATTTTTAATTTTCAAACATTGTTACACTTACATGTTACGCTATTTTTGAAATTACCCCCCTGCGCGTATAGATGTTTACACATCAAAAAGTGATTTTTTTCCTGAGGTTTACATATTGGGGGCATTCCAGTATCGAAGGTATGAACTTTTAGTTAGGTATGTTACATACCGTCGGAAAGGTTAATTTGTCCAGTTTCTCAGTATATGCTATATTTTTAAGATTTTAGAAACACTTACACACTAATAGGAAAAAAAATTCAAATTAGTGCATATGGTAACAATTTAAAAACCGTTGTGTTGAGTCACAAATCATTTTTCTTTTTTGGTAGATATCCCACTACGCGACCAAAAAGCTCTTAAAGGTAAAAACCTAAGCTTTCTTTTGAGCAAAAAAATGTTTTTACTTTTTTTGAAAATTTTTGATTTCGCAAAAAAGTCAACAAAAAATAAATTTTTTAAAATTTTTTTTTTAATTTTTTAAAAATTTTTTCCCGTAAGACTGAAGAGCTATCTAAACTATTTGGGACAAACTTTGCTAAGAACAATATGTAAAAAGTTACATGGATGAGGAAAAACACCTCTTGGGTCAAAATGTCAAATTTTGACCCCCTCGAACTCAGAGAGTTCTGGACCGATCTTGTTGAAAAATTGTGTCTAAACTACTATCCAATAGGACTAACCTTGGTGGAAATTTCATCCCGATCGAAAGACATCGGTTTCAAAAGTTGGATCACTTGACATGAAACGCCCCATATATATATATATATATATATATATATATATATATATATATATTAGAGCGGATCGATTTGTATGGGCATATATACCCTAAATATAGTTCCGATTGCAGTATCGAAGGTATGAAATTTTAGTTAGGTATGTTGCATACAGTCGGAAAAGTTAATTTATCTAGTTTCTCAGTATATTGCTCTATTTTTAAGGTTTTGGAAACACTTACACACTAATAGCAAAAATTCAAATTAATGCATATGCTAAAAATTGAAAAACCGTTGTCTTGAATTACAAAACATTTTTTTTTATAGATTTTCCACTCGCATCCCACTAAGCGACCAAAAAGCTCTTAAAGGAAAAACCCTAAGCTTTCTTTCGAGTAACAAAAAGAAAAAAAAACTCTTACGAAAACTGAGAATATTGGAAATTAGAAGTATAAATGCAAAAAATATTCAAAAATTCAAAAATAACGATTGTTTGTTTGGACAGAGTTGTATCTTCTGAAATTAATACAAAGTAAAGCTGTATGGTACGAAAACTGAAACTAACCACACTGCTCGTAGGCCTGACTTTAGGTGAGTGTGTTAAAGCGCTGACCAAAAAGTGCAAGTACGAGTGTATGTGAAGGTTCATGGTTCAAAACCTCACGGCCGCCCTAAGTAGAAAAAAAAAAAATTTTCATATAGAAACAATCTATTCAATTAAAAACATAACAATTATCACAATGTTCAATAAATCGCTGATGAAGGCTGAAATGCCAGAAACCGGTCTGATTAAGAATACAGTGTAGTTATGAATTTTTGAAATATATGCTTTCTTCTTCTTTACCACGCACCATTTGAAAAAAAAAATTCCTTTTTTGAAAAAAATTACAAAAAATTTTTGATTTTGCAAAAAAAGTCAAAAAATTTTTTACAATTTTTTTTTAATTTTTTTTTCCGAAAGAATGAAAAAATTGCTATCTAAACTATTTGAGGCAAATTTTGCAAGCTTGCAGTTTCCGAAATTGGGAATATTTTGATATTTCCCGAAGCTTGCGTAATAAAATGTCCTCAATTTTCACTGGCGACTTTTAAATTATTTTTTATTTTTTTGTCGACTTCTTTTCCTACTGGGGGGGTTCTTGATTTCCCATTAATTGAAAATAAGTTTAAGATGGACTCATATAAAAAATGTCTACACAGTATTGTTTAATTTATAAATGTTGGTAGCACATTATCACCCTCATTTATAACATCAGTAATTTCATGCAAATCCAAAACTTTATTTCTTGTCTTCAGAATTCCAGAAGCAAACAATTGATGGGAAAATTTACACAATATTAATTAGAGCTCAAAGGTAATATAAAACAAACATATTCTTCATGTACTCGTATATATAAAATATGGTATGGAATTCTACACAAATAAACTTTTGTACAGACAGACAGACAGACAAACAAACGTACTTATATAAATGCTACTTTAAATTAGTTCAACTTTCAAAATGATCATCAGAAAAATAGTAAATTATGAATGTTTACATGTTACTTACGACTAAGTTTAAACAACAATATAAAAACAACAACAGCAACAAAAAGTTTGTACATAAATTTAAGTAGCTGGCAATGATTTTGTTTTTGCTTGTTTTTTTTTTTTTAAATTGAAAGAGGAAAATTTCACATAAAATGTCATGTACAAAAACGTAAGAAAAAAAAAATTTTAAATTTTTCTTTTTTTTTTTTTTGCTGTCGAGTTTTTATTTTATTTTATTTTATTTTCTTTATTATTTTGCATTGTGTTACATTTTGTATTATTTACGCTTGGTTTGAATGTGAAGTGAACTTGGCCTTAAGTTTGAAAACCTAAACTCCCCAACTAAGCAACGAAACAAGCAACAAATTTTGTTGTAAGTCGATGGCAAGGGAAATTTTTGTTTTGTTTTCTGAAAGCTACAATGCACATTAACAACATAGTGTGGCTGTTTTTTTCATTAAACAAAATAATAATAAAAGAAATAACCAACAAACTTATGTTTTAAATAATAATAATAATTTCAAACATGTTCTCAGCTTGTGAGTGTTTGTGTCCAGGGGCAAGGTTGATGAAACACAGCATTACTCATATTTACATGCTATAAATGTTTGTGGTTAAAATTCACTTGCTTTTCTATTTGGATGTTGCTTCTCCTTGGTTGTTTTTTTTTCCTCTATTGTGTCGACTTGTCAGCCTGCGAATATGTTTTATAACAGTTTATGAAAAATTAGCAAACCATATGGTATGGATAAAGAAAAATTTTATGTCAAAAATACCAACAAGTCGAGGAAGACACTGATATTTTGATTATTAAAATTTTACTGAGTAAAGAAGGTCATAAGAACAATGTGAATTAAGAAGCTAAATTTGTGGTAGTTACAAGCACATGAGCTACTCGAGTAGCTCGAAACTCGAGAAAACTATTAATTTGAAAGCAAATTTTTGGGGTAGGTACTTTGAAGCAAATATTTCATCCCATTTTTCTCAAAATATGACATTCGATAAAAAAAATCGGCTTACTTTAGAATTTATTTGAAAAAGAACTACAGTGAACTCTCAAAAACATGAACTAATTTTTGCAAGGGGTGTTCGCGTTTCTGATTTTGTTCACCTTTGTGATTGGAATTTTTTTTAAATTTTAAATAATTCCAAGTACAGTTAAACCTCCTACAACGCGGTTTCCTATAACGCGTTTTCGCTACAACGCGGTTCCCAAAATGCGGGCATTTTCTTACAACGCTACTCTTACAACGCGATTTTTACGAAAATTTTTTTATTTACTATTTTAATTTGAAAAAGGTTTTCTTGCCCAAATAAAATTCTTTGCATTTTGTTCATACTTTGATACCTATCAACATGTGTTTACAAAGTGACAAACAAATACGTAATTGTGTAGTCAAGGGCAAAATTAAAAAAAGGGGTTTCCCCGCGGTTCTAACATCACACAACGATTTATGCTACTTTCATTTGATGTAATAATTTTTTTGTTAGTTTGTTGTCGGCATTGCAAATAAAAGCATCAATCTAAAGCGTGTAAAAAATTGCGAAAAAATATTGAGTCTAATTCCAGTTAAATTATAAAAAATTTGTGAAATAGTTGTTGTTTTTTTCGTAAAAAAGTTTTGATAAAATTATTTTAAGGTGAATAAGTAAGTTTCTTTTAAACCTAATTTATATGTATGTATGTAACTTTATTTAAATGCAAATAAATTTTTAAATTTAGCTACAAAAATGCCGAATGAAAAAAACGCCGTTAAAACGAAAATTTTTATCCCTTGAATTAAAAATACAAATTTTGGATAGACTTCAAAATCAAGAGATGATAAATGATATTGCCAGACATTTTAATTTAATTGAGTCAACAATAAGAGCTATCAAACAAAACGAAGAAAAAATTAGAAGTTCGGTAGCATCTGGATCATCTGTAGTCGCGAAAGTAACTGCTCGTCCTAGACCGCAGATAATGGAGAAAATTGAGCAATCGCTTATGGTGTGGATAGAAGACATGACAAAAAAACGATTGCCCTTAGATGGGAATGTAATTAAGCATAAAGCACTAAAAATATTTAATTATTTAAAGGAAACAGGACAATCGTCAATCGATGAAGACAATCATCAATTCGTAGCTAGTAATGGATGGTTTGGAAAATTCAAAAAAAGACATGCACTTCACAATTTAAAAATACAGGGAGAAAGTGCATCCGCAGACGCAGATGCAGCAGAAAAATATCCAGTAGAGTTCGAAAAAATTATTAAAGAAAATGGTTATTTACCTGAACAAGTGTTCAACGCAGATGAGACAGGCTTGTGGTGGAAAAAAATGCCTTCAAAAACTTTTATTTCGAAAAACGAAAAAAGAGCTCCAGGCTTTAAAGTTTCGTCTGGTGATTTTATGACCAAGCCAATGTTTCTTAACCGATCATTAAATCCAAGATGTATGAAACAATGAAACAAAAACAACCTTCCAGTGTATTGGAGAGCCAACAAAAAATCATGGATGACTGCCAGTTTATTTAATGATTGGTTTTTATCATTGCTTTGTTCCTGACGTAGAAAATTATCTAAAAAAAAAAGAACTTAGCATTTAAAGTTTTACTACTTTTAGATAATGCGCCATCCCATTCGACTGATTTAAGTCATCCTAATGTTCAAATCGAATTTTTACCGCCCAACACCACATCGCTATTACAGCCTTTAGATTAGGGCATAATAGCAGCATTCAAAGCTTACTACATTCGGAAATCCTTTGAGGTAATATTAGAGAAGATGGAGTCAGCAAATATTACGGTTAAAGAAGTCTGGAAACAATTTACAATTTTAAATTCCGTTGAAATTGTTGATGCGTCACTTAAAGAAATTCGTCCTTCAACCCTAAAAGCTTGCTGGAAAGCACTAATACCGGAAATAGACGTTCAGGGCACTGTTTCTACACCAATAGAAGATGAATATAGGAACATAGATTTGATGAAACAACAATGAAATAATAATTGCGGACGACGAAATAAACGAAGCAGATTTAGTGACAATGACAAATGAAGAATCAGTTGGAGATAGCTCTGACGTTCTTTCCGATGTTGAAAATAAAAACTTTTCACTAAAAAATATCGAAAAAGTTTTAAATATGGCAACGCAGTTGGAAGAATACATTTTGGAGAACGACCCTTTAAGTGACAGAGCAGAAATATTTAAACGAAATCTTCAAAACAATTTAGCTCCTTATCAAACTTCAATGCACGATTTTTTCAAACCAATAATCATCGAAAGGATGCCCGAATCTGATAGTAGGATCAAGCTCAGATTTTGAACTAGTATGAATAAAACGTTCGAAACAAATCATACTAAGTGATGAGGAGTAGTAGAAAGTTATCGTTCTGTTTTGGCTTTAATTTATTAAATCTTTGAACTTGAATATTTTACGTAGAATTGAAATTTTATTTTATTTTATTTTATTTTATTTTGTTTTGTTTTGTTTTTGTTTAAATAAATGGAGTGTTTTTTAAATTACATGATATGTATGTTCTTATGACTCAACAAATAAATACACAAAATTATATTAAGCACATATTTTTACTATACAAATTCCAATATTTTATTTAAAATTTTTTTTTATTTTGGAACCAAACTCTGATTTTTGTATGAAGAGTCTCCTACAACGCGATTTCCTATAACGCGGAGTTTTTCAGGAACCTATTCACCGCGTTGTAGGAGGTTTACCTGTACTTCAGAACCAATCATTATATGGATCATTTAACAAAAATATGAAAAGATTTTGAATATTTTTCTCCTGAAGAAATCTCAAATTCAAACATACATTTTTAGACAAAATTTTTAAATATTCAGACACTATAGAAAAATATTAACATTTTGAGAAATTTTTCCCATTAGAAAACTTTCTGTTTCTGGCCCTTTTTTTAAATAGACCAAATTCAGAATCTAAGAGAATTTTTGCATACCCAAATTATTGATTTTAATCAAGGTTCAGAAAATACACACATGAAACACACAATGTTCTGTTCAAAAGCAGCCAACACATATCTTTATTTTCATATCAATTATGTTTGTTTTTAAATTTTCTTTGGTGCCCAACACAACCATGACTGTGTTCGTTTTAATATTTCGTTATTTACACGAACATTTTTCTATCACGTACTTTTTGTTTCAATCACACATAAAGCACACATTTTTGAGTGTTGCTTTATTTGAAGTTCATGTTCTGGTACGTGTACTGAAAAAAAACACAGAACATGTACAATAAACAGGTTCGAGTTCAGTTATATTTTAAGTCGTGTTCTGGCTCGTGTAGTAAGAAAAAACAGAACATGTACAATAAACAGGTTCGAGTTCAGTTATATTTTACACACGACTTAAATAGAGAAAAATAAATTTTCTTTAATGGACGGGAAAGGTGTTTTAAACAGACTTTATTATAAAAAACATTAAAACCAACTTTTCTTTACATAAAGAATATGAATTAAAAGAAATTATAGTTCCTTTAATGGTTCTTTGTAGACGAATAACATTCTTAAGTAAAAAATTCTGTAATCTTTTTTTTTTTGTTGTTTCTTTTGTTCCAGTGTCTTTAATACAGCCTTTTCTCTAAGATTTCTAAGTACTCAAATATCACCTTGGTCGCCCACTTCACTTTCAGCCCAATATTTTAATTATTGGCTCTTCTAAAATGGATTCATGATCGTCAGATTCTTCTTGGATTTCACAAATATTATTCTATTGAGTACTCACTAGGGTTGCTAATCCATTCCTCCATATTTGAAGCACTAAATTCCACCGGTAATAAAAATATACAAAACTTTTATGCATGTTTACAACTTTTATTTACCGAACCTGAGGAATCTAGGTACTAAGAAGGTCAGCTGCTCTTTCTTTTAACTGTCGAGTTTCTATATTCTAGTTTTCTCTTAAAATATTTAAAGGGACGTTATCATCAGGGTCGTCATTGTCTGAAATCAAATTCAAAATATTTTTTCCAGTATTTGGATAACGTGTCCTTTGATAGCCGATTCCATGCAGACTCTAATTGAATAATTGCTTTATTGATTCACGCATCAGTCCCATTTGCTGCAGTTGATGCTAAAATGCCATTTCTGTAATGAAGCTTTGTTATTTTGAATACATTCTGATCCATAGGTTGGATGAGGGATGTGACGGTAGGAATTAAGCCACCTGCAGATTTGAAGTCGGTTTCTCGTGGACGTGACGGTGCGTTATCTACTAACAAAATAGATTTTATTTGAAGCCCCTTTTCTGTTAAGAATTCTGTAACATAAATAAGAACTAATAGAAGTTAAAGTTTCATTTTATTTTCATAAAAGTGATGTTTTCACCTCTGGAACAAATGAGTAATGAAACCAGTCCTTAAAAATGGCAGATGTCATCCAAGCAGACTTAGAGCTTTTATAATTCACCGGGCATATAAAATTTTTGCAGCTTCTGGGATTTTTGGCCTACCCAATCACAATGAGTTTGATTTTATGTGTTCCTGTCGCGTTTGCACAACACATAAACGTAAACCGTTGCTTTTCCATTTTTGATCCTGGAGCAGTCTTTTCCGACGAAGATACATATGTTTTGTCCGGTAAATTTTTTCAACAAGCCAGATTCATCGGCGTTATAAAGTTGGCCATTGCATTGTTATTTAAACGGATCTACCAACTGGGGCTACGCAGAAAGCTTTTCTCCGAAAATTTTTAGGTATGTAACGTTTTACGTTTTCCAGAGCCGCAAAATGTGTTTTAACACATTTTGTAATGGCTTCTTTCTTTTTTATGGCAATTTTGTCAATTTTGCGACAATATACTTTTTTGCTAAATTAGAAACACTTAAACCTTTTCTTAATAGCTCAAGAATATCGGATTTTTCTTAAGAGTTTTGGCTTTTTAGTAGACATTTTTTTTTTATCAAAACTTTAATTATAAAATCACTTTCACTTTAACACTTACATATGCTTTTATTAAAACTGTCGCAGGTCAACTGAAAGTTAAAAAAAACCTGTTCACGTTAGAAAAGGTGTTTACTATTAGAACGTTGTGAAATTATTATTCGGGAATTCCCCAAATTAAAAAAATATTGAAGAAACAGAAACATTTCTTATAAAAAAACATGTTCAAGTTTTGGAGCTATTGAACTTTGTTCACGCATTAGAATAGTCAATGTAAAAAATAAGTGTTCATGTTTCTGGGACATTCATGTTACTGGATGTTCACGTTTCAGCGAGTCCACTGTATAAGGCCTAGGCCATGCAATGAGCGGCAAAGCGGCGAGAGGCAGAGCGGTGAGCGGAAAAAATTAAAACATATGAAATACTACTGAAGTGGCCACGCATTTTGACAACTAACCGCTCAGAAATGACGCTCAGTAATAAGCCACTTGCCGCTCAAACTCGCCGGTCTGCCGGTGTTGTCTTTTCCCTCACTTGTTAAAGTATGTTTGGCGAATTCTCCCTCCTGCGGCCTAATTTTCGCGGTCGTGATTGCAATAATTCCGTATCGAAATTTATTTCAATAGGGCAAATATTTCTAATGTCCTTTCTCGCTACGGAACGATTTTGTTTCAGTATTGTAAAAGACAGATATAATTATGTTTTACAACACTGTTTAAATGTAACAGATTAAAGAGAAAATGTAAACAAAGCATGTATGTATGTTTATAATAAAATTCAAAAAAAAAAGTAAAACTAAATTAAACTATTAATAAAATGGTTTAACCCTCCGATTAGTGAGCCTCCCGTTGGCCTTAAAATAGCGAAAAGGTCCGCAGGGACCTATAACAAATTGTATAGTATTTTGCTTGATGGGGGTGCATTTTGATGGATCTGATTGTTAATTTTAGATTATATAAAGTAATAAAAGGCACAAGAAAGTTTTCTTTTTTTTTTAACAATTTTGGTTTTATTTAAAATTAAAATACATGAAAAAATTAAATAAATCACTGCTGCGATGCTGATTTTCCACTTCGAGTGTGCAGGGGTATTGCAGCGATGTAGCAATGTTGAAAACTGCTTTGTTGCAAGTGAAGCAATAAGCTCCGGTTTTGCGCTGCCGTCCGTACTAAACATGACATAACTGACATGATGGCCAATCGAGGCATAGAAGAAGGTGCAGCTCCTGCTGTCAGTCTTGCTACTACCTCCAGGGACAAAAAAATATTTTGTTTTTCCACTTTTGTGTGTTTCAAAATTATTTTAATTTACCTTTACAATGAGTGCTTAAATAGCACCTCGAATTATGAATTATTGAATCATTGGTGACTCGTTCTTCAATAGCAGGCAGTGCTAATTGTGTTGTGAGCAATTGCAAAAATGAACGTCGCTTATCAATGTTTTTACTGGCTTAATTTCATAATCTCTATACTAGTACGTGAAGTAAAATTTTATTCCCTTTTTAAAGCAAAATGCGGGCACACAGGAGAGTGAAATTTGGCATAGTTATAGTTCATATAGAGGAGAAGCGGAGATTGATAAAACTTATGTATAATATGTGTTAAAAATGTATTAAATTAAATAAAATCTAGCGTTGTCTTCAATATTTTCCAATATTTCTTTTTTATTACAAAAATTAGTATCTTTCTTTCATTAGAAAATATATACATGATCTTAAACCGAACAATAAATAACAAAATAAAATAAAATATTTATAATAATTTGTCACACCCTGTTAATCCGAAAGATTTAAATTGTATATGACACGACCTGTTTTGCATTGTGAATTGCTAAAATTGATTAGCATACCTTTAGGTTCATTTAGACATTCGTAAATTTTATATATAGATTAAAAAACTGAAAGAAAAAAATTGAATGAGAAAATAATATTTCGTAGAATCTGCACTTGCGTTACGAGTACTGGGGTATACTAGTACATGGTAAATGGAGCAATATCTACCACATTGTAGAACATTGCAAGTGGCCAGCGGTTTAATGATTTTTTGCAAAAATATGTCGCAAGTATCTGATCAATTGTATTCACGCCAGATTTATTAGCATTGTAATCCAGAATAATCATAGACTTCCTTTTTTTAGTTGTGTCTACATCGCAAGTATAGTGCATTGTAGACAGTAAAATTTCAGCTTTATTCTTCTTCGGAACATACGAGCACAATGATACATCGCATTCGCAGCAGCCAAACAATGGGCTGCAAGCGGGACGCGCAGGACTCTTCAGGTACTTACGTTGTACAAATGTTTTATTTGAGCGTACTGTTCCAACAAGTGCAGTTTTTTTGCCTAAATAATGTACGGGCCACACCGAACCAGGAGAAAAAATTGTGGAATAAATTGTGTTCACATATCTTTCCACTATTTTATACACAACATTCTGTCCCTGCTTTACCTCACGCCCTTGACTAGACAACTTCCTAGAGTAAATCATTTCATTCAGGGAATAACATAATTTCGAAACGCACAGCCTTTATTCCGTATGTGGACGGCTCAGACGGAATGTACGAGGGCGGATCAATAAGTCCGTGACTTTTAGACTTTCAACATAACTAATCTCCTTTTAGCTCAATACACTTAGTCCAACGTTCCTCCAATTTTGTATCCCTTCCAAAAAATAGGACTTTTCGAGTTCCATAAAATACGCATTTTTGATCAATAATTTCATCGTTGGAGCTAAATCTCTTCTCTTGATGTTTTCTGAAATACAATTGGAAAAGGTGCAGTAATTAAAAAAATATTGTGAGTCAGATCGCAGGCGAGATGTGTAAAATCAAACAGAAAGCGTATCACTTATTATTATTTATTATTTTAACCGGTAAATTTTTAATTTTTCGTTTTATATTTTTCATTTTTCGTTTTCTAATTTTCATTTTTAATTTTTTTCTTCATTTTTCATTTTTCAATTTTTATCTTTCTTTTTTCATTTTTCATTTTTTATTTTTCAATTTTCATTTTTCATTTTTCAGTTTTATATTTAATTTTTTATTCTTCATTTTTCATTTTTTATTTATTTTTTTTTTCATTATTTATTTGTAATTTTAGTTTTTCATTTTTCATTTCTTATTTTTCATGTTTCATTTTTTATTTTTCGTTTTTTAATTATAATATTTTAGTTTTAGTTTTTTATTATTAATTTTTTATTTTTAATTTTTCCTTTTCATTTTATTTTTTTTTTTAATTTTTTATTTTACATTTTTTATTATTCATTTCTATTCTTAATTTTTTATTTTACATTTTAAATTTTTGTTTTCATTTTTAATTTTTCGTTTTTCATTTTTAATTTTTAATTTTTAATTTTTAATTTTTAATTTTTAATTTTTAATTTTTAATTTTTAATTTTTAATTTTTAATTTTTAATTTTTAATTTTTAATTTTTAATTTTTAATTTTTAATTTTTAATTTTTAATTTTTAATTTTTAATTTTTAATTTTTAATTTTTAATTTTTAATTTTTAATTTTTAATTTTTAATTTTTAATTTTTAATTTTTAATTTTTAATTTTTAATTTTTAATTTTTAATTTTTAATTTTTAATTTTTATTTTTTAATTTTTAATTTTTAATTTTTAATTTTTTATTTTTCATTTTTTATTTTACGTTTTACATTTTTTATTTTTCATTTTTCGTTTTTCATTTTTATTTTTTATTTTTCATTTTTCATTTTTAATTAATTTTTCATTATTAATTTTTTTATTTTTCATTTTTTATTTTTGATTTTTCATTATTCATTTTTAATTTTTCGTTTTTCATTTTTCATTTTTTATTTTTAATTTTTCGTTTTTAATTTTTAATTTTTCATTTTTTAATTTTCATTTTTAATTTTTCATTTTTTATTTTTCATTTTTCATTTTTCATTTTTTATTTTTAATTTTTCATTTTTAATTTTTTTTTTCATTTTTTATTTTTTTTTCATTAATTTATCATTTTTTATTTTTAATTTTTTTCCATTTTATATTTTTCATTTTTTATTTTTCATTTTTCATTTTTCATTATTCATTTTTAATTTTTCGTTTTTCATTTTTCATTTTTTAATTTTTTAATTTTAATTTTTCGTTTTTAATTTTTAATTTTTCATTTTTTAATTTTCATTTTTAATTTTTCATTTTTTATTTTTCATTTTTTATTTTTAATTTTTCATTTTTCATTTTTTTTTTCATTTTTTATTTTTCATTTTTCATTTTTTTTTTTTTATTAATTTTTCATTTTTTATTTTTAATTTTTTTTTCCATTTTTTAGATTTCATTTTTTATTTTTCATTTCTCATTTTTCATTTTTTATTTTTCATTTTTTATTTCTCATTTTTAATTTTTTATTTTTCATTTTTTTTTCAATTTTTATTTTTAATTTTTAATTTTCAAACAGGTAATTTTTTCACCAATACAATCACATTTTGTCTTACGACTCACATGTTACGCTTACATGTTACGCTGTTTTTGAAATTTACACCCATGCGCGTAAGATGTTTACACATCAAAAACACCAAAGTTTATTTTTGACTTCATCAAAGTTTTCCTAGTATTTAGCTTTGTAAACTCACAGCACACCTAGCGGTTCTGCTTACTAAAAAAATTCTGTCAATAGCAAATATATACTTGAATATTAAAAAAAAAAAACAACTCTGTAAGTTTGTGAACATGTCAAACTCACAGCACACCTAGCGGTCAATAGCTTGAATATTTAAAATTAACGAAAAAGATTCGTGATTTTGCTAAACAGACAGCGAACTCGGGGGTTCTGCTTACTAAATACACCAATATACTTACATATACCACACACCGATTTTCCCTTACGCTGTTTTTGTGATTGTATTGTGATATTGGATTTTATCCCCCTAAGCGCACAGATGTTTACACATCAAAAGTGTTGAATTGTGAATTGGCTAAAATTGATCAACATACCTTTAGGATCTTATAAGATTATTTATTAAATGAAAAAACTTAATTTCCTATAATCTGCACACGAATTTCGAGGGCTGGGCTCTGCTAGTTTTTATAAATATAAAAACAAAATCTTAATTTAATTTTCGAAATCAATCAATTAATGCATGAATAAGAAATTAAACAGGCTCAAGATAAAATATTTTTGTATTAATTAAAGCACATAGATTAGCACATTTGTTTAAAAAAAATTCATCTATATGCTGCCAGGCAGTTCCTCATCAGTAACCGAAAGCAGTTGATTGGTGAAAACATATACTAAATACATATTAAATAATAGACCTTTGTAGAACTTCATAGAAGAGCCCTGCAAGATGTGTTAAGTGAATAAATAATCCCATAATGCTAAGCACGTGTCTAATAGGAATGTAATGAAACTTGGGATGATTTTTATTATTGTATAATAATATTTTAGTCAATAAATAAGTGGAGGAAAATTTAGCAAAATTCAAACATATTTGTCATATGTAAGCAAACTAAATCGTATCTCTGTTTTAGTCAAGTTTACTCAGGATTCTTAAAGTATTATTAGAGTCTTTGAAGAGTAAGTTGGATTTGGACTCCAAGATATCAAATTTTATTTATGTAACTTTTTTTTTTTTGAAAACTTATTCAATTTCATTAAACGACTTCAATGTTTGTTTTTAAGTAAAACTTTAAAATTGTGACTACTTTCAGTGGCATAATGATGAAATCATAATCATTTTGAAGTCATGTACATATGTAAGTATGTTTGTATGTATTCAAAAAAAAAAAAAAAAAAAGAGAAAGATACATACAATAAAAATTTCTTAAAAGTTGATGAACTTTCCTTAATAACAACAACGGCAACAGCGACGACAACAACAACAACAACAACATCAAAATAAACTACGTATAAGACAAGAATTATCCACCGGATTTATATGGTAAGTATTAATACAGACAGACAAACCAACCAACATACGAATATGATATACTTACACCGCCATGCCACTCTACACGTTGCTGCTGCTTCTTCTTCTTCATACTCCTCTTCTTCTTCTTCTACTTCTGCTTCCTCTGCTAAACTACTTAAATGCATCCTAAATAACAAGTGCGCCACCAAACCCAAAAAGACATAACCCATGGTCTTATGATTTGTTTTGTTTTGTGTAATTTTTTTTTTTTTTTTTTCATTTTTCATTTTTCGTTTTTCAATGATGTGGATGTGGATGTGTTGTTGTTGCTGTTTTATTTGGTTGTTGATTTCATGCTGGCTAACTAACAACAAAACGAATTATTACTGTGTGAGAATGTGTAAAGCGAAAGATACAGATTGAGACTTTAATTGAATTCTTTTGGGGTTAACAACAACTACAGCACCAACAATAATATTAGCAGTAAGAAGAGTAGCAGCAGCAGCAGTAACAAAAACAGCAATAGCAAACAGTAACAACAAGAACTACAACAACAAACAAGTACCAGAATAATATGCGGCAAACAAAAGATACATTTAATACTAAATACTATAAGCAAAATCCACACTAAACGTCAAGTCAAGCAAACAAATAAAAAACAGACAGACATTGCACTATAGGCCAGACAATTAAAAAAAAAATATTCTTGACCAAATATATTAGTACTCTACAAATATTTAATTTTTCATTTAAATTAATTTATGGCCCATAGTGCCATGTGATGGCACGGTTTGTTACAGTAGTATAAAATGGTATGGTTGAACGGAAAGAAACAGATAAACGGACAGACATTTAATTTCGAAGAACTGGCTGAAAAAACAACAAACTTTATATAAATGTATGTAAAAATAAAGTAACAAAAAAAAAAAAAAGAAATTATACAAAATATATATACATATATATAATGTAAAAAAAGACACAGCTTTAATAAAAAAAAGAAAAAAATTAAAGATAATTTATAAAAGCAGAAATATTTTTTTATTCTCTACTTTTTAATAAGCATTTTTTGAAGTATTAAAAATGAAGAAGCACAAACATAAACACTAGCAAAAGAAAAATATAACAGAATTTAAATTTATTTATTTTATATAAAAAAAAATAAAAAATAAAAAAATTTAACTCAAATTATAAATATATGAATGTAAATATGTAAAGTACTCGTCCAAAAGTTTATCAGGCATTATTGCAGAGGAGTGAAATTTATATAAAGTTTTCACAAGAACTAAGTAAAAAGCAACTCTGCAAAGAATGTGCATAAAATCATTAAACTGGAAAAACAAAAAAGTCCATAGTTCGTAAACATTACCAACTAAACTTTAAATATTAAAGATTCGATGAAAAAGAAGTAACTGAAATATAAACTCACGAAAAACCAAAAAAAAAAAAAAGAAAAAAAGAATACAAAATTAGTAAAACTATAGAAGATTCGAGCATTACTACAGTACATTACTAACATTGATTTACTACAATTCAAATAACTACGGGACTAAGGGAAGCGCTTGGTAAAAGTGGGAAAATGTGAATGAACCAAAATGTATTTTTTAAATCATAAAATTCTAAATTCAAATTTGGAAAGAACAAATAAAAAATTATAGTCGTTCTGGACTGGATATGCGATACCCTATACCATGCGTTAAGAGAACTGGTCTTAGGCCGTACTAAATGGGTATAGAAAATAAGCATAAACCAAATTTGAGTTACATTGTTATTAATTTTTTTTGCCTTCGGATATAAAAAGTTAATATCGGATGCTATATTTACCATATTTGTTAAGGAGAGAATTGGTATTGCTGTACAGAAATGAGAAAATACATCTTAAATTATGGGAAAATGTCTGTTAAGTCTATAGGAAATGCATGCTAAATGCTAAAAATGCATGTCATGATATGCATGTTTTTGTTTTTCGAAAGATTTTTTATTTGCAGCTTTGAAAATCATTTTTCTTAATTCAGCATGCAGTTTTTCTACATTTAGCTGCAAATTTTTCTGATTTTTAACAGAAAAATTCTCATTTTTAGTATGAATTTTCCCATAAATTTGCCCAAATTTTAGCAAACTTTTTGCCATTTTTGACATGCATTTTTACCATTTGGCATGCATTTCCTATAGACTTAACAGGCATTTTCTCATAATTTAGCATGCATTTTCCCACTTTTACTAAGAGCTTCCCTTAGTCCCTTTGGTAAGTAAGGTCACTTATATTTGCAAAATTGTGTAAAAAATAAATTTGAGAAAAATATGTGCCATATTTTTTTTTCATAGATTTAAGTGAAGTTCGGCAATCAGTTTCATATGGGGGCTATGACTAAGAATTGTCTTATAGGGATTATTTTTGGACTACTGATTAATAAATGTAATAAATGCACATAAATCTAATTTAACCGAGATCAATATATGTGATAATAGGGGTTCTTTGTACGTGGACTAAGTCTGTACATGAACCGATTTTCACCGATTTCAGTAGCGTTCCTCGTCTAGCCGACAGAAGCTTTAAATTTCATCAAAATATAATCATATTTGCGGCCTGTAATTTGATAGCAAAGTTTACATGGACACACAGACGGACAGACGGATAAACAAACATGGCTAAATTGACTCATAGGTCAACTTTTTTTTGGTAGTTACAAACATCAGCACAAATTCATTATACCCTGACCCTATAGTGGTGTAGGGTATGAAAACAATATGTCTACTTCAAAGAATGGGTGTTTTTTTTAGAAGTTTACAATTTTTAGTTGGTAACACTGTATTAGTTGGCAACTGATTCAACAACTGTTATTTCCTTTTTGTTAAGTTCGGTTTGCCATTTTGTCTTGGATGCACTTACGTGAGAGCAAAGCTTGCAAATTGTTGAATTTTTTTTTAACAAAATAATGGTTTTGTTCGTCAAACTTATAATGCACTTTGCCCATTATGGTAGTCCAAATCGTACATCAGAGCAGCTAACTCGAATAACTAGTTTCTTGTAATGATAATGTGCACCGAGTAATCTATAGTCGTAGTTACTGTACAGCAAAGCATAGAAGAAGACCCACATCAATCAATCCGGCGCCGTTCTCAGCAAATGGTGATGTGTCCATCCATTCTATGGAAGATTTTACGAAACGATCTTGGTTTATGAACTTTTAAGATTCAATCTGTGCAAGAACTAAAGCCAAATGGCCACTGCATAAGCCATCAGTTCGGCCAAAGGACTGATGTTGATTTCGGTTAAAAACATTTTTTTTCTTCAACGATGATCCACATGCTTTTGTCCAAACGCTATTATATCCACAGAAAAATACTTTTCGGTGCACTTTATTGGGGGGCGGGGCAACGTATGCAGATGACACTTCAATCCTGTTTTCTAATGAATCTCCAAATGAAGCATCTCCACTAGTACAAAGGCAACTACATAGGATGACATTTTGGTTAATAAAATGGAACATTTAAGTAAATACGCAGAAACCAGTTCATGTGACTTTCACTGTAAGAAAAAGTGAATATCCACTATTGTATTTAAATGAAGTATAGAGACCAAAAAAAAAATTATGGCTTTAATTAATTCCTCAAAGATGAAAAAAAAAATGCTATCAAATTTCATGAGCTAGTTTTTTTTTAGTTTTTTTTAGCACAAAAGTGGTCTGGGGCATTTGCTATTTCTTGGCGACGTTTTATTCGATTTTGAAGTTTTATAGCTTTTTGAAAGGATAATTTAATACTGATTCCGAATTATATAACAACTTGTCGGAAAAATTAAGCTATAAAACGAAATTTTCGTAAAATCTGAAAAAAAGTCATATTTTCCCCATATAAGCACACTTGAAATTTGCAATCGCGTTGTGGTACGACTAAATGTTGTTTGATTGGCCCAAAACTTTGTATTTCTCAGTTTTTTTTTGCTATACGCATATTTTTAGGGGGTGAGACCGCGAGTTGGAACACTTTTTTTTATTAAGGGCCACCCTAGTGTACAACTTTGGGGAACTGCTAGTGATTCCAGCATTGAGATCTTAAAGGCATATCAATCGAAAACACTACGATTATTACGGTTTTTAAAAAACTAGTGTATACATAATGATCTTGGTATTCCCACCATAAGAGAAGTAATTTATAGTTTCAATGAAAGATACCTAAATAGACTAAGTAATTGTTCAAATATCTGATCAATCAACCACATATACTTGGCATCCATTTAAGAATATAGAAATATGCCAGAATTTTTTTTATAAAGAATTTTTTTGCGGATTTCGAGAAAAATTAGTTTTTTGGGAAATATTCAGTAAATGTACTCTTTCTAAGTACTTTGTATCAAAAATTTCTCATTTTTTACTTTTACCATTTTTACCATTTAGCATGCATTTCCTATAGACTTAACAGGCATTTTCCCATAATTTACCATGCATTTTCCCATTTCTGTACAGCAAAACCAATTCTCTCAATAACTACAGCTACCGATTTTGATATAATTTTTTGACATAAATACTCGTCATCAAAAATACATTATTAAACAAAAATATCCCGAATCATGGTAAATTTGAAAAATGAAGACCATTATTCTAAATCAGATGATGATGAAATCGATATACTGATGACTAGCAGATTCCAGCCCCCTAAATTCAAGTGAAAATTCTAGGAAATATTTTTTTATCATTTAAAAAATTATTGACCCTCAAAATTCAACACTTTTTTGATTTATGTCCAAAATAATTTTTCAATTCAACACAAATATTATTGTGAATGAAGAAAACAAACTCATTTTTTTTTTATTGCAAACACATTGGCAAATTTAATAGACACACACATAACATTGTATTATTCTATGTATGTGTTAGCAACTTCAAATGAGCATAACTCCAAAAAGGTTTAGAAATTGAAAAATCTGTAAGCCTGGTGGTTAGCTAAAAAGAAATACCTTTCATATAAGGTACATTTGGTCAAAAATGGAAAGAAATCTTCTTACCTATTAATATAATAGATGATATTGGCAATCAGCGATGCCAACATAATTCAAGCAAAAAGCCCAAAACAGTAGCCCAAAATGCACCAAAAAGCGCTAAATATCAAAAAAAGCAGTAAAAAGCGCTAGTTTTATCCTTAAAGAAAAATGCATTATTATGAATTAAAAAATATATATACATATGTATATGTTATTTGTACATATGAGATCATTTAGGATTTGATGAAATGTGAAAATGTTTTGTTACAAGTGTTCATTTTCAAACATCTTCAAGCAATAGTTTATATAAATTTTTTTTTTAGCTTGAAGAGAAAATACCTTATAAGTAATATTTGGGGAACTTTATAACATGATTCATAAGGACTTAATTTCATATTTTTGTACATAATGCTATATCTACGATAAATAAAGAATGGCACGCTCAAAATTTTGCAACATTCAAAACATGATAATTTTTATTTATTTATTTAATTAAGCCCATTTCATATAGTACAGGAACGTACTGCGTTACAAGGAAAAAATTCTATAATATTATTAATTATTAACATAACATATTTAGTATCTATAATATTAATAGTGGGGTTTTAATCTCTCCGTGACTATGTCAAAGTTGATCTTTTTTCACAGCAAATCTATCGACCAAGTTTTAGATCGATCGGATATGGGCAAATAGGTTTTAAATCCGTGACTGTGCGTGACCATACGTGACTGTGTCTGATTACCCCAAAATTAATCAGTAGTCACGACAGGACTATGGGATCAATTGGATACAGGGGAATGGGGTCCACCCATGGCAGACAGACAGACAGACAGAGAGTATGAGTTAAAAGAAAGAGTTTAAAAATATCTATTTTTCAATAAAGTTGTACAAAAGCTATAGAATTTGTAAGGCAGCCCTGCCCGTGGATTGTCCGGAGGGGCAGTTCCCAAAAAAAAAGTGTTCGACTCGAAGAAGTAATAGGGTTCGGTAATATATGTATATTAACCATAATTAACCGTTCCTATTGATTTCGTTAACAGTAGGGAGTTAAACTTGCCCCGCACAAAAACCTGACGTGACCTTAAAAAACTGATTTAAATTCGGATTCAGATAGTTTGAAAACAGTAAAGACCGCCATAAAACACTACGAGATTTCCAGACTGTTGTATAGTGAATTTAAAGAGGCAGGAGACAAAGTTGAATTTATATGAACGATATTGCAAGAAACATATGCAATGCATTAAATTATGCGTCCAAACATTGCCAAGGTTTGAGCGCCGGAAACACTTATTTTTTACTTTTATGGTTGCTAAACTGTTGCTTAAACTAAAATTAATAAAAATATTTTTGAGAATTTTTTCAAATATGACACGTATTTTTTTTATTTTTTCTCCGATGCTTTATTTTCACAAATTCAGATAAATCATCAGTATACCAGCCTTACATTATAATACATACATTAGAGACCGTATCTCTTACGTCCAACCAATTAGATTTATAAAATAACCATAAACCAAATTTGAGTGGCATTGTTATTATTTTTTTTTTCCTTCGAATATGAAAAAGTTCATATCGGATGCCATATTTGTATGGGGACTAGGTCGAAAAATGGACCGATCCTGACCATATTTAGTAACGTCACGTATATTTTGCAAAAACATATATATTCAGTACTATGACAAGCAGAGCTTTGCAATGTGTGAGGTCACCTAATTTTAATGTGAGTAGTCGGACAAAAATTGGCGGGATCGGAGCAATGGGCGTGGTACCTCACCCCCCATACAAAGTAAATATTAGATGTCATATATCTGGAGTACTATAATAGTAAGAGCCTTGGGACTTTGCGTGAGTCAATCAGATATTAATGTGAGTAGTCAGATAAAAACTGGGCGCAATAGGATTAGCGGGCGTGACATCTTCTATACAAAAAAACATGAAGTTCTGTGAAAGCGACAGTGTTGAAACTTTTCAAAAGTATATTAATTACCAAGGTGAATTGGAAAATATGGGCGGAATCGCCAAGTTCAAAAATCGCAAAAAAACAAAAATCGCCGAAAACAAAAAAATTCAAAATCAAAAAGTGGCAAAAAAAATCGCCAAAATCAAAAATCGCTTACAAAAAATATTGTCAACTGTTATTCTAAATTCAAGGGCAATCGGTAAGTTTTACGGGATTTTATTTCGAAAAATCCATGTTTTTCTCTTGGGCAGCTATGTATTTATATATAGCTTGCTCCAGAGTAGGTACGCAGAAAAATTTTAAATTTGAATAGGGGCCAGTATGCAACATAAGATATTTATATTTAATATAAAAATTTAAGTTTTAATTTATTTTACTTAATACAATTTTCTATATGTTTGTATATATATACTAGCTGACCCGGTAAACTTCGTTTTGTCCAAAAGATATTTTTTGATTGAATTTCGAATTTTTTTTTTATCGAAAATTATCGACCGTTAACAGATGACGCAATAATATAATTTGAATAAAACACTTTTCGGATTCAGTTGAATTCAATATCCTATAATTATACGGATAGCTGACCCGACGGTCTTCGTCCTGCCCAACATTTGGCGAATCTAATGAGCGTTTGTGCGCCATCGTGCACTCATCCCGTATGATCAATTTACAATTTTGCAACACTTTTACCATAGATGATTGCTTTGATGTGTGTTTTAAATGCCTTAGACAATATTGGCGAATATGCAACATCGTGACGATCGCTTGGTGATTTACCGGGATGCAATAATTGCGTAATCTCTGGCCATTTTGGATTGCAATTAACGTCACAAATAAATCCGGCCGTCTATAATTTCGCACGTAAGTCATCGCATCCTGGGGGTACTCATGCATGTGTCTCGGACTTCCAATATATGTCGATGGCAAAATTGTGAGACGACCAACATTTCTAATATCCGGTTCACTATCAATCGCATCACGCAAGTAAATATATTCTTCAGATAGCAACTTAGCCTAATTGAATCCGATGTAATTGAGTCGTTCTGTCTCAACCTTAACGTACATATCAACAGCAGATATCAACAGCAGATTGTAAAGTTCACTGAACTTACCTTCTTATTTGTCTCAACCCTTAATTTACAATATGTGTGTGTATACGTGACAATCAAAAATGTATTTTTGCACTAACCATTGGCCGGATTTATCATGTTGTAATTGAAGTGATATCTGTCTTCTCCACTGCATAATAGGATATTGTAGTGCGTCATACGACCGATGTGTCTCACTTATTCGCTGTAGTGCGTTTTTATTTGATATTGATATTTCACTAACTGAAAGTGCGTTGTATTGTCGGTCATGAGTTCCTGCACGGCTATTCAACTAATAACCTATGAACTCATTCAAATTATCTTCACTTTCCCTTTTACATTATTCAAAATGCTTTTATTTTCAAAATTTATTTCATACGCGAGGTGACACGCCCACTTGTCCAATCACAAAATCTTGTCTAATCACAAAAATAATAAGCGAACTCACACAAACTTGCAAAGTCTCCCTATCGTTATACTCGGTATATGTACATAAAATTTAATTAGTGCTCCTCGCCCATTTATCCGATCCCGTCTATTTTCGTCAGGTCTACTTACACTAATAACAGATGACATCACATAAAGTATCAAAGCTCTCCCATGATATTGAGTAATTATTTTGTTTTGCAGGAGCAATGCCCACTTTTCCGATACCGCTTATTTTTACAACGGCTACTCACAGCAACTCACAGCAATAATAGATGACCTCATACAATGTTGCAAAGATCTCCCTACACCAGTACTCAAGATATATGATGTTAAAAATTATTTTGTATGAGAGGTACCACGCCCACTTATCCGATACCGATCATTTTCGGTAAGACTATCCATATTAACAATAGATGGCCCCACACAAATTTACAAAGCTCTCCCACTCATAGTACTCAATATATATGATTTTAAAATGGAATAACCGCGTACAGCGCCACCTGTTGAGACTTTTTGTACTTTTATTTTTTCCTAAACCTTCGCGTGGCAGTTACAAACGAACTCGCAGAAGGAAGTATCCCTTTTGGTTCTGTCGTTTTCAAGTTTTAAGCGGACGAACAAACCACGATTCATTTTTATATATATAGATATATATATGTATATCTATGATATTAATAGGCAAGGCGATTTCTTGTGACCGATGTTTTGTTCTACAGTTTTATCTCAAACGTATATTATTTGAAAGGTATTTCTTTTTAGCCATTTTACAGATTTACAGATTTTTAAATTTTTTCCTTTATTTTGAGTAAATTGCATTTAAAGTTGCTACTGACACATACATAAAATTATACAATGCTAGGTGTGTGTTTATTAAATTTGCTAATGTTTTTGTAATAAAAATGAGTTTGTTTTTTTGTGTTGATTTGTGAATTGGCTATAATTGAATAGCATAACTTTAGGGTCTTTATTTAATTAAAAAAATAAAATTTCCTAGAATTTGCACTCGAATTTCGAGGACTGGAATCTGCTAGTTTATATAATCAGTCCATGTGAAATTGCTATTAAAAGTTATCTCAAGATTTTTTGTCGTATTAACAATTTAAATTCTCTGGCCATTTAAAACAATATCTTCTGAAATGGTGGGAATTAATTTTTTTCCATATTACAATGCATTAAGATTTCCACGGATTCAAACAGAGTCCTTTGGCATTAGCCCAAAGGTTGATTCAGTTTAAGTCGTCATTTCGAAGGGTTATGCCTGAAGCAATATTCTGAACTGGACTGTTTAAAGTGAGTTGCACGTCATCTGCGTATAAATGTATCTTAAAATCAGAGCGTTGATTTGGAAAATCATTCGCATACAAGGAGGATAAAAGTAGACGTAAGATAGAGCCTTGAGGCACCGTTTATAAATACTGATTGTACTGAATATTATCTCACAATTTCTTTTTTTATTTGAAAGTACAATCCTTCCGGTTAATAATGGAAAATAATTTCATTCAAATGGCTGCCTCTGCTGGCCATGCAGTAGCCTACATGATCGGTCCATTTCTTAAGCACATTATCGATTGTGTGCAGCTGTATTTCACCAATGGCTTCACGAATATAGTCCTTTAAAGCGTCAATAGTCTCTGGCTTGTTGGCGTAACACTTATCTTTGAGGGCACCCCACAAATAATAGTCCAACGATGTCAAATCGCAGCTTCGAGGTGGCCAAACGACATCAGCTCTGCGGCTGATAATGCGATCTTCAAAAACAGGGCGCAAAACATCGAGTGTAGCTTCGGCTGTGTGGCACGTAGCGCCGTCCTGTTGAAGCCAAATGTTGCCAATATCCTCCTCTTCAATTTTTGTGAACAAAAATTCGTTCCACATGGCCCGATAACGATCGCCATTGACTGTAACGGCCACTCCTTGCTCATTTTCGAAGAAAAATGGGCCAACTATGCCTCTGGACCAAAATCTGCACCAAACAGTGACTCGTTTTGGGTGTATCGGCTTTTCAATATATGCGTGCGGGTTTTCTGTGCCCCAAATGCGACAATTTTGCTTGTTTACATACCCGCCAAGATCAAAATGAGCTTCATCTGAAAAGATGATTTTTTTTGGCGAAATCGGCATCTTCTGTAAGTCGATCGCAGGCCCACTTAGCGAAGCGAAAACGCATTGGATGGTCAGTTGGCTTCAACTCCTGAATCAATTGGACTTTGTATGGCGTCATACCAAGGTCTTTATGTAAAATTCGTCTCAATGATGCCTCCGAAATGTTCAATTCTTGAGAACGACGGTGAATTGATGTTGATGGCGCTTCACGCACACTTTCTGCCACAGCAGCAATATTCTCGGATGTACGCACTGTTTTTGGCTTTTCACGCTTTGGTTTGTCGATGAGGATGCCAGTTTCTTTCACTTTTTCACAAGATAACGAACATACGGAGGTGACGGTGCTTCTCTTCTTCCAAAATCCGTATGCAATTTTCGCACACATTCTGCAACATTACCATGATTTTCAAAGTAATGTCGCAATATTTCCCAGCGTTGTTCAAGCGTATACACAACCATATTCGTTCAGCGGAAGGATAAAACTAATTATCTGTCAAATCAGACATGAGCTATGTGTTTGCCATTCACGAAATAAGCACTAGTTGAAAAAAAAAAACGTTAGATGGCGGACCCTTTATATTAATCACTCTAATTGGCCACAAATTCGACTAATCGAAAGATATTGGGCAAATGTAAAAAATCAATTAAAGAAAATTAAAGAAGCAGCAAAAACTGAACAATGTTAATGGTAAGTAAATGAAACAAGTAGTCTTCAGAGGTGGGATGGAGAGATGTGCAAAAATAAATGGGAAGTAATCAACAAACATTCGAAATGTCGAAAATTTAATTTTATTTTAAATTTTCTTTAAAGCTGAATAAATTGCCTTTTATTAAATACATAACTTATTACAACGTGTTGTTTTACTAAATGTTTTTGGGCCATTCTTTAATACTTAAAACGAACATTTGCAAAAAATAAAGTATAATCATCTGATCAATACGTTTAATTTTGCTTAACATAAACTGTTCTACTGAAGCACTTATAGCACTTTTTTTTATCAAAAAAGCGGTAACTAAAACAATTGGCTTTTTGGGTGGCTAAAAGGCGCTAAATCTAGAGCGAAAAGCCCTAAGGCATCGGTGTTTCCAATGTCCCAGTTTTTCTTATTCTTTTCGAGGGTGATGTAGAAATTCCAAATCACTTGATATGCTAAAGAAGACGATATCTAAATTAAACCGGTAACAGACATTCGTGTGTTTTAAATCTCAAAAACCGCGAGGCAACCTTTCCATGATCGAAGCTAAACGAACACCAAATTTTTAGGAGATCTTATGCATCGTAGATGTACCTTTTTTATTTTCTAATGTTCAAATAACGAATAGATTTCTGTATTCTAAGTGACAAGGTAGTTTCATTATTTTTCCTAAGAAATTTATCTGTTCGGTACAAAAGCACTTATGTCAAAATTACCTTTTTTAAAAAGAAATTTTTCTTAAAAAATTACCTTTTCTCAAAAAAGTACTTTCTTTAAAAAGTACCTTTTCTTAAAAAATAAAAAATTAAAAATTAAAAATTAATAATTAAAAATGAAAAATTAAAAATGCAAAAGGAAAAATAAAATATGAAAAATAAAAATGAAAAATACAAATTGAAAAATAAAAAATGAAAAATAAAAAATTAAACATGAAAAATAAAACATGAAAAATAAAAAATTAAATATAAAAAATGAAAAATGAAAAACGAAAAATTAAAAATTAATAATGAAAAATGAAAAATAAAAAATTAAAACTGAATTATAAAAAATTAAAACTAAAAAATTAAAAATAAAAAATGAAAAATAAAAAATTAAACATGAAAAATAAGAAATGAAAAATTAAAAACTAAAATAAAAAATGACTAATGAAAAATAAAAAATTAAAAATGAAAAATAAAAAATGAAAAATAAAAAATTAAATATAAAAAATGAAAAATAAAAAATGAATAATAAAAAATGAAAATTGAAAAATAAAAAATGAAAACTAAAAAAAGAAAAATGAAATACGAAAAATAAAAATTGGAAAATGAAAAATAAATTAAAAATGAAAAATGAAAAATAAAAAATGAAAAATAAAAAATTAAAAATGAAAAATAAAAAATAAAAAATGACAAATAAAAAATTAAAAATAAAAAATTAAATACGAAAAATGAAAAATAAAAAATTAAAAATGAAAAACGAAAAATGAAAGATGAAGAACGAAAAATGAAAAAAAAATTAAAAATGGAAAATAAAAAATTAAGAATAAAAATAAAAAATTAAAAATGAAAAATAAAAAATAAAAAATGAAAAATTAAAAATAAAAAATTAAAAAAAGGAAAAATAAAAAATAAAAATGAATAATAAAAAATTAAAACTAAAAAATTAAAAATGAAAAATAAAAGATGAAACATGAAAAATATGAAATGAAAAATGAAAAACTAAAATTAAAAATGACTAATGAAAAATAAAAAATTAAATATAAAAAATGAAAAATAAAAAATGAAAATTGAAATATAAAAAATTAAAAATAAAAAATGAAAAATGAAAATTGAAATATAAATAATGAAAAATAAAAAATGAAAATTGAAAAATAAAAAATGAAAAATTAAAAAAGAAAAATATAAAATGAAAAACGAAAAACGAAAAATAAAAAATGAAAAATTAAAATGCAGAAATGAAAAATTTAAAATAAAAAATTAAAAAAAAAATTTAAAATGAAAAATGAAAAACGAAAAATGAAAAACGAAAAATAAAAAATAAAAAATTAAAAATTAAAAATTTACCGGCTAAAATAAATAATAATAAATATTTTCATATTAACAGAGCCCCTGCAGTTGATTGCTATAAGTGATACGCTTTCTGTTTGATTTTAAGAAAGTGCTATAAAAAAATTTTTAATTACTAGATGTTTACACATCTCCCCTGCGATCGGACTCACATGATTTTTATTCTTAAAAGAATTTCCTTTCAAAAAAAAAGTACCTTTCTAAAAAAGAAACTTAAGAAATGCCCTAAAAAAGTAATTTTTCTTAAAAACGTACATATCCTCAAAAAAATAGTACCTTTGCTTAAGGAAATAACTTTTCTTAAAAAAAAATAAAAAATGGCTTCATTACTAAATGTACTTTCTTCTAGAAGGACCTTTTCTAAAAAAAGTAAATTTTTTTAATTTCGAAGTTCAGAATGGGGAACATTTTTTATTTTTTCTCATTAACCTGTTACGGGTTATAGACTGAATAATATCACTTTTGATATACAATGAAATAACTTCAAATAATATCTAAGGTTAATAATAATTTAGTAATTTATTTAGTGAACTATTTGTGAATTAACAAAAATCTATTGAAATCTTTAAAAAAAACTTTAAAAAGAGCCAGGAAAGCTTATGCATTATTTATAAATATATGTCGAGGAATCAACTAAAAAAAATTAATCTCTCCAGCAAAAAGACAACTCAGTATTTAGAAGCAGAACAAAACAAAAGCTCACATGTAACCGCTTTCCTTTTTAGAGCTTATTGCCTGGTTCTCACTATGTCATATAAACTGACAACACACAATTGCCTCAACTGACATCTCATAATTTTCTATTAATTACGTTTGGATTTTATTTTTATTTTTTTATTTTATACCAACATGTTGACAAATTCATTTTAGATGTCAAATGATGCCAGGGGTTGCAAATGACAATATATTACAATTGAAACTGGTATAGTGAAAACCAGGTGTAAGCTTCTCCATTACGAGGAAACAAGTTTGTAAAATTTACTAGTGTTAAGTGGGAACCTGTCACATAAAAATCGCACCTTGCAAGGGACTACTAAACATGTTTTACTAACGAAGCTACTTTTTGGAATCTCCGACTTTTACTGGGTCATTTTAAAATTTAAATTTTAGGAACTCGTAAATTTATTAGTTCCAAAGAATTCCTCAAATGTTTAATTTTTAGAACAATTGGCCAGTTTCAGAGCCCATTAAAATAAAAAAGAACAGGTTGATTGGGATTTCTTAACTTTAAAGCAAATTTCAGATATCGAAATTTGAGGAAAATTTCAAAAAAATAAATTAATAAATTAACTATTAACGTACCCTTCATTAAATCTGAAAATACAGAAAACAATTTTTATTATTTAGTCAAATTTATTAAATTTTATTTAATTTCAATAAGTTAATAACAAAAAGTTCAGGATGGATTGGAAATGTTTTTAAGAGAGACCATGGTGCTCTGACGAAATAAGTGTGACTTTGGAATTAGTTGTCTTAAAAAGAAAATAACCCGCTAAGAAACTTTTTGAAAATTAATGCTTAATACAAACTATTTTTAAATCCATATAATTTCGGAAAATTTTAAAACTCTGTGGCCGGGGCATGTACTTGTCTTTTACGCAATATCAAATTTTTAAATTTAGTTAGTCAAATCATAATTTATGTGAACAAAACTCAGCTTTAAAAATATTTTTCCATAGAAATTTTCTAAAATTTTCCAATTTCATAGAAAACTGTTATGCCTACAGCGAACTATTCAAGTCTCAGTATTTAATTACAAATTATGAAACAGTGATTATGCATAAAATGTCTAAATATGTATAAACAAAAGATCTTAACTACAGATCAAAACAAATAAACAATAATAAAAAACACACAGTTGAACAGAAACAAAAAAAAAAAAAAAAGAAATCTCAAGTGCTTTACAGATTGCCAGATCTTTCAGAGATACTGTCAGCGATACTTAAATATGCATTTGTTCTGCAAGCGCCAACACAAGAATTCACAACTACAGCGACAAAGGCCACAGAACCGTCATATAAATTCTCTCACACTCACTTGGTGCAACAACAATTTAAACAAGATTAAGAACAGGGTTTCAAAGAACGAATTATTTATCGATTGAATCCTTCAAAATTTATTAAACGTCAAAAAATAAATAGAACTTCCAAAAGTATTTCGCGCATTTCTGGATTGGGGATAAAATATTAAAAAATTAACTTAAACAAGTGCAACATTTTAAATATAACAACATTTCAAAAATCTATAATATTAATAGGCTAGGCGATTTTTTGTTACCGATGTTTTGTTCTACCATTTTATCCCGATTTTGACCAAACTTATATTATTGGAAAGGTATTAATTTTTAGCTGTTACCCAGATTTACAGATTTTCATCGTCTTGAATATTTTTTTGGAGTTATGATCGTTTAAAGTTGCTACTAACACACACATAAAATTGTACAATGCTATGTGTGTGTTTATTAAATTTGTTAATGTGTTTGTGTTAATGTGTTGTAACGAAGTTTCGTTACATAATTTAATAATAGGTAAACTGAATTGATATATTTATAATGAATTGAAAAGTATTGATTAATTTATATATACCAGTATAATATCGTGTATTGCAAAATTATACAAAACATTAATTTGAAATGGAATTATTATTTGTTAATTAATATTGAATTTTATTGAATTTTAAATCTAAGTTCTATTTGGTTAGTTTAAGAGTAGAATGTATAAGAGTTCAGTATAAGAGAACCTAGGTAGAATTCGACTCACACACACACTTTTTACATTGGACTGTATTAGTGAGCAATAGTGTCTCTTAGCCTTCCCATACTTATCCACACCATAATCCGGTGTTAGTTAGAATATAGAATCCAACTCTCACTCATACAAGACACGATAAAGTCTCTTTCTATGTTAGTAGAAGACCATTTAGATGTGTGTACATTCTACTACAACTTCAATTGGTTTCGAGAAGTTAAATGTATTAGTTATAATCCAACTCTCACTCATACACGATAATTAATTCTCTTTCATTTTTAGCAACATACCATTTATATATGAAGGTTCATTCTACTACAACTTCAGTTGGGTTCGACTTGTCACCGTGTGCGGACAGCTAGTGCAAGTCTGTAATAGCTTCGCTAGTAGCCACACACAGTGATGGAAAAACGCAGCTGACAGCAGTGAGCGGGGATACTACTGGTTTGTAACAGCCATAGTTCCCAGACACTGTAGTAGTAGTGAGCGGGGTTACTACTGGTTTGTAACAGCCATAGTTCCCAGACAATGTAGTAGTAGTGAGCGGGGTTACTACTGGTTTGTAACAGCCATAGTTCCCAGACACTGTCCCAGGCTTAGTATTAACTAGTACACTAACCCCCTTTTTTAAAATGACATGACAAGGCACAACTCGGGGCAGTAGTGATGCAACCGGAAAACGATAGTGACTGAGACGGGAAATCTAAGCTAGTTCTCTGAAAAAATCTTAACCTTTGTTTAAATAAAGATCATTATCTTGATATTAAAAAACAAAAACTAAAATCGTTTTTATTAATCCTGGCTTCGACTGGCATATCCTGGCAAACATTATTATAAATGGCGCCCGAGCAGGGACTTTAAACGTAAAAAACCTTTAAAAAAAACTTAAAAAAATAACAACAAAAAAAAATAGAAAAAAAAGCTCAAATACTAACATTATAAAAAAAAAATAAGAAAAAATGAGTCGTGCCTTCATCAATCTAATGAAAAAGGATGCCTTGAGTACCTGTTTAAAGAACCTGGGTCTCAAGGACGATGGCAATGTAGATGAAATGAGAGCCCGATTAAGAAGTTATCTTGACCAAGAATCGATTCCTGTTGAACACGAACTTTACATAAATAAGTTGAGGCTTGGTTACGCAGCAGGTAAAGAATTAAAAGTTCCGAATTTACAAGCCTCCCGTGACTCTTCTCCATTACGACCGACGCATGAAACCAATGCAACAAATGTATCCGAAGTGTGTGATAAAGTGCGGAAATGGGGTGTTAAATACGATGGTGGTAAAGATCCTTTGGGTTTTCTAGAACGAATCGAAGAGTTGGCAACGTGTTATAATATATCGTTAAATGCATTGTTGAATTATATGCCTGAACTTTTCAAAGGGTCCGCGTTATCATGGTACCGTAATAACAAACAAAACTGGAAGTCTTATAACGATTTTGTTGACGACTTCAAGCTTTTCTTTTTTACCAGTACGATTTTTCGAGAATTTGGAGGACGAAATCAGAAATCGATTACAACACGCAGATGAAAATTTTGTCGACTATGTTACTGCTTTACAATCATTGATGCGTTGGACAAAAATATCTACTGGTGAACAATTGGAGCGAATTTTCAGAAATTGTAGAGCGGAATATAAGATCTACATCAAAAGACGTGAATTTAATCAATTGCGGGAGTTAATTGTATTGGCACAAGAATATGAAAACCTACGGTCGGAGGAGTTGTCACAGAAGAAAATTGTCCGACGTGTACAAACTACAGTCGCCCATCCCAATAATAATTATCTATGATATCGTTGCGGAGAGGGAGGTCATCATCGTGCCGTTTGTTCTAAACCTCAAGTTTTATTTTGCTGGGATTGTGGTAAAAGAGGCGTGAAGACGATTGATTGTTGCAGAAAAATGGCGGGAAACTCAAGAGGAGGTCCTTCGGCAAGGGAAGGAGAAGAAAACCTCTAAAACATGTACCCTTTCCTATTACACTAACTCCTGACGACGACTTTCGCGTACGCACGTGGATTACGATTAAACAGAAGAAGATTCCAGCCATTATGGATACTGGCGCAACAGATTCATGTATCCAATTGTCTCTTATTAAAGAGATGCATATACCTTTGGTTGCAGCTAAATTCAGTACTCTACACTTAGCTGATCAATCAACCGTAAATGTGGAGGGGTCGGTAAATATCCAGTTTCGGCTGAATGGTTCAGTATATAACCACATGTTTTTGGTCTTGAGGACGAGTTTGGATCCGATTATAATTGGATTGAATTTCTTACATCAAACTGGCTGTGAGCTTCGAATTGTTCCACGAGAAAAAAACACGTTTCAAGAATTACCTCCCTGTCACATAAGAACTACTCAAATTAGTTCGCTACAGCTGATATCAACAAGTGTGACCTTAGACGATACTCTCGAAGACCATCAGGTACAAAATTTCTTGAATAATGAACTCCCTCGTTTTGATTCCATTTCAGGCCACTCTAATGTGACAGAGCACGTGATTACTATGAAGCACCCTCGACCTTTAAGACAACGGTACTATCCCCGCAATCCAGCAATGCAAAAGGTCATTGACGATCAAATTGACGAATTGCTCAAAGAAGGAAGGATAGAACCATCAAAAAGCCCTTATAGTTCTCCAATCGTACTGGCTCGTAAAAAGAACAACGAATGGCGACTATGTGTGGATTTTAGGCAAATTAATGAGAATTCAATTCGGGATGCATACCCTATTCCACAAATTAATCCAATACTGGAAAAACTACGAAACAGCAAGTTCTTTAGCACGATCGATTTTCGAAACGGATACTGGCAGATTCCTATGAATACTGAAAGCAAACTTTATACGGCTTTTACAGTTCCAGGCCGTGGTCTTTTTCAGTGGCGCGTGATGCCATTTGGGCTGCATTCACCCCAGCCACATTTCCGAAGAGGGCACTTCACACGGTCATTGGCCCTGAATTAGATTCATTCGCATTTGCATATCTTGATGACATCGTTGTCCTGGGGCGTACGCTGGCGGAACATTTACGCAATCTGAAAATAGTCTTTGATCGTCTCGTTGCAGCTAACCTACATTGTGGTAAAAGAGGCGTGAAGACGATTGATTGTTGCAGAAAAATGGCGGGAAACTCAAGAGGAGGTCCTTCGGCAAGGGAAGGAGAAGAAAACCTCTAAAACATGTACCCTTTCCTATTACACTAACTCCTGACGACGACTTTCGCGTACGCACGTGGATTACGATTAAACAGAAGAAGATTCCAGCCATTATGGATACTGGCGCAACAGATTCATGTATCCAATTGTCTCTTATTAAAGAGATGCATATACCTTTGGTTGCAGCTAAATTCAGTACTCTACACTTAGCTGATCAATCAACCGTAAATGTGGAGGGGTCGGTAAATATCCAGTTTCGGCTGAATGGTTCAGTATATAACCACATGTTTTTGGTCTTGAGGACGAGTTTGGATCCGATTATAATTGGATTGAATTTCTTACATCAAACTGGCTGTGAGCTTCGAATTGTTCCACGAGAAAAAAACACGTTTCAAGAATTACCTCCCTGTCACATAAGAACTACTCAAATTAGTTCGCTACAGCTGATATCAACAAGTGTGACCTTAGACGATACTCTCGAAGACCATCAGGTACAAAATTTCTTGAATAATGAACTCCCTCGTTTTGATTCCATTTCAGGCCACTCTAATGTGACAGAGCACGTGATTACTATGAAGCACCCTCGACCTTTAAGACAACGGTACTATCCCCGCAATCCAGCAATGCAAAAGGTCATTGACGATCAAATTGACGAATTGCTCAAAGAAGGAAGGATAGAACCATCAAAAAGCCCTTATAGTTCTCCAATCGTACTGGCTCGTAAAAAGAACAACGAATGGCGACTATGTGTGGATTTTAGGCAAATTAATGAGAATTCAATTCGGGATGCATACCCTATTCCACAAATTAATCCAATACTGGAAAAACTACGAAACAGCAAGTTCTTTAGCACGATCGATTTTCGAAACGGATACTGGCAGATTCCTATGAATACTGAAAGCAAACTTTATACGGCTTTTACAGTTCCAGGCCGTGGTCTTTTTCAGTGGCGCGTGATGCCATTTGGGCTGCATTCACCCCAGCCACATTTCCGAAGAGGGCACTTGACACGGTCATTGGCCCTGAATTAGATTCATTCGCATTTGCATATCTTGATGACATCGTTGTCCTGGGGCGTACGCTGGCGGAACATTTACGCAATCTGAAAATAGTCTTTGATCGTCTCGTTGCAGCTAACCTACATATCAATTATGACAAGTGCTCATTTGCGAAAAAACAGATTAGATATTTGGGTCACGTTATAAGCGAAAAGGGTGTGCATACGGACCCTGAAAGGTGAGCGCAATACAAGCTTTACCCGAACCAACTACACTCAAAGAGTTGAGGTCATTTCTGAACACCGCAGCCTCGTATCGGCGTTTTGTAGCAAATTTCTCTACTTTAACTGGCCCCCTAAATAAGCTGTTGAAGAAAAACCAAGAGTGGCAGTGGGGAGCGCAACAACAGCTGGCGTTCGAAGAAGTCAAGCGGAAATTAATTGAGGCACCAGCTCTTACATGTCCTGATTTTAATCGAACTTTTATATTACAGACAGATGCTAGTGATGTTGGACTGGGCATTGTTCTGACTCAAGAATTCGATGACGGAGAAAAGGCAATCGCTTATGCCAGCCGAACCCTTTCGGTTATACGGTTACTGAAAAAGAATGCTTGGCAATAATATGGGGAATTAGGAAAATGCGACATTATATTGAAGGATATCATTTTGTAATCGTAACCGATCACCAATCATTGAAGTGGCTAAATTCAATTCAATCACCCTCAGGAAGAATCGCACGCTGGGCTTTAGAAATGATGCAGTTTAATTACGAGGTCCGATACCGCAAAGGTAAATTAAATGTTATTGCAGATTCCCTTTCCAGATCACCTCTCCCCACTGATGACAAAACCATACCTATCCTGCAAGCCCTCCAGAAAAATGCCGAGGTTGATGACGCATGGTACACAAATAAGCTGGAAATGCTAAATAATGATCCCCAGAAGTTACCTGATTACCAAATCGATGACCATGGAAACCTTCGACGTCATATTTTTGATTCGTCCGCTTACAATGATGAGGACCCCGTCCCGTGGAAATTGTGGTTCCGAAATCAGGTAGGAGCCGGGTTCTAAACGAGTGTCATGATAGTGATACAGCTGGACACCTGGGAATAAATAAAACTATTGCACGAGTGACGCAACTCTACTACTGGCCAGGTATTTTCCGCGATATTACAAAACACGTTAGGAATTGTGTTACTTGTCAACGTTTCAAACCCCTTCAGCAAGCTCCAGCAGGAAAAATGTACACCACACAAGTTCCCTTACCCTGGCATACAGTATGCGCTGATTTTGTTGGTCCTCTACCGCGCTCAGTACACGGCAACACTACATTAATAGTTTTCCACGATAAATTCAGCAAATGGTCAGAATTCGTAGCTGCTAGACAGGCTACTACAAAAACATTTATTAAGGCTTTCCGGGAAAGGATACCGGCACGTTTCGGTGTACCTCATATCCTTCTGACCGATAACGGAACTCAATTCACGAGCCGCGAGTGCCAAACATATTTTCAATCTTTGGGAGTAAAACAGCATTACATAGCTCCTTATTCTCCTCATGAAAACCCTACAGAGAGGACTAACAGAACCATAAAAACAATGATAGCTCAGTATACTCACGAGAACCAAAGAAAGTGGGATGAACATTTACCGGAATTGATATTAGCCATAAATACCAGCAAACAAAGTTCAACGAAATACTCTCCGGCATATCTAACGCAAGGTAGGGAACTTCGTTTACCCAATACCTTGTTCAACCAAAAAACCCAATCGGAAGATACAGATATAGCTCAACACCCAGATAATAAATCACAACATTTACAAGAAGTTTTTAAAATAGTCCGTTCAAATCTCCAGACTGCAACAAGCGCACAAGCAACGCATTACAACCTTAGACGCCGTGAATGGGTACCCAGAAAAAGTGATTTGGTTCTGGTAAGAAAACGTGTTTTGTCAAAAGCTGTCGATCACTTTGCCGCTAAACTAGCACCTCGTTTCGAGGGTCCATATTTGGTTGCTGAATTTATATCCCCAGTAATTGTCCGATTATTCGACTCTGAAGGAAAAAAAAGAAGAGGCACGGCACACTTAAAAGATTTAAAAGCGTACCACACCGAAGATGGACAGTCGTAAATTTGAGTTAAGTTGTTTACGGTTTAGGAGTGCTATGGACCGTGAAAATCGCAAGCGCAGAAAAGTCATAGAACTAACAATACCTACAGAGAACGTTAAAATAACACCCGTTGAAACTAATCTTCCTCAGTTAGAAATCCAGGATCTGATTATCCCAACTCCACCAAAGTCCGATATCCTAGCCAAGCTTGTTAAAGAACTGGAAATTGACAAAGAGGTAGATCTACGAGGCGCAACTATAGCCGATGTGCTTTCTTCAATTGGACCGATTAAATCCTGTAGCCGGACACGCTTCAAAAAAATAACTCCGATGGGTACAGCATGGGTATACGTACGATGTTCCTTGAATGTTTGGATAATCATCGGGGAGGAAAAGCTTATCTTCCCAAAGCCTAGAAATGATATTACAATCGAGTCTTCAGTTCCATAAAAACAAAAAAAAAAAACCAAAACAAGAGGGAGATGTAACGAAGTTTCGTTACATAATTTAATAATAGGTAAACTGAATTGATATATTTATAATGAATTGAAAAGTATTGATTAATTTATATATACCAGTATAATATCGTGAATTGCAAAATTATACAAAACATTAATTTGAAATGGAATTATTATTTGTTAATTAATATTGAATTTTATTGAATTTTAAATCTAAGTTCTATTTGGTTAGTTTAAGAGTAGAATGTATAAGAGTTCAGTATAAGAGAACCTAGGTAGAATTCGACTCACACACACACTTTTTACATTGGACTGTATTAGTGAGCAATAGTGTCTCTTAGCCTTCCCATACTTATCCGGTGTTAGTTAAGATTATAGAATCCTACTCTCACTCATACAAGACACGATAAAGTCTCTTTCTATGTTAGTAGAAGACCATTTAGATGTGTGTACATTCTACTACAACTTCAATCGGTTTCGAGAAGTTAAATGTATTAGTTATAATCCAACTCTCACTCATACACGATAATTAATTCTCTTTCATTTTTAGCAACATACCATTTATATATGAAGGTTCATTCTACTACAACTTCAGTTGGGTTCGACTTGTCACCGTGTGCGGACAGCTAGTGCAAGTCTGTAATAGCTTCGCTAGTAGCCACATACAGTGATGGAAAAACGCAGCTGACAGCAGTGAGCGGGGATACTACTGGTTTGTAACAGCCATAGTTCCCAGACACTGTAGTAGTAGTGAGCGGGGTTACTACTGGTTTGTAACAGCCATAGTTCCCATAGTGAGCGGGGTTACTACTGGTTTGTAACAGCCATAGTTCCCAGACACTGTAGTATTAGTGCACAGGGATACTACTGGCCATATGTCCCAGGCTTAGTATTAACTAATACACTAACCCCCTTTTTTAAAATGACATGACAAGGCACAACTCGGGGCAGTAGTGATGCAACCGGAAAACGATAGTGACTGAGACGGGAAATCTAAGCTAGTTCTCTGAAAAAATCTTAACCTTTGTTTAAATAAAGATCATTATCTTGATATTAAAAAAGAAAAACTAAAATCGTTTTTATTAATCCTGGCTTCGACTGGCATACCCTGACAAACATTATTATAGTGTTGAGTTTCGTTTCTTCATTTAAAATGAGCTGAATTGTGAAGCATACCTTTAGGGTCTTTATTAAATGAAAAAATAAAATTTTCTAGAATTTGCACTCGAATTTCGAGTGCTGGAATCTGCTAGTAACCATAAAACTGCAAGAGATTTTCTTCGCGGTTCAAATATACAGTAAAAACTTTAAAAAAAATATCATTCTCTGTTATGTAATTATAAAAACTAGCAGACTCCAGCACCCGAAATTCGGGTGCAATTTCTATGCAGCTTTATTTTTCAACTTAGCCAATTCATAAACCAACACTTTTATGGTTTATTATTATTGTGAATGAAGACAACAAAATCATTAACAAACAAATTTAATAAAACACACACATAGCATATGTATAATTTTATGTATGTGTTAGTAGCAACTTTAAATGCAATATACTCAATATCAAGGAAAAAATTTAAAAATCTGCAAATCTGCAAAACGGCTAAAAATAAATACCTTTCAAATAATATACGTTTGGTCAAATTCGGATAAAATGGTAGAACAAATCATCGGCCACAAGAAATCGCATAGCCTATTAACATTATAAAAATTAGTTAGCAAATTGATTATTATTTAGTTGGCGATCCAGTTTAATAACTGCCTTTAGCCCATTTGTCATGTGGTAGTCTAATTTTTCTGTTACATATTTCCCAATGTTAAGCCATCGTGCATGTTCGTGCTATTTGGGTACGATATCGTTCGGAATTGTATTTAAGCTAACGATATGTTGAGTAGAAAGAGAAAGAAAGAGTATGACTTTTAGTGGTTTTTATCGAGGTCAAACTAAAAATTTGTGAGTAATTACACCCCATACCACCATTAGGTGGTTTGTATAAAAAAAAATTTTGGTCGAATTTTGAGGTGTGCGGGTCGGATTATTGTGACACTAAATCTAAAACTATAGTGCGCAAATTTTGAGCCAAATCGGATAATGCTTTCTGGACGCACATTGACTTCAAAGTACAAATATGCAATTATATGTAAAAATTATCACAAAAAAAATTATTTTTCACAAAAATTTTAATATTAGTAACTGCCTTTCAATTAAATTTATTAATAAACAATAATCTAGAGTAAATTGTCTTTCTCATAGAACAACAAAATACATTATCGATTAAAAAACAGCCAAGTTATACAAAGTTCCCCAGGCTATAAATACGCCGCAGACCACTTGATTAAGAAAATCGAGCTCACATTTTTAAAGACATTGAAATAATTTACAGCAGCAATATTTTTGCATTCTCGTGATCTCAATATGATCTTATGTAAAGTATTTTGCAACTCGTCTATTGTAATGCCTTTCTAAATTAATGTCAAAACGGTAAGTATTTTTTAGCACTATTTCAAAATCTCCAATTTTACATTTTCAAAAATTTTGTTCAAAAACCTTTCCGAAATCAACGATTAGACTACAAGATCTTATTAACAAAATATATGTGATTAAAAATGCCAAAATACTGTAGGTATCCTGTTCTTAATTTGGCGAGGGCAGCGTTTTAATTTCAGCGGATTTGAAGAAAAATTTGATTTTTCATACTTTTTCAACTGTTTGGCTACATCTTTTTGGTGTTTTCATATTACAAATATCTTTTGTCAAAATATTATACTACTCAATCCTGTAAATTAAGGTCAAATTGAAACACTATAAATTGTCTCCCTTTAAGGCCAAAAGTAAAATGTAAGGAGATTTACATTTTGTAAAAACAAAATATCGAAATAATAAATATTTGAGGAAGGATTTCGATAAAACTTGTTGATAATATTTTAATAATTCTAAAAAATAATATTCTGTACTAATTTGCGTAAATTAACCCATCGTATACTCAAAATGTATCTTAGTTTAAATTTTTTTTTTTTTTTAGAATTATTATATTCATTATATTCTTTAAATGAACAAGTATAAAAAACGAATTTTTTGCCAAAAATTGAATGAAATCAGTATAGGTCGTATATGGGTACCCCACATAATTTTCAGCGCTGAATATTTTGGGCTATTTTAGATATGGGAAATTCGAAGATCGTCGATTTGTGCACAAATTTTTTTTAATTTTCAAAAAGGTGCAAAAAATCAAGAAAAACGCATGAAAACGCCCCCCGGCGGCTGTTAAAAATAAAAATAAATGTGAAAAATGGATTTCCCGACCCAAAAAACCCCCAGTAAATACATTTGCTATAATTTTTTTTTCATTTGAATGGGTATTATGAAAATATCATGAAAATATCTTCATCGAAATTTTGGCAGGCTCGAAATGAATTTAGAGGTATGGTTCCTTGGGAAAATATAGTTTTTATGGCCCATGGTACCAGAATCGCGATGAACCCATGGAGATTTTTTCGGCCCCCTACAATTTGACACACTCTAATATATAGTGATGGTATATAAGCTTTTATTTGTCATTAGAAGTAATCGGTACATGTATAGATTTAGTCCCCATACAAATAACCCCTCTCAGATAATTGATACAATTTGGTATATGTATTTCTATTATACCCACTAACCAGAAGGCCAAAAATAAACCCAGTAAAACCATTCTTAGTCATCGTCTCCATATAAAACTGATTCCCGATCTACACTTAAATCTATAAAAAAAAGCAATAATGTTCTGTAGATTTATTTTTCAAATTTGGATTATATTTGAGAAAAGTGACTTTACTAAATATGGTCATGATCGGTCCATGTTTTGACCTAGTCCCTATATATAAAAAGCGTCAGATATGTTTTTTTTTCACAAATTAATAACTATATCACCAGAATTTGATTTATGTTTATTTTTTGTATCCCGTTAGTGTCTCAGCAAAGTTGGATGCAAGACCCTCCTCCTACGCTCCGATTCACTTATTTAAAGGCACTAAAAATTCCATATTCAACAGCATGTATCTTTTGCCGATTGCAGAAATTTAAAATGGAAATAGAAGCTAGACATCTTGAGATCATGGTTTCTTCAGTGGTTTCTGAACTAAAGAACTTTTTTTGAGCAATTTATAAAAAAAAGTCCAAAAATGTGCTATTTTTTTGGTTCACTGGATTAAACGCACTTTAACTAATTTTAATGAAAAGCAGTTTTTCGTGTTTTTTTTTAATTTATTTTACTTTATTTAAGAACTATTAGTAATGGGTACAACCTCCTTTGTTTTTAATAACTTCAAATATACGGGTTTTCATTGACAGATAAAGAAAATTTATGTAATCCAACGAAATTTGATTCCAGGCATCCTTAATGGCCTGAATTAGTGACTGCTTGTCATCAAATTGAATACCTACCAGACATTTTCGATAATGTTTCGATCATGCAATGAACTCCTTTACTACTCTGGCGTTGTGTACAGGGGCATTATCCTGTTACAATATCCAAGATATGGGACCAAATAGTTCAATGAACTTCGGAAAAGCCGATTCCAATAACGTTTTATAGCTTGCACCAGTCATTTTTGCACTTTGAAATTCAAGATCGATGGTGCCATAGTACGTAATTGCACCCCACACCATAACGCCGCCCTCGTTGTGATGTCGGTTCAAAAATAGCTTTTCTTTGCGCAGGTCATGGAAATAATAGTTGTAGCCTTCAGGCCCATCCAAATTAAACTTCTTCTCATCCGTAAATACAACGGTTCTCCAGTCATTTACATGACCTCTTTGCTGCACATCTCATACCATGTAGTCTCTTGCGAATTGAAGCCGCTTTTCCTTACGAGGAGCATTAAGTGGCGGTTTTTTTTGTAATTTCGGGCATTTAAGATACTCACAGTTCTTAATTACTCTGCGTACTGATGATTTACTCGCTTGCACTTCAGCTGGAGCTCTTATTTTTGACAAGGTTAAAACGGAATTAGAAGCAATTCTAATGATTTTTCTGTTCTCATACGTAGATAAAGACAATGAAACCCTTCCTTTAAAATTTTTTCCATACCCCTCGGGGTCCTTGATGTAATTATCGACAACTGTTAGGCTTCGTCCAATTTTTTTAGCTATTGCGCGGTTAGAATATCCTTCAGAACGGTAAACATCGATTTTAGTTTTTTCCGATAGATTTAAAATTTTTTTTTACCCATTTTTCGTAAAATTCGTAAAATGATTAAGATGTAATAGCTTGTAATAAACAAATGCTCCCTACAAAAAATCATCGCTTACTTTAAAAATAATAAAAAAAATCATGTGAGTCCGATCGCAAGGGAGATGTGTAAACATTTAGTAATTAAAGATTTTATTTTTTTAGCACTTTCTTAAAATCAAACAGAAAGCATATCGCTTATAGCAATCAACTGCAGGGGCTCTGTTAGTATAAAAATATTTATTTTTAATTTTTCGTTTTTCATTTTAAATTTTTAATTTTTAATTTTTCATTTTTTAATTTTAATTTTTCATTTTTTATTTTTCATTTTTCATTTTTCTTTTTTAATTTTTTTGCTTTTTTTTATTTTTCAATTTTCACTTTTTATTTTAAATTTTTTATTTTTCATTTTTTATATTTAATTTTTTATTTTAGTTTTTATTTTTCATTATTCGTTTTTGATTTAAGTTTTCCATTTTTAATTTATTATTTTTCATGTTTAACTTTTTATTTTTCATTTTTCATTTTTTAGCTTTAATTTTTTATTATTCATTTTTTATTTTTCATTTTTCCTTTTTATTTTATTAATTTTTTATTTTTTATTTTTAATTTTTTATTTTTTTATTTTTTTTTTATTTTTTATTTTTCATTTTTTATTTTTTTTTATTTTTTATTTTTTATTTTTCATTTTTTATTTTTAATTTTTATTCTTAATTTTTTATGTTTAATTTTTATTTTTTTTTCATGTTTCATTTTACGTTTTTCATTTTTCATTTTCTATTTCTCATTTTTCATTTTTCGTTTTTCATTTTTTATTTTTCATTTTTCATTTTTAGTTTTTTATTCTTCATTTTTTTTTTTTTATTTTTAATTTTTCATTTTTAATTTTTCATTTTTATTTTTAATTTTTTTATTTTTAATTTTTTATTTTCATTTTTCATTATTCATTTTTAATTTTTCGTTTTTCATTTCGCATTTTTTATTTTTCATATACGCTTACATGTTACACATCAAAAATAATAAAGTGCATTTTTGGACCTTATTTTATAAATTGCTGAAAATTTTTTTTTTTTTAAATTAGTAAATTCTTTTAAAGATCTGAATTAACACAATTTTTACATTTTTAATTTTTAATTTTTTATTTTTCATTTTTTATATTTAATTTTTTATTTTTTACTTTTTCTTTTTATTTGTCATTATTCATTTTTGAATTTAGTTTTTAATTTCTTAATTTTCAAGTTTAAATTTTTATTTTTCATTTTTAATTTTTTAGCTTTACTTTTTTATTATTCATTTTTTATTTTTCATTCTTCCTTTTTATTTTTTTAATTTTTTATTTCCAAATTTTCCATTTTTTATTTTTTATTTTTCATTTTTATTCTTAATTTTTTATGTTTAATTTTTATTTATTATTTTCATGTTTCATTTTTCATTTTTTATTTTTCATTTTTCGTTTTTCATTTTTTATTTTTCATTTTTAGTTTTATTTTTAATTTTTAATTTTTTATTTTTCACTTTTTTATTTTTCATTTTTCAGTATTCATTTTAAATTTTTCGTTTTTCATTTCTCATTTTTTATTTTTCATATTTTATTTTTCATGTTTCATTTTTTATATTTCATTTTTTATTTTTCATTTTTCATTTTTCGTTTTTCATTTTTAATTTTTAACTTTTAACTTTTAATTTTGAATTTTTAATTTTTAATTTTTAAATTTTAATTTTTTAATTTTTAATTTTTAATTTTTAATTTTTAATTTTAATTTTTAATTTTTAATTTTTAATTTTTAATTTTTAATTTTTAATTCTTAATTTTTAATTTTTAATTTTTAATTTTTAATTTTTAATTTTTAATTTTTAATTTTTAATTTTTAATTTTTAATTTTTAATTTTTAATTTTTAATTTTTAATTTTTAATTTTTAATTTTTAATTTTTAATTTTTAATTTTTAATTTTTAATTTTTAATTTTTAATTTTTAATTTTTAATTTTTAATTTTTAATTTTTAATTTTTAATTTTTAATTTTTAATTTTTAGTTTTTAATTTTTAATTTTTAATTTTTAATTTTTAATTTTTAATTTTTAATTTTTAATTTTTAATTTTTAATTTTTAATTTTTAATTTTTAATTTTTAATTTTTAATTTTTAATTTTTAATTTTTAATTTTTAATTTTTAATTTTTAATTTTTAATTTTTAATTTTTAATTTTTAATTTTTAATTTTTAATTTTTAATTTTTAATTTTTAATTTTTAATTTTTAATTTTTAATTTTTAATTTTTAATTTTTAATTTTTAATTTTTAATTTTTAATTTTTAATTTTTAATTTTTAATTTTTAATTTATAATTTTTAATTTTTAATTTTTAATTTTTAATTTTTAATTTTTAATTTTTAATTTTTAATTTTTAATTTTTAATTTTTAATTTTTAATTTTTAATTTTTAATTTTTAATTTTTAATTTTTAATTTTTAATTTTTACTTTTTAATTTTTAATTTTTAATTTTTAATTTTTAATTTTTAATTTTTAATTTGTAATTTGTATTGTGTAATTTGTAATTTTTAATTTGTAATTTTTAATTTTAAATTTTTAATATTTAATTTTTAATTTGTAATTTTTAATTTTTAATTTTTAATTTTTAATTTTTAATTTTTAATTTTTAATTTTTAATTTTTAATTTTTAGTTTTTAATTTTTAATTTTTAATTCTTAATTTTTAATTTTTAATTTTTAATTTTTAATTTTTAATTTTTAATTTTTAATTTTTAATTTTTAATTTTTAATTTTTAATTTTTAATTTTTAATTTTTAATTTTTAATTTTTAATTTTTAATTTTTAATTTTTAATTTTTAATTTTTAATTTTTAATTTTTAATTTTTAATTTTTAATTTTTAATTTTAAATTTTTAATTTTTAATTTTTAATTTTTAATTTTTAATTTTTAATTTTTAATTTTTAATTTTTAATTAATTCTTAATTTTTAATTTTTAATTTTTAATTTTTAATTTTTAATTTTTAATTTTTAATTTTTAATTTTTAATTTTTAATTTTTAATTTTTAATTTTTAATTTTTAATTTTTAATTTTTAATTTTTAATTTTTAATTTTTAATTTTTAATTTTTAATTTTTAATTTTTAATTTTTAATTTTTAATTTTTAATTTTTAATTTTTAATTTTTAATTTTTAATTTTTAATTTTTAATTTTTAATTTTTAATTTTTAATTTTTAATTTTTAATTTTTAATTTTTAATTTTTAATTTTTAATTTTTAATTTTTAATTTTTAATTTTTAATTTTTAATTTTTAATTTTTAATTTTTAATTTTTAATTTTTAATTTTTAATTTTTTATTTTTTATTTTTTATTTTTTATTTTTAATTTTTAATTTTTAATTTTTAATTTTTAATTTTTAATTTTTAATTTTTAATTTTTAATTTTTAATTTTTAATTTTTAATTTTTAATTTTTAATTTTTAATTTTTAATTTTTAATTTTTAATTTTTATTTTTTGATTTTTAATTTTTAATTTTTTATTTTTTAATTTTCATTTTTTTTTTTTTTTTTCCATTTTTCATTTTTTATTTTTCATTTTTCATTTTTCGGTTTTCATTTTTTATTTTTCATTTTTCGTTTTTCATTTTTAATTTTTCATTTTATTTTTTTGTCATTTTTCATCGTTCATCTTTAATTTTTCATTTCTAATTTTTTTTTTTTTCATTTTTATTTTTCATTTCTAATTTTCAAATAGGTTATCATAATATCATAATTTTTTCATCAATACAATCACATTTTGGCTTACATGTTACGCTGTTTTTGAAATGTACCCCACTGCGCGTATAGATGTTTACACATTAAAAATAATAAAGTGCCTTTATTCAAATGAACCAAAAAAAATAGCACATTTTTGGACTTTTTTTTTATAAATTGTTCCAAAAAAAATTTTTTTTTATTAGTAAATTCTTTTAAAACTCTGAATTAACACAATTTTTACTCTACCATAAATTTGTTCAAGTGATATAAGTAGAGAGATATAGAGACATTGGTTTGATGGCTGCACTCACTGGTGACTTGCTTTTTTGTTTTAACAGGTCGCATTCGTCGCTTTATTTCGCATATAATAAGATAAATGATAAATATTACAAAGATTAACTAACATTAATTAACAAGTGTCAAAATATGCAAATCAAACTGACAAAAATTTGTTTCACCACAAACTAAATGACAATTTGATTAATTACATTATCTGCTAAAAAAAAACAAACACACACACGCACACACTCTCATATCATATAATCCAACAAAAAAAAAAAAAATAAATAAAAAATAGATCAGTAAGTAGCTCCAAAAAAAAATTAGAGATTCAATTGTATTGTGTTGTAAGCAATTTTTGAAAATAAGAAAAAAAAAACTATTAGAGCAGGGGAAAGGGTTAATACAGTTGGAATTTTATTTACTGTTATTTAATCGTTTCATAACTTCTTATTATGTACTTTGATTGTTTGGATTTCTTCTTTATTGCTTAGGCGGATGTGAACAAACAGAAAATAAAAATAAATTCATTAAAAGAAACTTCAAGGTTCATACATTAAAGTTTGAATTAATGGAGACACCGACAGACGGACAAACCGTAATGAAGAAGCAACACAAGAGCTACAACAACGCGCAGATAAAAAAAAAATGAACTACATTAACAAATTTACAAATTACCAGGTTTTTAACTACGCCCTAAATATTCGTGGGTAAATAATTTTGTTTTAAACGATTTCTAAAGACAAAACAATACGAAATATAGGAAGAGAAAAATAAAACAACAACACAAAAAGGTTAATAATCTTTTTATTCTATTTTTAAAATTATTCTTTGTGTGGTGAGATAAACATTTTTTTTGTTCAAGTCACTGAGTAATGGTTTCTATTTAAGCTAAAAAAAATTTTAATTTATAATGGTGGTATTCCCAATTTTTAACATCAATGATATACAACAAAAAATAAAAGAAAAAACATAATAAAATAATTTTTAATTATGTCAATTTGAGGTCAAGAACTTATTATAGTGATTATCATAGTTTAGAAAAGCATCTTCTAGCCAATCTTCTTTCCGCGACGTTTTTAAATATCTTTAAATCAAAAATAAAACAGAAATGAATATATTGGATATTGGAATTTAACCAAGAATACAATTTGAAGAAAAATTAGTAAAATAAAAGTAAAGTTATATTCGATTTAGGCCGACTTTTGTATATCTTACAACATAAGTTTGGAAACAATATCTTAGTTCTAAACATAATAGGTCCAAACGTAAATCGATCTGAAAATACTCTTTAAGAGAGACTGTTTGCTTTTTTTAACCCTTCGATAAATGAATCTCCCGTTGGCCTTAACATAGTGAAAAGGTCCACAGGGATCTACAACAAATTATATGGTATTTTGCTTGATGGGGTGTGTTTTGGTTAGATTATATAAAATAATAAAAGGCAAGCACCCCGGTAGGTGAGTAGGTAGCGTGCTCGCCTATCATGCGGGGGTCGTGGGTTCGATTCCCACCAGAGGCTTTGGTCTGTTGCTGCAAAAATCAGCCAAATGGTCTTTGTCACCCGGCTTATCCCTGGACCCTAATTAGAATACAAAATTACGTTGCATTGTAATTAATATAAATAAATAAATAAATAAATAAATAAATAATAAAAGGCACAGAAATACTTTCCTTTTTTTTTGACAATTTCGGTTTTAAGAATGAAATAAATCACTGTTGTGATGCATTTTGCTGATTCTTCAGTTCGAGTGTGCAGGTATTGCAAAGCATCTGCGGAAAATTTTCCGAAAACAATTTCCCAAATACAATTTCCCGAAGACAATTATCCGTAAAAACAATTCCCCGAAAAAACAATTCCCCGAAAACAATTTCCTGAAATTACAATTTCCCGAAAACAATTTCCCGAAATTATATTTTCCCGAAATTACAATTTCCCGGAAACAATTTCCCGAAATTACAATTTCCCTATTTTTAGTTTACAATTTCCCATATATTCTTGATTTCCCCCCATAAAAAAAAAATTTTCCCGAAAATACAAGTTGCTGCATACGAATTCTCGAAAAAACAATTTCCCGAGTATACGACTTCTCAAAAAACAATTCCACCACCCAGCACCGCGCCCTTCCACTTCCATCCTCCCTCGTCATCCGGACCTATTTTTTTGAGTGTCATAAGCTTATTTTTTCATTGTGACTTTGAACACTTCGGTATTCAGACCTCGCGACGGATAACACTCATCCATCTGCATTACATCCTGCCCATGCAGTAGCTGCTACGGAATCGTTACCACCTTGCATAGCGAATTTTTTTAGTTATTTGGGTTGTAATACACAGTTACTATGCCACTCGAATTCGTGGATAGCGAAAAAGGTAAACCGAGGTTACTTTTGAATGGTTTCTTGTATCAAGACGACGGTTGATAGCGTTTATCCATTATCGAGGAAAACATTGTACCGGTAGGGTCATAACTTGCAACAATACTAAAAAAAAAGAGACTTCACAATCACAGTGCCGAAGCGGCTTTCGTTGCTAAAGTAAAAAATCGATAATGAGCTGAAAGATCTTGCCCGGACCACTACATCAAGTGGTCATGAACTGATTGCTCGCGCTTCGGCCTGAATTTCTGATGGAATTGTTTCGGAAATGCCATCAACAAGCTCTTTGCAGAAATAGTAATTTCGGGAAATTTTTATTTCGGGAAATTGTGTTCGGGAAATTGTAATTTCGGGAAATTGTAATATCGGGAAATTGTGGTCGGGAAATTGTAATTTCGAGAAATTGTGTTCGGGAAATTGTAATTTCGGGAAATTGTAATTTCGGGAAATTGTAATTTCGGGAAATTGTAATTTCGGGAAATTGTGTTCGGGAAATTGTTATTTCGAGAAATTGTTATTTTGGGAAATTGTGTTCGGGAAATTGTAATTTCGGGAAATAGTTTTGGGAATTCTTTTCGGGAAATTGTTTTCGGAAAATTTTCCATAAATCCACGTAGGTAGTAGCAAGACCGACAGCATTGCACCTTCGTTTGCGCCTCGATCAAATCGACCGTCATGCCAGTTATGTCGTTTGGAGTACGGGCGCTAGCGTACAACCAGAGCCTATTGCTTTAGTTTTAAAAAAAGCTGTTTGTGCTGAGCATTCAACATTGCTGAATCGGTGCAATGATTTGCGGAAAACTGGCATGACGGTCGATTTGATCGAGGCGCAAACGAAGGTGCAATGCTATCGGTCTTGCTACTACCTGCGTGTTCCAACAAATGCAATATTTAGCTTCGTCATGAGCATAAATCGATAGTATGAAAATGCGGCTTTGTATATTGGAGCATGGCTTGGATCAAACAGACTCATTATTCGATTTAGATTGCCCAGCATACAAAAGGATAGCCAAAAATAAATTAAACTCGGAATAATTTCTTGGAATACATGACGGCGGTATTCAGCCGATACAACATTAAAGAGTTGTGAGAGTTTTAAAATCAAAAAGGTCCCTAGGGACCTTCTCACAAACAGAAAGGTTTATATTAAAACAGTAATATTTAAAATTATTTCGAGGTCATTGTTAGGGCAGTGAAAACTTCCACGTCAGGGTGAAAATAAAGGATTTTTTTTTTTTGCTTAGATAGAACTTACGAAAGCATTTGCTGTCAAACGAACCGCCAAACTGCGCTCACTCTCCGACATTTGTGATCACTATGTTCCGGCAAATCACCATGAACAGACCCGCGCTTCACAACGCTACCAAATTCTTAAAATTTACTTTGAAAATCAGTCATTAATGGCGCCCATAATCGTCCATCTGAGCGAGTCATCGACGGAACTGTGGATAGTTTTCATGCTTCGTAGCCTCTAAATGATGCAATAACACCAACACGTCAAAGGAAAGGGCGTACTGAAGGGAATATCGCCGTAAAGGAAAGTTTTAAAGTAGATCCAAATTTATCGATTTGTGTTCGGTCGCAGGAATGGGCGATGTCCTTCCACTAACTGGGAAATTTTGCATAAATATTTTGGCCTACACCCGTATAAGATCCAGCTGGTGCAAGAAATAAAGCCACCAGACAAACCATATGCGTTATTCTTTCGCCGATTGGGCTCTAGAGAAGTTGGAAACCGACCCAGTATTTTATCGCAAAATTGTGCCTCAGCGATGGGGCTCTATTTTGGGTAACAGGTTTATTAATAAATAAAATTGCCGCATATAGAGAGACTAATCCACAACAGACCCTATAGACTATATTACATCGAGAAAGACCGGTTTACACGTTGTTGGCATCATCGGACCTTATTTCTTCAAAAATGAAGCCGGAGGTTGCGCTTTGGTCAATAGAAATCATTAACGCCCCGATATCAATGATTTTGAATAGTTGGATGACATTGATCCGGGCGAGATGTGGTTTCAACAGGATGGCGCTACGACCCATATGGCGACTGCAACCCATCAACTTATTGAAATGAGAATTTGGCGTTAAGTTGATTTCGAGAAATGGACCTGTCAAGATCGTGCGATTTGACACCTCCCGAATTTACCTGAAGTCGCATTGTTCATGTTGTTTGTGATATACGGCCGGCAATGCTCAAAAAGTGGCCCGAAATTGAACGTCTAGAATGCTCTTCTTCGGGAACAGCCGCAGTGACCGAAATCATTTTCGAATGTTAATGTTACTGTCATGTATTCATATTTCGAATAAAATTTTTTTTTTAATTTTTTAAGTTATTTCTTACAATTTCAAGTTCCATCGGGCTTAAAAAACACCCATTACTAGGCAAGTACAGTAAAACCTCCAAAAGGTTTGGCGTTCTTAAACCACAACTTTTTTTATGACCTTTTGTATGATTTCTCTATCTTGCTTCTCAAGAACCATTGACGATTTCTCATTTCATTCTTCAGCAAAATTATATCTAGCTAAGGCTTAAATAATATTTTTATTTTTTAATATATCCATGAAAAAAATAGAATAAAAAACACTGATGTAAAATTAAATATATCACTCATGACAATTTTTTGAAGTTTTCATTCGATAAAATTAGTCCAACTTGATTTAATGAAACTATTTGCTGAAGAACGAAATGAGAAATCATCAAACAAAGCAGACATTCAGCAAGATAAGGAAACAAAACATAAAAGGTCGTTTAAAAAAGTTTGGTCTAAAATCGCCAAACCCCTTGGAGGTTTTGCTGTACTGGCCTAGCACTTTCACCTTGACTTGGAATTTCTCACTCCCCAGAATGACTATTACGTTCATAATCGTAATTTAAAATAAGTAAGAAATCTCATTTAATCCGAGTGCAGACGGTATTCCCAGCTGTATCTTAAAAAACTGTGCCGAAGTATTGGCTACCGCACTAACTCTCATATATAATAACTCTCTTAAATTTGGCTTCTTTCCAAAGTGCTGGAAAAAATCGTTAATTATTCTGCACTATACATCTGGCAGCCAGAGTGAATACTTATTGCAAAACCAAATACCATACCAAAATTGTTTGAGAGAATTATAACTGACATACTATCACACAAAATGACATCAATTCTATCACCAGTTCAACATGGTTTTTACTAAGAACGGTCTACTACGACTACTAATCTAATGGTATTTACGTCCTATGTAAATTCTGGATTCTGTAAAAATAAACAAATTGATATTATTTACACTGACTTTAGCAAAGCTTTTGAGGAAGTCAGCCATATTCTACTGCTATTATTGGATTCTTCGCAACTTCCTAAAATGGATTCGGTTGTACTTAAAACATCGTAATTAATGTGTAATCTTCAATAACTCTAAATCGAAATATATAGATGTTACTTCTGGTGTCCCTGAAGGGAGTCACCTTGGATCTCTCTTATTCTTGCTGTTTATTAATGATCTTCCAAAAGTCTATTCAATATAATAATATCCTCATGTATGCCGACGATGTAAAAATCTACTCAACCCTCAGAAACAATGTAGATAGTATACATCTCCAGTCTAACCTAAATAGCTTCTACAAATGATGCAATGTCAACTTAATGGAATTATATCTTAAAAATGTCTATCACCTTCTCTAGATATTCGACATTTTCGAACGACTATGTAATCCATGACACAAAACTAAACTCAGTTGACTCATTCATAGATTTGGGAGTTCACTTCCTCGAAAGACCAAGTTTTAATTCTCTTGAAACAATGACTGTTAATAAGGCAAATGGTGTTTTATGTTTATTGAATGAGCCTTATATAACTAAAACCGTATTCACGTCTTGGGATCTACAGTACAATGTCTTTATTAAAAAACCTGAATCAGTTCATAAACCCTTCTTACTATTCCGTCTTCGAGATCTTCGATGGAATGCGGAATTGATGGAAACGTACATATCGGAAGCTATTTTTGTATGAGGACTAGGTCAAAAAGTGGAACGATCAAGACCGAATTTAGGTCGAAAAATGGACCGATCAAGACCATATTTAGCAATGTCACTTATTTTTCTCAAAAAACATTTATATAAACTAAATTAGAAAAAGTCTGCGAAATACTTTGATGTTTTGATAGATTCTAGTGACAATCGGGAAACAGTTTCATAATGCGACTATATCAGGGTTTATTTTTAGAGGAATTATTTATTTGACCAAGATCTTTATGATAATATGAATCTTATGGCAGCTAAGTCCACCTCGCAGGAGTCATTTGTATGGGATCTAGGTATCAAGATTCACTGAATAATCTCACCAACTTCAATAGCGATCGTCCATCAAAATATATTCACATTCCAGAAGAACCCGGCAGCAGTAGTTTGAAAAAAAATACTTCAATTTTTTTTTTGTAAACATGAAAAAAGGCCACCATTATATAATTTCATTGAAAGGTGTCAGTTCATCCAATATTAAAACCAAACAAGATTCAAATCTGTAGGAGTCCGCTCCTTCCTTTACGACTATGAAATATTGGGTGGCAGAATTTAGCGATGCCGTACGAACATCATAGTGGACGACCAATTGAGGTGGCCACGCCAGAAACGGCTAAGAAAATTAACAAAATGGTATTGGATAATTCTCGGCTATACATCACATACTGACCAAAAATGTTTGAGACGAGGAAGCTATCCGCAAAATGGGTGCCGCGTTTGCTCACAATAAAACAAAAACAGGGTCGTGAATATGTTTTAATGGAGTCTTTGACGATGTTTCACCGCAATAGAGACGAATTTTTGCATCGATTCGTAACAATGGATAAAACACGAATCAACCACTTCACACATAAGATAAAGGAGGGGGAAGGGTGATTATCTTCAAAAATGAAAAAACATTCAACGACGAATACTATGTTACTTACTGAAGTTAAGGAAAAAATAGATCATTTGAGGAAAAAGAATATGTTGTTCCATCAAGGCACATTCACTATATATTGCGATGACCAAAATCCATGAATTAAAATTCGAATTGTTTCATTACGTACCTTATTTTCCATATTTAACTCCCTCGGATTATTTTCTAATTCGAAACTTGAAAAAATGGCTCGGTGGTAAAAGATTTGCCAACAATGAAAGGGGATTGCACGCTTGATGGCTAATTTAAGGAGATAGATAATTCTTGCTATAAACAGGGAAGGGAAGCTATTGAATATCCCGGGGAAGCTACCTAAAAGGAATATGATGTTGAGAAATAAAGGAAATTTTCACCAAACTAATTGTGTTTTCTTTTCCTAGCAAAAAAGCATCAAACAAGGTGAAATGGATGTTATTCTGGGAAATGTCTTGTCTTAGGATGGAAATTGTATTTCATGGATACATTTCAGCTAGCGCTAAGGAAGTCGTGAATAATCACTACTTCCGAATAGATATTTCTATGATTTGCGGAAAATTTTCCGAAAACAATTTCCCGAAAACAATTTCCCGAAATTACAATTTCCCGAACACAATTTCCCGAAATGACAATTGCCCGAAATTACAATTTCCCGAAATACAATTTCCGGAACACAATTTCCCGAAATTACTATTTCTTCAATAGCTTGTTGATGGTATTTCCAAAACAATACCATCAGAAATTCCGGCCGAAGCGCGAGCAATCAGTTCATGACCACTTGATGTAGTGGTCCGGGCAAGATCTTTCATCTCATTAACGATTTTTTCTTTAGCAACGAAAGCCGCTTCGGCACTGTGATTGTGAAGAGTCTCTTTTTTTTATAGTATCGTTGCAAGTTATGACCCCACCAATACAATGTTTCCTCGATAATGGATACAACGCCAATAAACGCTATCAATGGACTGACCGTCGTCATGATACAAGAAACCATTCAAAAGCAACCTCGGTTTAACTTTTTCGCTATCCAGGAATTCGAGTGGCATAGTAACTGAGTATTACAACCCAAATAACTAAAAAAAACTTCGCTATGCAAGATGGTAACGATTCCGTAGCAACTACTGCATGGGCAGGATGTGATGGAGTGAGCGTTATCCATCGGGAGGTCTGAATACCGAAGTATTCAAAGTCACAATGAAAGAATAAGCGTATGACACTCCAATAAATAGGTCCGGATGACGAGAGAGGGTGGAAGAGGAAGGGCGCAGTTCGGGATGGGGGAATTGTTTTTTCGAGAAGTCGTATATTCGGGAAATTGTTTTTTCGAGAAATCGTATGCAGCAAGTTTTTTTTTATGGGGGAAATCAAGAATATATGGGAAGTTGTAAACTAAAAATAGGGAAATTGTAATTTCGGGAAATTGTTTTCGGAAAATTGTTTTCGGGAAATTGTTTTAGGGGAATTGTTTTTTTGGGGAATTGTTTTTTCGGGCAATTGTTTTCGGGAAATTGTTTTCGGGAAATTTTCCGCAGAGGATTTCTATACCACTATTAAGTGAGGGCATAATGAGTTTGTGATGATGCTTGTAAGTACCAACAATATTTGACCTGGACCCAACTTTTGTTAAAGAGCGCCTCCTGAATCGATCTAGCGATGTATGTATGTCCTTCTGTCTGTCCATTTGTGTGTCCATGATAACCTCGAAATCTAACTACGGATCGCAAATATGAACATATTTTGATGAAATTCAGGAAAGACACTACTGAGATTGGTGAAAATCGGAGCATGGTAAAACCTATCCTTCATACAAATTACCTACGACAGTCCATCATATTATCATATATATGGATAATATTTGGTATACGTGCTTCTATTTGAGCCACTAATCAGTAGTCTAAAAATAAAACCTACATAGCCATTTTAGTCCCCATATAAGGCTGATTCCCGATATTCAATTAAATCTAGCAAAAAACAAAAATTTTGAAAAGATTTTTTTATTTGGTTTATATTAGAATACCGGTATGAAGTCAACATCAAGATATAAATGTCTCGATAGGAAACATTTATTATGAACGAGCCATAATTATTTATTTAATATGTACATAATAATGGTTACAAAATTATATTAATTAAGAACTAGCTGCTGCGGCCGTCGGCTCAATTTTTTTTCTTTTTTTGTTTGGTTGCTATGACATCTGCCAAATATATTTAGTATCATCAAGTAATTGGACGTGTTAAAAATGCCGCATTTTGCACCAAAGAATTATGATTTGCGGAAAGCATTAATTTTTTGTTTTAATTTGAAGAAAAGTGCTGCAGAATCATATCCAAAGCTTGTCGAGGCATATAATGATCATGCTCTATCAGAAGCAACATGCAAAATATGGATTCAACGGTTCAGAGGTAATTTTTTTAAAGCCTAGTTCCGCGAAGCCGAACTAGATTCAAATTTTTGGGTCCACGGATAAGCCGGATTTGGCTAGTTTTTTGCAGCGGCAGACTCTCTGGTGGAAATCGAACCCACGACTCCCGCATGCTAGGCGAGCACGCTACCTACTCACCTACCGGGGCCCTTATGATTATGATGTGAGAACTGAAGAACGTGTAAGACTACCGAAAAAGTTTGAAGTCGCCGAATTGCAAGCAATATTGGATGAGGATGACACTTTGAGTCAAAAGCAAATGACAGAAGTGTTAAATGTTGCACAAGAAACAATTTCTGATCGTTCAAAAGCTATGGGAAAGATCCGAAAGTGTGGAAAATGGATGCCACATGAATTGAGTGAAAGGCAGATGGAAAACCGAAAAAACACTAGTGAAATTTTGCTTTAACGACACGAAAGAAAGCAGTTTTACATCGAATTGTTACTGGCAATGTAAAATGGATTTAGTTACCAAATCCTAAATGGAAAAATCATGGGTTAATACGGGATAAACATCAACATCGACTGCAAAACCAGATCGATTTGACAAAAAGACAATGCTGTGTATCTGATGGGACCGGACACGAGCTCCTAAAACCGTTAATAATGTTCCCTACCGACAACAAGTGATCAATTTGAACCATCCATTGTTGGAAAAACGACCAGAATGGGCCAGAAGACTCGGCAAGATAATTTTGCTCCATGACAATGCACCTGCATACAAAGCAAAACCGGTTCAGGGATACAATCAAATCACTTGGCTGGGAGCTGCTACCCATCCGCCTTATTCACCAGACTTGACTCTTTCCGACTATCATTGGCTGAGCAGTACTTCGATTCCTACGAAGAAGTCGAAAATTGAGTGTCCGATTTATTTGAATATTTCTATTGGCGTGGTGTCCACAAATTGCCAGAAAGCTGGTCAAAATGTGTAGAAATCAATGGTCAATACTTCGAATAAAATGTTTTTTTACTTTCCCATTGAAAATTAGTGTCTTATTTTCACAATAAAACGCTTGCTTTATACCGGTATACCTGGTATGTACACTTGTGCTCACATAATTAAGTCACTAGTATGCTACTCAGCATTATTGTCAAAAATACGTGAACCCTTTTTTTTAATTTGAATATAATTTTTTTTTATTATTCTTATATGTTAGTAATCAATTTACAGTGAAATTAAAAATTAAAAAATTTTGGTTCATTCCAAAAAAATTAAAAAACTTGGATATTAGCCAAAATTAATTAATTAAATTAATTAAGTCATCTGAAAAAAAAAATGGTTGAAATTGTAGAAATAAGTAATAAATTTTGTCGAGAGTTCCATTTTTTCATTAGCTTACCTCAATATTGAGTAGGATAATCTTTTTGCTTCAATACTGTGGAGCATCGCTTTGGCATGCTAGCTACAAGCTACAGAATAGCACTGGCCTGGAGTGATTTTGTGCCCCTCCTCTTGGATAACTTTCCATAACATGTCCTTATTTGGCGGTTTTCGTGCTGCAATGACTCATTTTATTAAGACCCACAAGTTCTCGATAGGGTTTCAGTCGGGACTCAGCGGCGACCATTCCAGAAGCTTGATGGACTGTGTTGCCAACCACGACTTAACCACCTTCGAACAATGCTTCCCCATTCATTATACCGTCAATCTTGACTATAGGACCCACACCGAATGCGGTAAAGCAACCCCACACCATGGCTGGTGAGCCACCGTGTTTCACAGTTTTTTTGGTGTATTTTGGATCCAACTCCTTAAGTGGAGGACATCGCACATATGGTCTACCATCATTTCCAAAAACATTAAACGTGGATTCGTCGCTCCAAACAATTAAATTCCAAAAATTTAGGCCTTTAGCAAAATGGTCAGTCGCAAATCGTAGCCGCTTCTTAGTGTTCTTCAAGGAAACCAACGGTTTTTTCCTGGCCATTCGTCCATGCAAATTGTTTTCTTGCAAACGTGGTCTTATGTTCTGCAACGAAACATTTACGCCATAATCCGTTTCCATTTGAGCTCAGATTTGCGGCGAAGTTAAAAAAGATCAGTTTTGCTCAGGTTTGCAATGCGTCTGTCATCATTTAAAGTCGTTTTTGTCGGTTTTTGGCGCGGAATATTTTCAAAAGTCTCACATTTTTTGTAATGCGTAATGGCATTTGTAATTTTACCCCGAGAAAGGTTCAAAATCTCCACTACTTTTGCAATATTATTGTATCTTTGGAAACAATCCCATATTATTTTCTCTTCAGCCGAATTTGAACTTTTTTGTTTACCCATAGCATTCCAGCTGATGTTATTTGTTTTTAATTTAGTTGTTTTTAATTTATTTATTATTTAAACCGCAAAAAAAATCTTCAAAACACTAATTTGCTCACGATACGCGTGGTGACTTAATTATGTGAGCATAGCGCATATGACCTTTTTGAGGTTTTCCATATTTTTCGGGGAATACCCAAATTTTTAATTTTGCTTCAATCAATGTAAACAACTGCTACCATAGCAGATTTGCACAAAATAGTAAGGTTAGAATCGGAAGAAATAGGTTTAAGATAAAAACTACAAAAACATTTCATTGCATACCCATGACTTAATTTTGTGAGCATAAGTATATACATATGTATGTTTTATGCTTATTTTCTATATCCTGTTATTGCTTCGACAAAGTTGGATCTAATACCCTCTCGATATGTATGGCATTGTACAGTTACTCCAGACCGACTATAATTTTCTACTTGCTGTGAGTACTTCAACTTAAACTTTTAGTTTTCAATTTACAATTTTCTGTTCTTTTCCCAATTTAAACTTCTTAACTCAAAGTCAGTTCTTCCTATCTTAATATCAAGTTTCCCTTTCCAAATATATTCACGCTACAACTTCATAACTCCAAATATGATTTGGCATACTCTCAATTTCTTTTTGATATTCTTTAGATTCGAGAGTGTATTTTTTTATAACATATTTTTAAGCTTGTTAACATCACATCGAAAGAAGTTCTTATTTTTGGTAGTAATGAAAATGCGGTTCTTTCAGTATGACTTAAATTTTCCATATTGATATTGTGAGAAACTTTTGTAGGTTATAGCCTGCCACAATCTAGACTGCTCGCTAATCTAAACATTTGCCTAGTGGATCAGGTGACAACAGAGATTAGGAACATGCGAGCGAGCATTACCAAAATGTAGCCCTGGGCCATGTTAAGTGCATCGCTGACCAAAGTCATATTTAATGACTTCGAATGGTATTGAATAGCAAGCTCCACACGTACATACATAGTAATACCAATGTTTATGTATGTATGTGCATGTGGTGCACACAAAGGTGTTGTTTTTACCTACTCAAATGAAGAAGTGCAAATGCCATAAAGTTACTTTAGCACTTGCATGGCCACCATCACCACGACACCACCACCACCAACATCATCTTCATTTTACACAATAGTAAGAACAGCAACAACATAAAATCACCGACATCATCATAATAAACTCCAAGTCCGTCTCAAAATCATTCGACCACATAGTTTTAACTAACCAACTAGCAAAATAAAATCCAAAATCCAAAACAGAAACAGAAACACATAAATTCAAACATCAGGGACGTAAGTTTTGCTGTGTCTTTTCGAAAGTCAAGCATCATGATGATGTCGCTCTAACTCTTCCACTGATTTGTTTTATGAACATTTTGTGTTATTACTGTTGTTGTTGTTGATTTCATCTATGCAACAAAGCTAACTAACATTATCAATGTGTAGCGAGGAGTGAGTAAATAAGTGAAAAAGTCGATATGGACAGAGGAGCCAGTGAGTTTATGTTTTGCGATTGTTCGTTAGTGTTGGTGTGCGCAAACGCAACTAAATCTACAACAACATTGAATGGTAACAACTTAACGCTTCATACGAAAATATTAAATTTAAAGCTGTAATTTTCTAGATAAGTTTAACTAGCAATAAAACCAATATAACATATACAGCCATGGCCATATAAATAGCACAAATTTGGATTTCGAATTATTGTGAATTTTTTATTTTTATTTTTTTTTTTTTTTTGCTAAAAACGCATTAAATTTCTATGCAGATTACGGCACACAAATGTTCCGTTCTGTTCTGCTTCTTATTATCCGTTTTCAGTTTACACTGCAGAACAAATTCAGGTTAGCAAAAGTTAGGTCGATTCTGAGAGTGAGGGGTGAAAATAGAGGCTAAATTAGAAGACCCGTATCGCGGCGTTTGTTTATGTTAGTTCGAACTTTTTTTTAATCGACCTTCGAACTTTGGAGTCAAATGCCGGTTTTTTTTGGCTATAACTCGTCGACAAATTGATATTTTTTCAATCTGTAAAAGCCAAATTATTGCTAGAGACCAATTAAATTTTTTTAAAAAATTGATTTAGAAAATTTTTGTGGTGCTTAAGAAGCAAAATGTAGGAAAAATTATTTTTTTTTCATGCTTTCTGAAAATATTTTCCACAAAACCAAGTCTTTTTTGCTTTCTGTTTGATCTATAACATGCTTCTCAGTTTCTTCAATAAATTTCATTTGAAAAGAAAACAATCATAATACAAAACTTGCGTTTTCCAGCTTAATATTAATTTACTTCTCATTTTTTATGTACCAATTTTGATAAGATCCTTTCTATATGAAATTTTTCTACTTAGAGCGGGCATAAGGTTTTAACTTGCGTCTTGCACTTTTTGGTCATAAGCTCTAAAGCATAAGCTCCGGCGTACGATCAGTGTGGCTAAGAACCATTTTTATGTCATTTTTTTATTTTTTCCAGAATATACCATTTCTGCGTTCAGCGCATTTTATTTGTTTTTCTACATTTTCATAATTTTTTTATTTTTTATTAATGAAATAACACGTAAGTTTAAATTATTATTATTGAATAAAAAGGGTTATTCTTGTTTTTTTTAATAATATTTGCGATAATTCAGTATAAGAAAAATACGTTAAAAACATGTGGTATTTGTATGTCCATAGCTGTTATATACAAGCACACATACAACTTGTCCACATAAACATGTGCCAAATAACGAACTGAGTGTGTTTATGTGCAATACAGCGGTTACCTTAAATGTACTTTAAACTAGATTTCATTCAATGATTTTAAAATATTAAAACTTTATCACAGACCTTCAGACTATTCGTACGTACAATCTTAAAATCGCGGTAGCCAATTGAACAATTCCTAACTTACATTACTGCATTTTCAAAGTTGTTTAGTAATGCAAAGGTGATAAAAAATAAGTTAATTCAAAAATCCCATTGTAAAATAATAAATAAATTCATTCAGAGCTCTGTTTTCCAGACATAAAGTAGAAACACATAGAAGAAAATTAAAAATCGTTGCATCGACCATCGACCATGATTTAAAGTCAGATTTAAATACAGTTTTATTTGCTTTGGTTTTGTTGCTGTTGTTGTTGTTGTTATTGTTGCTGTCGCTATGATTTTTGTTAGCATTTTTTAGAATTCATTTTACGTGGATTGTTATGGAGTGAAGAGAAATAAAATTATAGCGGCTAATGGTACGCAGCACATACAGAAAAGTAACGCAATATACGTCCCACTTAATGACGAAAGTATGATTTTGTTCCATCCACAAATACACTTGAAGAAACTAGAAAAGTTTCTGTTAATTTAAATCGAACTTTGAAATGACTCGCCAGGAAAGAGATTGTAACAGCAACCGAAAGCATACATAACCGGCCAGTTTGGCTGAAGATTTTTTCTTGGCTTTTGAGGATCTGCTAGGTTATTTCATATGAATCGGGTATCAAGATTACTACAGTAGATACTCGCAAATTAGATCACTTTGTTTTTAGGTTAATTCTAATTTATGAAGTATTCTAATTTCTGGACGTTTTTTATTAAATAAAACCCCTTTTTTAAACTCGTACTCTCTGTTTGTCTGTCTGTCTGTCTGTCTGTCTGTCGTGGGTCAACCCCATTCCCCCTTATCCAATTGATCTGAAACTTGGCCCATAGTCTTGTTGTGACTACAGATTAATTTTGGGGTAGTCACGCACAGTCACGCATAGTCACGCACAGTCACGGAGTGATCTAAATGTCATTTCCCCTCATCCGATCGATCTGAAAATTGGTACATACACTTGACATGAAAAAAAGATGAACTTTTACTTATGCCGTTTTCTTTTCTGACAAAAAATGTCGCCCTTTTTTGCCCTTTTTTCGAAAAGTGTATTTTTTTATATATTCTGAATTAAGAGCAACCTTACCTTATACATCAATTGAAAGGTCTCAAAGTAGAGCCCTCGAAAATCAGAAAAAATTCTAGCCATTGACTTCTTTCAGTTCATAGTGTGAGAATATTTCCCCATTTTTCCTCTTTTTTGAATATTTTCACCCTATGACTTCCAAGAGGATAGTAATCAAAATTTTTTTGCATTTATGCACACAGCACTTTGAGACCTTTCGATTGATATATAATATAAGGTTGCTCTTAATTCAGAATATATAAAAAAATACATTTTTCCAAAAAAGGGGCAAAAAAGGGCCACATATTTTGTCAGAAAAGAAAACGGCATTAGTCACGCATGGTCATGCACAGTCACGGATGAATTTAAAACGGATTTCTCCTCATCCAATCAATCTAAAACTTGGTCGATAGTCACGCACAGTCACGCATAGGCACGCACAGTCACGGAGTGATTTAAAACCCATTTCCCCTTATCCGATTGATCTGAAACTTGGTCGATAGATTTGCTCTGAAAGAAGATTAACTTTGACGTAGACACGCATAGTCACGGATAGATTAAAACCTCACTTCCCCTCATCCAATCAATTTGAAACGTTGTCCAAAGACTTGTTGTGGCCAAAGATTAATTTTAAGACAGTCACGCACAGTCGCGTAGTGATTTAAACCCCATTTCCCCTCATCCAATCAATCTGAAACTTGGTCAATAGACCTGTTGTGACCAAAGATTAATTTTAAAATAGTCACGCAAAGTCACGCACAGTCACGGAGAAATTCAAAACTCATATTCATAAGGAAAGAAAGAGTTTTAATAAAAACTCTTTTTATGGGTTATATCAGCCATGGCCAAACTTTTCGACAGACGGGTCATTATCTAATTAGAAAATTAAAATTAAATTAAATGTTTTCCTGAAAAACTGAAGTAAAGATAATTTAAATTTTTAGTAACTAAGTAGTGAAATTAAATTATAAAATCTTTATTTAATGTGATAAAAATAGTTGTTTACAACAAGTGCTAAATTTTTCAATGTTTGGATCAAAATTACTTGTTGAAATGCTTAGTATTGCATACAAATGTTCATCACTTATCCTAGATCGCGATGGACTTTTATTTTGGTTCATTGCAGGGAACGTTTGTTCGCAAATGTATGTTGATCCAAATATAACCAAAATTTTTTTTGCCAGATTTCGAATATTAAAATATTTTTCTTTATAATACGATAAAAATTTACTAAGTTGTCCGTTTGATGATTAAATAATTCTTGTATAGATGTAACACTTGTAAATCAATAATTGCAGCTGAATATCACTTGAAGCACTCTCGAGTAGCAAAAATTGCGAAGAATTGACAAATCATTTCCAATTATACGAAAACAATCAAATCTTCGATTAAATTCATTTGTTAAAGCACGTACATTTTTAAATTAATTTTTTTTTTCCAGGAAATTCTGTTCAAAAAGTCTTAATTTTATCTTGAAAGAATTTAACCTTTATATCATAGTTTCAACATAAATATTTTTGTCTTGTAAAACTCTATTTGATTCATTAAATTCGTACAATAGATCGACTGAAAAGGCAAAATCGGAATGCCATGATGAATCAATTAACTCAAGAAAGTCTTCTTTTTCGTGTAATATAAAAAAGGTTATAATTTTTACCTAAGCTTAACCATCGCAGATAGTTGTGGTATAATACATCTGAGTATTCAAAAAGTTTACCAGTTTAATTATAACATTAGTTACGTGTTCTTTTTTTAATTAATTTTTACATCATGCGTGTTGATGAATCAATCGTGTGAACCTTGTCTTGAATTCTTTTCAGCAGGCAGATATTTGAACCCATTAAGTTTGGGTATCCATCGGTAGTCACATCAACAAGATTTTCCCATTTAATAATATATTTCAAAAGACATTTTTCAACTTCGTTAAAAAGTTCTGCCCGGTGGTTCAATTTTTCATTGCAGACAAGGATAACAGCTCCTGTGTAATTTCAAAGTCCTTATTAATTGACCGAACAAAAATCAGTAGTTGTGCAGTATATTTTATATCACAGCTCTCGTCTAAAGCTATAGCACAATATGACCTATTTGTATTTTCTATTTTATCTGACAGCTGCTCAATTAGGTATTTTCTTTTAGTTCCTAATTTTTATACTCTATTCGTTCCTAGTTCCAAATTTTAATATTCTTTTTGTCTCATTTTCATTCCAACTTCCAAGTTCCGAAATTTTAGTTTCGTTTAGTTCCAATTTTTTTTTTCATTTAGTATTTGTTTTCTTTTTGTATCCCAAGTTTCACTTTCATGTTCAATATTGATGCAATTCAAAAAACCGCTCTCAATGATATTATTGCTAACATTAGCGAGTTTAAATGTTTTTTCTATAAATTGTACTAGAAGTTTTGGAAAAAAAATATTTTTTTCTGTTTTGTAAAATAAAAAAGTTAGAAAATTATAGTCGGTCTAGCCCGACTATACGATACCCTATACCATGGTTGAGAGACCTTATCTCTTCGGTCCAACTAATTGGATGTACAAAATAAGCATAAACCAAATTTACGTTTTCGCTGCAGATATGAAAAAGTTCATATCGTATACTAATTTATATGGGGACTAGGTCGAAAAATGGACCGATCCTGAACATATTTGGTAAAGTCACTTATACTTTGAAAACATATATACAAACCATATTTGAGAAAAGACTGTGCAATATTTTTGCTTTTTGATAGATTTAAGTGAATATCGGGAAGCAGCTCTAAATGGGGCCTATGACTAAGAATTTTCCTATAGGGAGTATTTTTGATCTACTGATTAATAGATGTAATAAACTCATACCAACCCAATTTGACTGAGATCTATATGATAATTTGGAACTTATGGCAATTTATATCGATTTCATAGGGGTCATTTGTATGGGGGCTAGGTCTGAACATGCACCGATTCTCACCAATTTCAATAGCGTTCATCCCACGGCCGATGGAAGCTTATATACCAAATTTCATCAAAATATATTCATATTTGCGACCTGTAGTTTGATTACAAGCTTTACATGGACACACAGACGGACGGACGGACGGACATTGCTATTTCGAAAGTGATTCTGAGTCGATCGGTATAATTAAAGATGGGTCTAGGACGAATATTTTTGGTTGTTACAAACAGCAGCACAAAGTGGTATAGGGTATAAAAACATCAAATTTAGAATTTTTATTAACTAAGCCCATACAAACTATGTTTTTTTATTATACACAGCGGCCATACAAAATATGTTGGCGGGCCGTATACGGGCTTTATACGGCCCGCGGGCCGTAGTTTGCCCATGGCTGGGTTATATTATTTAATTTTACATATTCAATAATAACAAGAAAACAAAAAGTAACAATTCAGTGCAATACATGTCTTTTTTTTATAATTAAAAATATGTGTACATTAGGGTGGGTCAAATTGTATGGGGCCAAAAAAAATATCTATGGGTTCATTGCGATTCTGCTACTATGGGCCATAACAAGCATATTTGCCCAAGCAACCATACCTCCAAAGTCATTTTCGAGCCTGCCAAACTTTCGATGAAAATATTTTCATGATATTTTCCATAGTACTCATTCAAATATAAAAAAAAATATTGAAAATGTGTGTACTGCGGGTTATTTGGGTCGTGGGGTTTTTTGCCCCCGCCAGGGGCGTTTTCGAGCATTTTTGTGGATTTCTTAACTTTTTTCGGGAAAATCGACGAAATCGACGAATCTTTGAGTTTCCCATATTTAAAATAGCCCAAAACATATTCAGCGCTGAAAATTATGTGGAGTACCCATATACGACCTATACCGATTTCATTAGATTTAAGTCAAAAAAATCGTTTTTGATATTTGTTGATTCAAAGAGTAAATAAAAAAACGAATTTTTGCACGAAAACGCTCCTGGCGGCTGTTAAAAATAAAAATAAAAATTAATACGAAAAATGGATTTCCCGACACAAAAAACCCCCGGTATACACATTTTCAATAATTTATTTACATTTGAATGCGTATTATGGAAAATATCATGAAAATATCTTCGTCGAAATTTTGGCAGCCTCGAAAATGATTTTAGAGGTATGGTTCCTTGGGCAAATATACTTGTTATGGCCCATAGTACCAGAATCGCGATGAACCCATGGAGTAAAAATAATTGACCCACCGTAGTGTACATACACATTAAATTTTATGTGCCACATCTGAAAATTCAGCAGCACGTATTAAATATTTGAATTTTTTGAATAAATTGTCTTTTATTAGCTTGAGGTCATATGTGTCCCCAAGTCCTAAAGGGTTAATGGGGTCATATTATTTTTTTCTGAAACCCTAGGCTATAAGGATAAAATATATCATTTAAAAGTAGAAAACTGATAAAATTTTTGATACAAAGTATTTAGAAAAGGTACATTTACTGAATATTTCGCAAAAAATTAATTTTTCTCGAAATCCGCAAAAAAAATTCTTTGTAAAAAAAATTCTGCCCGAAGAATTTACCTAAAAAACCACACGGTTAATCTCTAACATGTATTTAACAAAACTGTAAGGTGCCAGGTCCATTTTTTAAAATTGTTTTAAAAAAAATTTTTTAAAACTTAAAAAAGGAGTTTTCAAAATTTTATGGAAAACATTTCCCATTTTCGGTCTCAAAACAAATACTGAGTAGTTATAGTTATAGAGACCAAAAAAAAATTATGGCTTTAATCAATTTGTTAAAATTGAAAAAATTTTCATTACACTTCATTACCTAGAGTTTTTTGGGACAAAAGTGGTCTGGGGCATTTGTTATTTCTTGGCGAGTTTTTATTCGATTTTGAAGTTATATAGCGTTTTGAAAAGAGAATTTTGTACTGATATCGATTCATATAACAACTTGTCGAAAAATTAAACTATAGAACGATATTTTCGTAAAACCTGAAAAAAAAACATATTTTGTTTATATAAACAACTTAAAATTTTCAGTCGCGGTGAGGTACCTCTAATTTTTTTTTGATTGACCCAAAACTTTAGATTTCTTAGTTTTTTTTTTTTTTTTTTTGCTATTTCTAGGGGATGAGACTTTGAATTCGAACACTTTTTCCCCCTCACTTTTTCCCCTGATGAAGGGCCACCCTAATGTACTATATTTGAAAATCACTCAACCTATAATCAATATTTTTCTTACTTCATTAATAAATATTTTGTAAAACCAATCATGAAAAATCCGAGGCGGGAAGTGGATTATTAAATCCTTTCAAACACCTTGGTTTTTTTTTGCTTTACCAATGGCACTAATTTATATGATCGATAAGAATTTGCACCAACTGAGATTTAAATTCTTTCCTTTTGGATCTTATATTCAGGAGCGGTTTTTTCGGAAGCAGAGACATATGTACTCCAAATTTGACAATAGTCTATACACGACACCCTAACATTGAACAATTGAACTTCAAGTAACTACTGTTCTGACGATATTGAGATCTTGAAACCTTCCACCAACGATTTGTAAATATGCAAAGCCAATGTCCTGTGTTATCAGCATAGGATCATTTTTCTGAATTGTGAGTTATACCATGTGATCCATGATTATACCTGAAAACTCTGCCGTTGAAAAGAACCACCATTTTGTCTTAATTAAATTTCTTATTTCAACGCCATAAAAGATCTGTAGTTACGATTAGTCTGAGATTATCAACGAGTTTAGAAAAAGTTCCTTAACGTCTCTAGATTTGTTTGAGTGTATTTTTCTCAACTCTTTTCATTTCATGTGCTTAATATACAAGTTATTTGCACATCTCTATTGCACATAAAGGGGCGCAGTAAGTAACATGATGTCGGTTAAGTTTTTTTTGTGTTTTTCTTCTCTACTTTTGCAAATAAAATAAAGTTTAGAAAAACTTAAATACAAAAAAAAAAAAAAAAAACAACTACAAAAAAGCAAAGTTTTTTTTTAACGACAACAGCGTCATTTGTTGCTGTGCCATACGTACAGTAACCCAGCAAATGTGCAAAAATGTCCTTCTTCTAAAAAATTTCCGAAAATCCAATTAAAAGTTAAAAAATACTGCTCATTTTATAAAATAAAAAGTAACGAATGTTTGAAATTTTATTAAAATAGTTTAAGAATTTTTATACCCTATACCACTATGTGATCAGGGTATAATGACTTTGTGCTGATGTTGGTAAAGACCAAAAATATTTGACGTAAACCCATCCTTTATTATACTGATCGACTCCGTCCGTCCGTCTGTGAGTCCATGTAAACCTTGTAATCCAACTACAGGTCGCAAATATATATAAAAATATATTTTGATGAAATTTAGTATATAAGCTTCTATCGGCCATAGGATGAACGCTATAGAAATTGGTGAAAATCGGTTCATTTTCAGACCTAGTCCCCATACAAATGACCACTATGAGATCGACTTAAATTACCATAACATACAAATTATCATATAGATCTCAGTCAAATCGGGTTTGTGTATGTTTACTACTTCCGTTTATCAATAGTCCAATAATAAACCCTATGGGATAATTTTAAGTCATAGACCCCATATGAAGTGATTACCGACCTTCACTTAAATCAATCAAAAAACAAATCTATTGCACAGATTTTTCTAAAATTTGGTTTGTATATGTTTTTGGAAAAACCCATGAGACCTTACACAAATATGGTCACAATCGGTCCATTTTTCGACCTAGTCCCCATATAAATACAGCATCCGATATGAACTTTTTCAAATCCGAAAGCAAAGAAATTAATAGCAATGCCACACAGATTTGGTTAATGCTTATTTTCCATATCCAATTACTTGGACCTTAAAGATAGGGTTTCTCAATGTCTGGTATAGGGTAATGTATAGTCGGTCCAGACCGACTTTAATTTTCTTACTTGTTTTTTAATTTAAAGTTCTTTTTATAAACTTATGAAAATATTTTAAAACTATTTCGAAGTTTTGGATTTCTCATACAAATTTTAATCGTTTGCATGAATCCCTTAATTTTTAGACCAAAAATATTTTGAAAATAATTTTTCACAAGTTCGTACAAATTACTTATTTGTTAAGGGGTGAAGAATGTTGGAGCCTGTTTTGCACTCCACTAAGTTCTATTTTTTTTTTGTTAATTTACTATTACAAATATTTATAAAATTTAAACTAAATTAATCGGTAATTGTTAATCGCTTTTTTGCTGGGACATTTATATTTACTATGTATACTCAAATAAAATAAAGTCAACAACAGAGTCGCTGTCGTCGTCGTCGACATTGTAATAGTCGTCATCATCATCATCGTAGTTGCTGCTGATGACGATGTTGAAAATCTGTTTGTATTTAGTAGAGTATAAAATGAAGTAGTTGCGCGTTAAACATAAAATCAGTTGACCTCCATTGACCTCGTTTCGCAAAAGTTATATATTTTTCTGTAGATTTTTTTTTTCAATTTTCATATACATAGTTAGTGTGTGTTTATGTATGCATGTATGTGTGTTTGTTGTATTATATATTTTTTGCATTTTTCCAATAGCATTAAAAGCTTTCTTTTACTTTAATTGATCGTTATTATTTGACTTTGGAACCAAAGTAAAACTATAATTGATTTTTTTTTATACGCTTAAGAAAATAATTATACAAATACTTGAGAACTAATCTAAAGACAGTTGTGGTCAAGGAACTAGCAAATTGGATTATGAAAAAGAGACATGCTCGCAAAGAGTTTTCTGATTATAAGTGGAAAACATATTGTTTAAAAACTATTATTGAAACATTAAAAAAACACCAACTAACTAAAAAAAGTGAACAATTTTTGAGTTGGAAGATATTACAAAAAAATAAATAAATTTTGGGATGATAATAAAATATTTCTTTTTTTGGTTAAAAATTTGAGAATGAGAATTTCGGGATAAAATTAAATTGATTTAAGCACAAGAAAAAATACAAATTTTTGGGGAAAGAAAATGTTTATGAACCATATTTTGGAGGGGGAAAAATTTAAGTGCAAACACTTAAGTGGCGAAAAAGGGCGAAAATAGTTTCAGCCGATATTAAATTAATTGAATTAAAAATATATCAGTCTTAATTACGGTCCGGCTACAACTAAACAGAACACTGTGTTTTGTAAATTTGCAAGTGAGGAATTTAATTTTGACTCCGTGAAACTGATAACTGAACTTATTCACGAAATATTTAAAATCTCTAAGCGTCCGCCTTGGAAGTCCACTTTGTAATTTTCTGCAGAAAGTACAAAAATTATCTATGAAATTGCTAGAAAGAGGATTATGATGTTATCCAAAAAAAAAATTCACGTGAGACTTCATAGAGGACAATTAAACACTAAAATTAACTTGGAGGAACATTATAGTTGCACTGTTTTGTTCTTCTTCCTATACCAATCTTTGGGCAAAAGAATTAAAACTTTAAATATCCATTAAATAAGACCCACAGAGCGTCATAATCTTTGGCTGTTTTCCTTTACTAACGTAAAGAACCGTTTCATAGAAGAATCGACAACCCCATTAAATAGAGTAGCACAGTGTTATAAGATGAACCCAAATATGAAAATGAACAAGTAAGAAAATTATAGTCGGTCTATACCTCTTTGATCCAACTAATTGCATGTACAAAATAAGCATTAACCAAATTTGAGTGGCATTGTTATTCATTTTTTTGGCAGCATATATGAAATAGTTCATATCGGATGCTATATTTATATGGGGACTAGGTTGAAAAATGTACCGATCCTGACCATTTTTGGTAAAGTCACTTATATTTTGAAAAAATATATACAAACCAAATTTAGAAAAATATGTGCAATATTTGATAGATTTAAGTGAAGATCGGGAAGCAGTTCTATATGGGGCCTATGACTAAGAATTGTCCTATAAGGATTATTTTTGGACTACTGATTAATGGATATAATAAACACAAACAAACCCAATTTGACTGAGATCTGTATGATAATTTGGACCTTATGGCAATTTATTCGGTTTCGTTGTATGGGGACTAGGTCTGAACATGGACCGAATTTCACCAATTTCAATAGCGTTCATCCTATGGCCGGTAGAAGCTTATACGACTCAGAAGAGAAAAATGTCGCGGCAAAACAGCGCTAACGAAGGCAAAAGAATTTGTTTTCTGTACACAATGAATAATGACAGTGTTCTTTTCCAAGAAAAAATACTTTTTAAATACAAGAAAAGGTACTTTATAAGAAACGGTACATTTGAAATAAAAATTACTTTTTTAATAAAAAAGTACTTTTATATTAAAAGGCACTTTTCTCATAAAAAGTACTTTTTTAATAATAGGTGCTTTTTTAATGAAAGGTACTTTTTAATGAAAGGTACTTTTTTTAATGAAAGGTACTTTTTTAATGAAAGGTACTTTTTTAATGAAAGGTACTTTTTTAGAATACATACTTCTTAAAATAAAGTAATTTTTTAATAAGTAGTACTTTTTAAGAAAAGGTACTTTTAAAAAATTATTTTTTAGGAAAAGGTACTGTTTTAAGAAAAGGTACTTTTTTAAAGAAAAGTTATTTTTTTAAGAAAAGTTACTTTTTTAAGAAAAGGTACTTTTTTATGAAAAGGTACTTTTTTAATAAAATGTTTTGCTAAGAAAATTTACTTTTTTAAAAGAATGTACTTTTTTAAGAAAAGATATTTTTTAAAGAAAATGTACTTTTTTAGAAAAGGTACTTTTTGAAGAAAATTTTCTTTTTTCAGAAGAGGTATTTTTTAAAACAAAAAACTTTTTTTTAGAAAATATACTTTTTCAAGGAAAGACAATTTAAGAAAAGGTACATTTTTAAGAAAATTTACTTTTTAAGAATATGTACTTTTATTAAGAAAAAGCAGTTTTAAGGAAAATGTAATTTTTTGAGAAAAGGTACTTTTTAAGAAAACGTTTTTAAAAAGAGGTACTTTTATTAAGAAAAAGTACTTTTTTAAGAAAAGGTACCTTTTTAGGAAAAGTGATTTTTTGGGAAAGGTGTTTTTTTAAGAAAAGATACTTTTTTAATAGAATGTATTTTCTAAGAACATTTACTTTTTTAAAATAATGTACTTTTTTAATAAAGGTACTTTTTGAAGAAAATTTTCTGTTTTCAGAAGAGGTATTTTTTAAAACAAATAACTTTTTTTTAGAAAATATACTTTTTCAAGAAAAGACAATTTAAGAAAAGGTACATTTTTAAGAAAATTTACTTATTTAAGAAATGGTACTTTTTTAAGAAAAGGTGCTTTTTTAGAGAAAAGTTATTTTTTTTAAGAAAAGTTACTTTTTTAAGAAAAGGTACTTTTTTATGGAAAGGTACTTTTTTAATTAAATGTGTTTTCTAAGAAAATTTACTTTTTTAAAAGAATGTACTTTTTTAAGAAAAGATATTTTTTAAAGAAAATGTACTTTTTTAGAAAAGGTATTTTTTGAAGGAAATGTTCTTTTTCAGAAGAAGTATATATTAAAACAAATAACTTTTTTTAGAAAACATACTTTTTCAAGGAAAGACAATTTAAGACAAGGTACATTTTTAAGAAAATTTACTTTTTAAGAATATGTACTTTTATTAAGAAAAAGCAGTTTTAAGGAAATGTAATTTTTTAAGAAAATGTACCTTTTTAGGAAAAGTGATTTTTTGGGAAAGGTGTTTTTTTAAGAAAAGATACTTTTTTAATAGAATGTATTTTCTAAGAACATTTACTTTTTTAAAATAATGTACTTTTTTAAAAAAGGCACTTTTTTAAGAAAATGTACTTTTTTAGAAAAGGTACTTTTTGAAGAAAATTTTCTGTTTTCAGAAGAGCTATTTTTTAAAACAAATAACTTTTTTTTAGAAAATATACTTTTTCAAGAAAAGACAATTTAAGAAAAGGTACATTTTTAAAAAAATTTACTTAGTTAAGAAAAAGTACTTTTATTAAGAAAAAGGAAATGTAATTTTTTAAGAAAATGTACTTTTTTAGGAAAGGTGATTTTTTTATGGAAATGTACTTTGTTTAAGTACAATTTAATATATTCTTTTTACTTTTCCGCTTTGAGTCGATTAGCCATTTTTGGGTTAATTCTGGGTTAAAATCTATGAAACTCCTTTTTTTTACATCGTCGAAAGGAGTGTTTACATAGATTTTAACTACTAAAACCGTTAACGGTACTTAGATATTGTTCGCCACCTTCTCTCTTTATTTTTTAACTTATAAAATCAATCGTTTTGGTACCTTCGTACACATTAACACCATCTGTTGTGCATATTTTAGAAAAGGTAATACATCTTGTATATACAAATAAAATAGAGATATTATTTTCTCTTTCTAAAAAGCTATATTGTGTTTTTATTTTTTATATATTTTTTGCTACATACGCAAACATACTTTTTTAAAAGAATCTACTTATTTAAAAAATGTACTTTTTTTTTTAAAAATGTACCTTTTTTGAAAAAAGTACTTTTTTAAGAAAAGGTACGTTTTTAGAATATATATTGTAAGAAGCAAATGTTTTTTTTTAAGAAAAGGTGTTATTAAAGCAGAAAAGATACTTTTTCAAGAAAAGATACTGTTTAAGAAAATGAACTTTTTTAAGAAAATTTACTTTATTTTAAAAAGAGGTACTTTTACTAAGGAAAAGTGCTTTTTTAAGAAAAGGTACCTTTTGAGGAAAAGTGATTTTTTGGGAAAGGTGTTTTTTTAAGAAAAGATAATTTTTCCATAAAACGTATTGTTTAAGGAAATATACTTTTTTTAAATAATGTACTTTTTTAAAAAAAGTACTTTTTTAAGAAAAGGTACTTTTTGAAGAAAATTTTATTTTTAAGAAAAGGTGTTTTTTTAAGAAAAGGTGTTTTTTTTTTAAGAAAAGGTGTTTTTTTAAGAAAAGGTGTTTTTTAGAGCAAAGAACTTTTTTCACAAAGGATACTTTTTCAAGAAAAGATACTATTTAAGAAAATTTAGTTTTTTAAAAAAAATTTACTTTTTTAAGAAAAGGCACTTTTTTGAGAAAAAGTATTTTTTAATTTTCTAAGAAAAGGTAGTTTTTTGCGAAGGGTATTTTTCAGACAAGGGACTTTTCAAAAAAGGTACCTTTTTTAAGTACGGTTATATTTTTAAGAGAATAAACTTTTTGAAGAAAAGAATTTGTTATGAAAAAGTACTTGTTCAAAACTAAAACAAATCTTGAATTAAACTGCTTCTAGTGAGCGTTTATTCACTGTGGAAATACAATAATTAATTAAAATTGAAATATATAAAGAATAAAAAATAACTTAAAATTTTTGATATATTCGATACAACACTTTTCAACGAATTAAAAAATTAGACAATTAAAGCTACAAAGAAAATTGCCTTTGTCAAATATTTAAAATTAAAATTAGAAACAAAAGAATAAATAAACCAGCAAACAAATAACAGCAATATATCGAGGGTTTATATTGAAAAAGTGCTATCTCCAATTTACAATATAATTTATGTTTGGTTTTAAACTATTCTCTGATTTTAATTTTCGACATCTATAGTAGGATTAATTCTTAATAGATATTGGACTAAACCGATCGATGAATACTTGTGGATCTAGTGAATAAATTGGTGTTCCTCGCTCTCCTCAAAAATTTTGTTAAAGCCGGTAGCACTTTTTTAATATGAACCCTCGATATATAAAAAGAATAATTAATAGTACCTTATTAAGTAAAGGTACTTTTTTAAAACAGATACTTTTTTAAGAAAAGATAATTTTCTAAGAAAAAGTATTTTTTAAGGAAGCGTATTTTTGCGAAAACGGACTTTTTCAAGGAAAGCCACTTTTTTGTGAAAAGATGCTAAATATTCCCGATGAAATGGGGGGTTGGTTTTCCAAGTTTTTTGGAACCAAAATTCACGCTACGGCTACCAATATATTGCAAAATAAAACACACAAAATTAGGGGTTTTTTATATTAAAATTAAAAGAAATTTTTAGGATTACCGCGCTTTATTTTATCCAACACGGCGCACAGTGGCTGAAAATCATTTTTCATTGGCCAAAATTCTGTAACTTTTGAACCGATCAAAATATTTTAGTACTGTTTTTTTTAATAGATAGATAGATAGTTGATCTTGACTCAGTGTGAATTTCATTTAAATTGATTGAGTACTTTTTAAGGAATTCTAGGTCAAAGTTTAACTTTTGATTTTTTTTAACTTTTAGCGTGATATATGTTTTTTTTTATTTATTTTTATTTATTAGAAAGTGTCATATTTGGAGTTAAATAATTATTATAAACATTTTTTGTAATAATGAAATTTTTTTAATGCTTACACTCAAAAAAATTTTTACACTCAAAAAAATTTTTACACGCAACAAAATAGTAAAATTCACTAGAAATTTAACTAGTATTACTAAAAAATTAAAAATGTTTGCTATCAAATTTGCAATTTGCTTACACTCAAGGAATATTATTATTACTACAGAAAAATTTATTAGTGTTTGCTGCCTAATTTGTTACACTAGCTAAATAAATCTGCTAAACATTAGCGCAATGATTCTAATTTTTTTTTTAATTTTGATATGAAAATATGGGTTCTTATTTTTTGAATCTTTCTTATCTATTAAAACATTGCATTCATATGTGGGAAACCTTTTAAGAATAAAAACTGCAATAGATTTAAATAGCATTTGTAACAATGGTAGGTTCTGTTTATTATTATTTTTTACTAATACTATGTTTTTCGTACTTAAATAACAATGAAAGGCAATTATAATTATTATTCATTAGACTCAAATATTGATTGCAAATATTCCATATTTTGTTCTGTGCTATTTCTGTTCTTTAGTAGTTTTTTGGCTTCTTCATCTAAATCCCGATGTTCCACTTTCCATTGATTTCGAATACTGGAGATGAACGGATCTGACGTTGCCAATAATATATTAAATAGATCTTCATTTGTGGAATTTCGTGACATTTTTCTAGTATTGTGCTGTCTATAAAATCTGTAATTCTTGTTCCTTTTTTCCTGAGCCTCCTCTGATAGATCTCCAAGTGGCACCAAATGATATTTAATGACATCTTCTCCATGATAAAGGATTTTGTGGACTGTTGCAGACATATTTCTCCATGGGTAGTTGGTTGTATATATTTTTGCAGTTTCCTTAGCATAATCTCCAAATTTTCTAGAGTCAATTTCTTCATTGCACGCAAGTACTTCTAGGATTATTTTAAATCTGAAAATAAGGTTTAAATCCACTCCTGTTATTTCAGATGCTGTTTCTGGATCTGAAAAGAATCTTCTTGCGGTATTGCCATCATTTGTATTGCCTGACCCTTGTTTTGGCTGATCTATAATCAATCCAAATTTGCGATATTCATCTTGAACATGTTTCTTTTTTGAACTTCTTAACTCTTTGTTGGTTTCGTTGTTTCTTATTGATCCTGAAGGCCCGAAATCCAAATCATAACTGATTTTTAGTATGTGTTCCATAAGTCGTATTCTTGCATGTAGTGGTGATAATCCAAATTCGGAGGCATCGGTATTATCGAATGATTTTGTCGGGACTTGGTTTAATTGGCTTGATGTTGCTTGGCATATAATGCAGCTGGATGCAGCCTTCGTGTTAGTCAAAGCCTGACCTACTTTTCCATCTATCATTGTCAGCACTAATTGGTAGCTTACTTCAATTTGCTGCTCATCTAACTGTAATTGTAATGGCTGTAGTGTTGCTATTTGGGCCTTGATATCACTAACTTCTTTGTTAATGGCATCATGACTTTCTTTTTTGAATTCAAATTTGATTGGCCTGCAGTATTTCGTAGAAGATGGTGTCTCATTTTTCCAAATATCCATTGTTTGCGTTGTACTACTCGAAGGCTCCGAATCTTCCAAAATCTTTTTCAATCGCAATGGTACAAATGATACCATGAACATATCTGAGTCCGAAATATTTTCACATACAACTTGTTTGTATTGTTTTTGTCCCGAAGAACCATCACATCCCCATTTACAAAATAGAATTAACTTTGTGTTTCCATATTTCTTTAACTCAGTTCCTGTTATTGATTGTAGCAAGCGTTTGGCTGTGTGATCAAGTAAAGATTGTAGTTGTACTTCTGCCGAAATTGGTGTGATTGTAATAGTGTCCTTTGATGGCAAACAGTCTATTTTAGCAGCTGTTATGTGATGATATGCTGGATACATATTTGAGCCTTTTTCAATCGCACGCAATCTGAGCTGAATATATTGGTGTTTTGTTAATTTCAAATCCAGAAATAATGCTAATGCCTCCTCATTTGTGAACTGTTTTGCATCGCTCGGAGTTGGTATACTTTTAAGAATTCGCTTTGTTCTCACTGGACTAGCATTACAAGTTTTTTCAATGATATCCACTTTTGTTAATTTGTTTTGTGCTCGTAATTGATGTAGAAAAGATTCTTTTATATTTGTAGAACCAATTTCCTCGTTAAAATTTTTAAGTTTCCGCCTCTTAGATCTATCGCTGCAGTTGTCCAATGATTTGCGTGGTCTTCCAGCCTTATCTAGCTTTGCTGTTTCTCCACCAACATTAAGTTGGCCTTCTAACCAGTTTGCACTTTTATTATAAAACTTTTGTTTACAGTAGTTAACTTCTTTCAATCGTTTTTTTAGTACTTTGACGAAATTAGATAATTGCTCTTGTATTTCGGTACTAGACGAATTTAAGTTTAATTTTATTTTAACGTAACTAAGAACATCTTCCTGGTTTTTGTTTCGAAAATACTCTTCGGCCAGTTCTTTATAACTAAAGTTCTCCATATTTTTCTCAATATTTTTATTTGCGTCTGTTATCACTTTTTTATCACTTTTTATCACTTGCGAATATACGTCCGTACACTTGAAGTATTAACTTATTATTGAGTAATCCCTTATAGAATCCGTCATTTTATACATTTTTAGGTACATGTTATTCACACATTGATCTTTAATTTCATAGCAGGTAGTACTTAAATTGAACAAAACTGCACTTGTTATCCAGACTTCAATATCAGGTAAAACTAATTAGTTTCTCGCCAATATGGGGTGGTTTTTTATCTTTAGTGGTTTAGTGCCGCGATTATTGACAAACTTATAAAATTGTTTATGACTTTGGTTGACCCTTAAATTTGACAACAGGTAAATTAAGAAAGAGATCATTTGTTTACTGTAGAACCTATTGTGATCATTTTATGACTTATTTTTTTGCTGATCAAAACAAAGCCAATAAACCCTTTCGCAGGTATTTTATTTAATTATTTTACTTTTACGTAGTCTAAAGTAAAAAAACAAAATTTTTTTTAGAGTAATTTTTTTAGAGTAATTTCATTAAAATGAAAAAAGTGTTCTACCGGGGGCTCGTGGGGGGTGCAAAAGTATATAAGCCCAGGTGCTTTTTTTTATGCATTAAGGCTTCACATTCCCCAAGTATGTGCTCTGGTGATTCAGCTTCCTCAACACAGAATCTGCACATGGGATTTTCTACGATTCCTATCCTGCTCAGATGTTCCCTGAGCCTACAGTGACCAGTTAAAATCCCGGTTAGTATTCTAATTCCGTTCTTCGACAACCCAATGCACGACCAAAATCTCTTATTGTGACCAGTTAAAATCTCGGTTAGTATTCTAATTCCGTTCTTCGACAACCCAATGCACGACCAAAATCTCTTATTGTTGTAGCTACCCAACAAGAGTTTGGATTGCCTTAAGCCCAAGTGACTCGAGAAAAGTTCCCATTTAACATAATTCTCATGTTCTCTGAGTACGCCTACCCATACTACTTTTCCTATTCCACAAAACGGTTCCGGCCCTATTAATTTTGTGGAAGCTCCCCTTCTGACAATTTCATCAGCTTGGTCATTACCTTGAATCCCAATATGTCCCGGGACCCAACAAAGGCTAACCTTGTTGTGTTCACCTAGCTCATTTAGTTTCCGTAGATAGTCCCATACTAACTTGGAGTCTACTTCGTAGGAGCTTAGTGCTCGAATAGCAACTTGACTATCTGATAGTCTGATAGTTATGTCCCGTCTTTTGTACTTCCTATTTAAGTTAATCTGTGCACATCTATCGATTGCATAAATTTCTGCTTGGACAATACTTGTGTATATTCCCATTGACTCAAAGTATTTGGTTCTAGGCCCGAAGAGTCCCGCCCCTGTGCCACTTTCGGTTTTTGACCCACCTGTGTACCATTTGATTGTATCTTCTCTTAGAGAATATGCTGTGCTCAAATCACTTCATTCTTTCTTATTGCTAAGTTTTGTAACAAAGTACTCCCTGAAGTCATATTTCTTCTCGACCCTATCCATGGGGCAATCTAGGAGGGAGTAATCATTAACTTGACTTATTCGCTTCCATTGCCCTTCATAAAGCCTGGTTATAAGGTTGTCCCCCTGATCCTGATTGCCGTTGCCAGGACTTTCCTTTGCACCACTATATGTAGTGGGCTTAGGTCCAATAGTGCTTTCAGAGATGCTGTTGGACACGTCCTCATTGCAACCGTTATCCCAATGCACGCTAATCTTTGTATTTTACTGAACTCCATTTGAGTTGACTTCAGATCTGTTCGTTTGGCCCACGTTATAGCCCCAAAGGTCACAATTGGGGGGACCATCAAGATGCTCCACAGGTTTTACCCGCTACCCTTCTGCATATCATTGTAGCTCGCTTGGCTTTCTCAGTGATGCGGTCGACATGTGCCTTCCATGTTAACTTACTGTCCAGTACTATCCCTAGGTATTTCAACTCCACTTTTGGTTCGATGACTTCCCTCAGAATTTGAATTGCCCTCCATCTTGGAAGTTTCCTCTTCCTTGTAAATGGTACAATAGTGGTCTTTGTCGGATTGATGTTCAATCCTGTTGCCCTACACCATTGACATATAATCCTCAACCCTCTTTGCACAATGTCGCATAGGGTTTCCTCGAATTTGCCTCTTGCTATTAAGACTATATCGTCTGCGTAGCCTTGACATTCTATTTATTCTTCCGACAGTTTCATTAGTAATTCGCCCACAACCAGACTCCACATTAAGGGCGAAAGAACTCCTCCCTGTGGACATCCTCTCGTTGTGTTGACGGCTATGGTCTCCCCTTCTGCTGTTGTTTCTACTGATCTCGTGTAGAGCACTTCTACCATCCATTTTGATGTCACTGAGTCTACTCCTCTTCGATTTAATGCCCTATCAATTACTTCGCGTGAAGCGTTACCAAAGGCTCCTTCTATATCTAGGAAGGCACAAACGGCTATTTCCTTTTCATCTATTGATTTCTGAATAGTTTCCACTAGGCTTGTAAGAGCGGTCTCTGTTGATCTGCCCACTCTATACGCATGCTTTTTTATTGAACTGGGGGAAATAAAAAAGGTCTTGAAAATGTTCCCAAAAAGGAACGAAACATTGGGCAAATGATGGAATAAACGTTGTTTTATTTGCATTACTGGTAAGGACCAGTAAGCTCGTATAAAATATAAATCATCATAATTTGGTCTCTGATCATCAAAAATTCTTATCTAATTCATTATTATCATTGTAATTGTCATTAATAATGACAATCATTGGAGCATAACTTTATCAATATAAATATTTGTACCCTATACCACTATGTGGTCAAATTATCATATAGATCTCGTTCAAATTGGGTTTGTGGATGACAAAAAACAGATTTTTCTCGAATTTGGATTGTATATGTTTTTGCAAAAAAAAATAAGAAACTTTAGCAAATATAGTCAGGATCGGTCCTTTTTTCAAGCTAGTCGCCACATAAATACATCATCTGATATGAATTTTTTCATAAAAAAATTTAAAAAAAAATTAATGACAATGCCACTCATATTTGGTTTATGCTTATTTTCTATATTTAATTAGTTAGACTTAAGAGATATGATCTGTAGATTGACTTTAATTTTCTAACTGGTTTTTTTGTACTATTGACTAACACGATCATTTAACCAAATCTTATATGCTCGTGGATAGACCTACCACATGATATTCACTTGCATTTTGTCGTTTTGATAAATGTTAAAAAATCTGCAAAACGAAAAATGGAATTTCTATTGTTACTACCAAAATGGTCTAATTCCATATTTAAGTTCACTGCCATTTGTGTATGCCTCTACGATAGGGCTGCCCGAAATCGTCTGACCTCGACCAGGACATTTCAGTTCGTCAAACAAAAAAAAAAGCATTCACTCTCTTGTATATTTACATTTAATATTAACATATTAACAGTATAATATGTACATTAGGGGTATAACTTCTGAACAATTTTTTAAATTATCAAAAAATACCTATCCATGCCATATAGACCATGAAAATCTATGATGAAAAGTGGGGTCACTTTTTCGCGGGCGTTAAAAAAGTTTCCCCCAAAATCACTTTGAAGTTTAGTATTTGGATTTTTTTTTTGTTTATAAAAAATACAATATCCTTATTGTAAAAACACAAACCATTCATTTATATTTTTATGCTATTTCACAAATAAGACTTATACCACCAATTATACTACATCCAAATAGTTAAAAGTAGGTTAAAGTAACACGGAAACTCTTTTTTCGAACAAAATGGAACCAACCTCACAACCCCAATAGCTTACTTTTATTTTCATTTGTTTACAGTTTCGCTAAGACAGAGAGGTTCTCTATCCCATATACTCGTTGATTTTTGTGTCAGTGCGTAGTGACATTTAAGTTTATAAAATGTTTCATAGAAGTGCTCTAATTTGTAACCGGAAAAATTCGGAAATCTGGACCCAAAAATTTTGGTAAATTTCAAAAGATTCGAGAAGTTCAAAATATCGAATACCCACTATGTGAATTAAACCAAGTGCCCAAACAGAAAATAGTTATTGGAAGATTTAATGCGTTGCTCCAATTAGAAAAATCAAAAATAAATAGATGTGTAATTGTATCTCAAGAACTATCCGATTTGTGGATTAAGTTAAATATTCCCCAAATGGCTATGTCTTCTATATATAGAAAAGTAAAAAAGTTGATTTTTGTGTATAAAAAAACTCAAAAGCATCCAAAGGCCAATGAGTTTGAAAAGGATTTTGATATTTCCAAGCAAACTTTTGAACCAATATCCGAAACAAGCTCACAACGAAATCTCTCCGACTCAGATTCAGTATCGATGTTCGACAATGATGGCGAAGACTCGTATGATGGTGATGATGATTTCACGCCACCTTCAAGACTTAAAGCAAATAAGCGGTCAAGAAAACCAGCTATTACCTTACTAAACAATTCTAAAGTAAGTACCAAAAAAGCAGCTAAAATATGCAAGGAACTAGCTGAATCAGTCAACATCTCAACTCAACTCCATCCCAACCAACAATTTAGAAGGCAGTAATTAAATCTGCGGAAAAAAGATAGAGATTCTAAAAGAAACTTTAAAAAACGAAAACTGGTGCATTCATTTCGATGGGAAGAAAATTGGAAAAAAGGAAATACAGGCTATTATGCTTAAAAACCAATTTCGGGAAATAAAGCTACTGAAGTGTATAAAAATGATAATTTGTGATACAACCAGTGTCAATACTGGTAAAAGAAACGTTGCTGTTAAGCTACTGCAGAACCATTTTGAAGCAATGTCTTTGCCTCCACCTCAGTACATTTGATGTCAGCACATGTTTTAGATCTTGTTCTAAGACATGTTATGGATGCTTCGTTAGATGGAAAAAGTACTTCTTCAAATATTGCTTACGATTTCGTTGACGAATTGGTAAACAACTACGCCCAGTTGAAACAAATATACCAACAAAATGAGGAACGAATAGAAATTGAAAATATAAAGTGGCGAGACGACATGCAATATTTGTACAAATTAGGTAAAGCTTTTAGATACTTCATTGAGGAGAAAAAATTCCCACTCATAAATTTTAAAACAATACCGCCGCTAAGTAATGCAAGATGGAATTCCAGAGCAATACTTGCAATTCTAGCATTTATACTCATTCCAAAATATCGTGAAAAGTCATACAGAGTATGTGCATTTATTTGTGGAGCCTGGTATAACGTTTGGTTTTCTGATCACTGCTTTAATGAAATTGATTTTGAACCTTTAAAGCAATCACTGGAACAATTTACACATGCTCGGGAATGCTTTCTTAAACATTGGGTGAGAGAAGACTCTAAAATTCACAAACAACAACGAAGTAACATTTGCGCGGAACGTGGCATCAAATTTGTGCAAGATATTTTTCAACATTGCAAAACAACACGCACTTTGAACTTAAAGTTTATTTCCTTCAACAAAGATAATTTGTAATATCTGAAGTTAATGATTTGCGGAAAATTTTCCGAAAACAATTTCCCGAAATTACAATTTCCCGAACACAATTCTCCAAAATGACAATTTCCCGAAATTACAATTTCCCGAACACAATTTCCCGAAATACAATTTCCCGAACACAATTTCCCGAAACTACAATTTCCCGAAATTACTATTTCTTCAAATAGCTTGTTGATGGCATTTCCGAAACAATACTATCAGAAATTCCGGCCGAAGCGCGAGCAATCAGTTCATGACCACTTGATGTAGTGGTCCGGGCAAGATCTTTCAGCTCATTAACGATTTTTTCTTTAGCAGTGAGCTTTATCCGTCGGGAGGTCTGAATACCGAAGTGTTCAAAGTCACAATGAAAAAATAAGCGTATGACACTCCAATAAATAGGTCCGGATGACGAGGGAGGGTGGAAGAGGAAGGGCACGGTGCGGGGTGGGGGAATTATTTTTTTCGAGAAGTCGTATACTCGGGAAATTGTTTTTTCGAGAAATCGTATGCAGCAAGTTTTTTTTTATGGGGGAAATCAAGAATATATGGGAAGTTGTAAACTAAAAATAGGGAAATTGTAATTTCGGGAAATTGTTTTCGGGAAATTCTAATTTCGGGAAATTGTAATTTCAGGAAATTGTAATTTCGGGAAATTGTTTTCGGGAAATAGTTTTCGGGAAATTGTAATTTCGGGAAATTGTTTTTGGGTAATTGTTTTTTCGGGCAATTGTTTTCGGGAAATTGTATTTGGGAAATTGTTTTCGGGAAATTGTTTTCGGGAAATTTTCCGTAGAGGGAAGTTAATATATAGTACATGACTGTATGTATGGTATTTAAAAAATAAAAATTCAAATATTATTTTTGGAAGCTTTTAGAAAAAACGGTTTGGGGGGAAGGTTTTTTTATCCAAATTGATCTCAAAAAACTATTTTCTTGATATACACATCAGTGGCCACCCCGTCGTTGTAGGTATTTTTTTTTTTTTGGTTATACCCCTAATATATGTACATTAACAAAAAAAAAAAAAAAAAATCTGAGTAACTGTAACATCTTCAAAATTAAAAAAAACAAGTAAGAAAATTATAGTCGGTCTAGACCGACCATATGATACCCTATACCATGGTTTAGAGAGTCTATATCTTCGGTCTAACTAATTCGATATCGAAAATAAGAATAAACCAAATTTGAGTGGCAATGTTATTAATTCTTTTGCTGCAAATATGAAAAAGTTCATATCGGGTGCTATATTTATATGGGGACTAGGTCGAAAAATGGACCGATCTTGACCATATTTGGTAAGGTCACTTATATGTTGAAAATATATATACAAACCAAATTTGAGGAAAATCTGTGCAATATTTTTGTTTTTTGATAGATTTAAGTGAAGATCGGGAAGCACCTCATATGGGACCTATGACTAAAAATTGTCCTATAGGTATTATTTTTGGACTACTGATTAATGGATATAATAAACACATACAAACCCAATTTGACTGAGATATATATTATAATTTGGATCTTATGGCACTTCATGTCGGTTTCATAAGGGTCACTTGTATGGGGGCTAAGTCTGAACATGGACCGATTCTCACCAATTTCAATAGCGTTCATCCCATGGCCGATGAAAGCTTATATACCAAATTTCATCAAAATGTATTCATATTTGCGACCTGCAGTTTGATTACAAGGTTTACATGGACACACAGACGGACGGACGGACGGACGGACATTGTTATATCGATTCAAAAAGTGATTCTGAATCGATCGGTATAATTAAAGATGGGTCTAGGTCAAATATTTTTGGTTGTTACAAACAGCAGCACAAAGTCATTATACCCAAACCACATAGTGGTATAGGGTATAAAAACAAACTTATTAACAAACAATTCTTACGTACACTTAAAGTACATACTCTTACTTCTTCCATATTTAGCCTACAGCGACATTTTACTTTTTACAAATAAATAAAAACAAACGGCCTTTTCCACCCTTTTTAGCAAAAAATTTTAACTTATTAAATACTTTCAACCATCTTGCTAACATTTCTTTTCCATATCATACTTTTTGTTACTCTTTACTTCACGCAATAATTCTTTGTTAGTTTTTATATAATGATAAAATTATGTACAGGTCATTCCGAAATTAAATTTGTACTGAATGATACTTTCAAGAGTGCTTATGCTGAGAGAATTTCTTTCCTTTGTTCATTGTGAGCAAATTAACGAAAAAACTCGTTCAACGTTTGCATTATGGCTAGGTATCGCTTACAAATACTGTACCATTTTTAGCGAATTCCATTTTCTTTCTATTTCTTCGACGTTTTCGAAAAAGAAAACCCATTTCTCAAGAGTATCTTTCGCTTTCCTAATTTCTTCATATTTTTCTATGAATTATTTTAAAAATGTCACTTCTTCAAAGCATCCATCAGAAATAGGTATTTTTTTTTCAGTTAAAACAAAATTGTTTTTCTACTTCTACCCAACTAGGAATACTTTCCAATGTCATCCAATCAAAAACTTCATATTTCCTTAGTGGATGTGTCCATTGTCCTAAACAGGATATTAGTGTTGTAAAAAAGTCGTTTGTATCCTTATAAAACTGTAATTTTCGCTTCAAATCTATACTGCATTCTATTGCATCAAATGTAGTCTTTGTTTGGTTACCAAGAAAATGCTTTTTGAACCTGTCTATAAAAAAGTCTCTTGTTTCATTTAAAAGATTTCCCACTTGAACTACTGCAAGTGTCATTTTTAAATTTTTTTTTATTTGTTTTCAACAAGATTTGCCTGACAAAAAATAAATGACGCATATACCTCAGATAAAGGGTTACTGAAAAATTCAATGATAGTCCTCGGTGCTTTTTCTTCTATATAAAAAAAATTTTTTAGGGGCTCCCAAAGTTCCAAAATCCATTCTAAAGCGGGAACTAGTGATAACCACCGACTTCGTGAGTGGGACAGTATTGCGTTATAAGTAACATCTGCATCAACACAAAATGATTCTAATCGCTCAGTTCGAACAGTCAATATCGAAAAATACTTGTAAATCTTTAACACTATTGATTCTATATCTATACACATAACGTCAGCCGCAGTAGAAACAACATTATGAAGTATGTGGGCGGGGCAACCGGTAACTTCTATATCTTGCGATAAATATTTTTTCAATTTTTGAAAAACATTATTTACACCACGTCTTTCCCTTCCACCAAAGTTCATGTTTGTATTGTCTGCTCTGAAGGCCACCAGATTTTGTAATGGTATGTTTAAGTTTTTCAAAGATTCTATACCAAACGATGTTATAGTATCAGAAGTTTCATTCGGCAAAGTTGCCAATTTCAATAAATCAATCTGTAGGTCTCTTGTTTCTGTAAAAAATGGAAAAATTTTTTCAGCTTTGTGATTACTATAATCGGTTGCGATTCCATAAAATGGAACATTTCTCAGATTTTCAGCCATAACGGCTACCGAGTGCGGCACCAATACATGTTTAACGGGCGCAGTCGCCCTTGTTCTGACAGTCGATTGTTTTCTTCCATTTCAGAATCCGGATACAAAAGCCCAATTAATTTGGTAGTGCAATCCAAGGAGCTAAACGACTGATGGTGATTTATAATTTTGTAAGCAGCTGTTAATTCAGTTGCGCATATTAAATTTTCCTGTTTCGCGTCATTTTTTATAAATAAAGTTTAAATATTTTGAGATGTCGCTGTTGCAGTTATCCTGATGTAAAGGGTCCGCCATCTAACGTTTTTTTTTTTTTTCAACTAGTGCTTATTTCATGAATGGTAACACTTAGCTCATGTCTGATTTGACAGATAATTAGTTTTATCCTTCCGCTGAACGAATAAGGTTGTGTATATGCTTGAACAACGCTGGGAAATATTGCGACATTACTTTGCAAATCATGGTAATGTTGCAGAATGTGTGCGAAAATTGTGTACGGATTTTGGAAGAAGAGGAGCACCTTCAGCTCCGTATGTTCGTTATCTTGTGAAAAAAGTGAAAGAAACTGGCATCCTCATCGATAAACCAAAGCGTGAAAAGCCAAAAACAGTGCGTACACCCGAGAATATTGCTGCTGTGGCAGAAAGTGTGCGTGAAGCGCCATCAACATCAATTCACTGTCGTTCTCAAGAATTGAACATTTCGGAGGCATCATTGAGACGAATTTTGCATAAAGACCTTGGTATGACGCCATACAAAGTCCAATTGGTTCAGGAGTTGAAGCCAACTGACCATCCAATGCGTTTTCGCTTCGCTAAGTTGGCCTGCGATCGACTTACAAAAGATGCCGATTTTGCCAAAAAAAAAAAAAAACATGTTTTCAGATGAAGCTCATTTTGATCTTGACGGGTATGTAAACAAGCAAAATTGTCGCATTTGGGGTACAGAAAACCCGCACGCGTACATTGAAAAGCCGATACACCCAAAACGAGTCACTGTTTGGTACGGATTTTGGTCCAGAGGCATAATTGGGCCATTCTTCGAAAATGAGCAAGGAGTGGCCGTTACAGTCAACGGCGATCGTTATCGGGCCATGTTGAACGAATTTTTGTTCACAAAAATTGAAGAGGAGGATATTGGCAACATTTGGTTTCAACAGGACGGCGCTACGTGCCACACAGCCGAAGCTACACTCGATGTTTTGCGCCCTGTTTTTGAAGATCGCATTATCAGCCGCAGAGCTGATGTCGTTTGGCCACCTCGGAGCTACGATCTGACACCGTTGGACTATTATTTGTGGGGTGCCCTCAAAGATAAGTATTACGCCAACAAGCCAGAGACAATTGACGCTTTAAAGGACAATATTCGTGAAGCCATTGGTGAAATACACCTGCGCACAATCGATAATGTGCTTAAAAATTGGACCGATCGTGTAGGCTACTGCATGGCCAGCCGAGGCAGCCATTTGAATGAAATTATTTTCCATTATTAACCGGAAGGATTGTACTTTGAAATAAAAAAAGAAATTTGAGATAATATTCAGTAGTTTTTGTATAGCATTTTCAGGAAAAAAAAAAAGTTATTTGGCGGACCCTTTATGTTTGGCACTTTTTATGTGATCCATAATTTTTGCCCTGCCACCATTGCCAATTGATATGTGAACTGCGCACACCGAAGAAAATGCTTCGTTTTCACACCGTTCCCTTTTTATAAAAGACCATTCCTTCGAATACGTATCCAAGAACTTGCACTGCCTTTTCGGCATTTCCTATTTTAAAAACGGTTATATTTTTGATAGATAAGGGAAAATACTGTACAAAGCTTAAAAATCTCACCAAAGAAAAATAATGTAACAGTTACGTTTTGAGAATGCGAAATGAACACAGCTGATTTCAATTGACAGCTGTCAGAGTCACAGAGAAGAAACTCTGTCGATATATACACTTGTGCTCACATAATTAGGTCACTCGTATGCTACTCGACATTATTGTCAAAAATACGTAAATCCTTTTTTTAAATTCTAATATAATTTTTTTTTATTATTCTTATACGTTAGCAATCAATTTACAGTGAAGTTAAAAATTACAAAATTTTGGTTCATTCCAAAAAAATTATAAAACTTGGAAATTAGCCAAAAACAGCTGCTCACATAATTAAGTCATCTGAAAAAAAAAATGGCTGAAATTGTAGAAATAGGTAATAAATTTTCTCGAGAGTCCCATTTTTTCATTAGCTTACCTCAATATTGAGCAGGATAACCTTTTTGCTTCAATACTGTGGTGCATCGCTATGGCATGCTGGCTACCAGAGAAGCGCACTGGCCTGGAGTGATTTTGTGCCACTCCTCTTGGATAACTTTCCATAACATGTCCTTATTTGCCGGTTTTCGTGCTGCAATGACTCATTTTATTAAGCCCCACTAGTTCTCGATAGGGTTTCAGTCGGGACTCTGCGGCGGCCATTCCAGAAGCTTGATGGACTGTGTTGCCAACCACGACTTAACTGCCTGCGGACAATGCTTCGGGTCATTGTCGTGTTGGAAAATCCACGCAAGCGGCAAATTGTCAGCATATTCAGTGGCCAAATTTTCCTTTAGTATATTCTTATACATATCCCCATTCATTATACCGTCAATCTTGACTATAGGACCCACACCGAATGCGGTAAACCCCACACCATGACTGATGATCCACCGTGTTTCACTGTTTTTTTGATGTATTTTGGATCCAATTCCTTAAGTTGAGGGCATCACACATATGTTCTACCATCATTTCCAAAAACATTAAACTTGGATTCGTTGCTCCAAACAATTAAATTCCAAAAATTTAGGCCTTTAGCAAAATGGTCAGTCGCAAATCGGAGCCGCTTCTTAGTGTTCTGCAAGGAAACCAACGGTTTCTTCCTGGCCATTCGTCCATGCAAATTGATTTCTTGCAAACGTCGTCTTAAGTTCTGCAACAAAACTTTACGCCATAATCCGTTTCCATTTGAGCTCTGATTTGCGACGAAGTTAAAAAAGGATCAGTTTTACTCTGGTTTGCAATGCGTCTGTCATCATTTAAAGTCGTTTTTCTCGGTTTTTGGCGCGGAATATTTTCAAAAGTTTCATATTTTTTGTAATGCGTAATGGCATTTGTAATTTTACCCCGAGAAAAGTTCAAAATCTCCACTACTTTTGCAATATTATTGTATCTTTGGAAACAATCCCATATTATTTTCTCTTCAGCCGAATTTGAACTTTTTTGTTTACCCATAGCATTTCAGCTGATGTTATTTGTTTTTAATTTAGTTGTTTTTAATTTATTTATTATTTAAACCTCAAAAGAAATCATCAAAGCACTAATTTGCTCACGATACGCGTGGTGACTTAATTATGTGAGCACAGCGCATATGACCTTTTTGAGGTTTTTCATATTTTTCGGGGAATACCCAAATTTTTAGTTTTGCTTTAATCAATGTAAACAACTGCTCGCATAGCAGTGTTGCAAAAAATAATAAGGTTAGAACCGGAAGAAATAGGCTTATTAGAAAAACTACAAAAACATTTCAATGCATACCCATGACTTAATTATGTGAGCATAAGTGTATATCGAATAAAAGATACAAATTAGGGATGGAACCGGAATAAGTATTTTAATGAACTAATTTTCTTAATCATATATTTTTTCCTGAGGTAATAACATTTAACCAGGACATTTGTAACTTAGGCAAGACACCAGGACAAAGTGCCACAAACCAGGAAAATCCTGGAAAACCAGGACGTATGGCAGCCCTACGCTATGAAAACATTCTTTGTCAGTTTTCAATAAGTGATTTTTAAAAATTTTGTTAAATCATTGTGATTGCATGTTGTAATCTTCTTATCGAGACTCGTAGTGGGTCAAATTAATTTTTTTCGTTAACAATTATTAAACTTTCTTATCATAACTGAATCGATCTTTTTTGATATATGCACAAAAAAATAATTTTGTTTTTCTGGAAGTAATTTTATTTGTAAAGTCCAAAAATGTAGTCTACTACTAAATAAACAACGGGATGAGCAAATTCCAAAAGAGGGATAATTAAGGCTCATAATGTTGTGCTACAATAACGAGTAGTAGTTTTAAGTTCCTATGGTTTACTTCCTGTTGAATCCTGCTTATAACTGGTTAGCATTGGAATTCCTTTTGTATTAGCAGTATCGCAATGTATTGTTTTGTTATTCGGAAGTAATTGCGTAAGTAAGTATGTATTTAACAACATGAAAACATTTTGAACGATTTCAATAATATTTAACTCAAGCCGCCACATTTTTAATAAAGCGTACAAGCAAATGAATCAAAGCCATAAAGCAGTGTCTTGACAATCGACTCGTTTCCGCCTTTGTCAAAAAAAAAACTAAAAATAACATGATCGCAGTGTATGTACCATAAATCTAACACCTTATGAAATAAAAACTTTCTATTAATACATATTTTTTTTTTTACATAAAACGATCAAGTTATACAAAAAAAAAATAAAAAAAAATAAAACAAAAATTTCACTACAAAGACTAAAAAAAAAAATTAAAAATGAAACGAAAATTAAAGTTTTTTGTTAAAATTAAAACAGAAATGTTTAAACAATAGAAGGCTATTTGGATGAATGTAGAAATTGTATAAATATATGTATGAATAAATGTACTACAACACCATACAAAAAAAAAAAAAATAACAATTGACAGATAGATAACCGTTAAAAATCACACACTCAACTAAACAAATATAAAAAAAGCATGTTTATAAATAAATAAAACATCTAAAAAAAAAAGAAGAAAATATCCGAAATGGATAGTAGAAAAGAAACAAAGAAATAAAACGCGTACTTATTTGACATGCATTACGGTTAAAACACCACCAACAACAACAACAACAATGACAACAATAATAATAATCAAACTGACGAGTTACAAAAATATTTGAACCCGCCAACATCGCCAACCACTACTACTGCAACAACATTAAAAAAAAACACAGCAAAAGCCAGACAACAACAAAAACCAGGTGAAGATAAATAAGAAACTATAAACGTGACAGAAGTAACAGCATTAGCAATGGAGTACCAGCAACATTCAGACAATACATTTTACCTTAACAGCCCAACGAAATATTAACTACTTGCAATTTGAAGAAACAAAACTTAAAAACAATTGAGAAATTTACCCAACAAAGTTTGGTCGCTTTTTATGCTCCACCCTATGCAGGGCTCTTGAGTATTATCAGTTTAAACTGCTGTTTGTTTATACGTCAGTTATTAAATTAATTATGAGAGTCCAGTAATCTTAGTAAAATAGTTGTTCCCTATTCGAGGTGTACAACTTTCTTGGGTCAATACGTTTTCGCCGCGCGTAATACTCTAGCGCACCTAGTGAATGAAACTACATATTCCAAGTATTGAAAAACAGTTTCACAATACTCTCGATGCTTTTTATTAGCGTACATCTCGACAAGAAAGCAGAGAAGATTATTACACTCATCATACATTCTCATCATACTCGGAATCTCCAAGCTTTTCACAATCAATATGTTGAAGCTTTCGCTGCACATAATCATCTAGCGAAAGTAGTGAATGTAGCAACTCATATTCCGAGTACTTAAAAGCATTTTTACAATGCTCTCGACCTTTCCGTTACTTCTCACCGTGATAAGTACGAAGAGAGGATTATTGCACCTAGTGTCCTTATCATACTCCGGACTACGAAGCGTTTCAGTCACGAGACGTGCTATGTTTATTTATGAAAAGTCGTTTTTTATCGACATTTTAACCGAAGTGAAATCTGAACGAAATCATTCATTCCTACAAAACTAATTCCGTCCGGGGTAACCATACCAAAATATAAGTGTTGGTTTAACCAGACGTCCAAAATTCCAGTAAGATGCAGTGAGTAAACGTTCTGAAATTGATGTATAAATATAAACTCCAGTACTGAACTTTTCGTAAACGCCTGCTCTGCAAACACCGTCTTCGAACTAAGGATCGTTCTGTGCTTTTTTATGTGGATTAACACCCAGGCAATGTCCCCTATTAATGCAATGATCTGCAGGAAAGAGGGAGTAGTAGTTTTGGATATTTCACATAAATTTATCTATATTGTAAGTGCCAGGAAAGACCTCAGTGGGAAGTTTATTCCACATACGGCAAAAGAATTTTCGCGGAAATGCGCTGTCCAATCCACTGGACCATAGACTGCAAACGGTTGAGATTTATTATATGAGCGGGTGGTGTGAAAAAGCACATGGGCTCTAGGGATGTTGAGTTCACTTATCTCAGCAGAATACTTCCCATTGGAATATCTATAATACACTGTAACATAAAAACATTCCCACGATGTGTCCAATTTTCATTAATAAGCCCCAACGCCCGCCTTTGCACATGGTCCAGAAGCTTCAAAATAGACTGTGAAGCCCCTGTCCATATATGGGAGTTGCATTCTGTTTTTCGTCGAATATTGGTGGTATGGAGATCAGATGGAGTGAAGTAATTCTTACACCAATTTAGGATACATGGGCTCTGGAAAGTTTCTTTCGTCAATTGAAAAATATGTTTGTTCCAACATCACACTAAATTATCATGACCAGAACATCAAGAGCATTTTATTCCTCTACATTTACACCACCTGCGGATACAGACGACATATCCCTTCTACAGGTCAATAAATAACATTGGGTCTTACGAGCATTAAACTCTACTATATTCGCTCGACATCTCAAAGATTGTCAAAAGGTCTTCATTGAATGTTTCATTAAAATATTGTCTCAAGCCCCAATATTAAGAGCGCTTTTACAAAGCTCAACGTAAGCAAGGCAACAAGACCGGATGGCATATTAGCCCTGATACTGAGACAGGGTCCGTCCATTGGTAAACTTTTTTTAACACTTCGTACCATGGGTACTTTTCCCATGTTCAGCCAATATGCAGCCAATCCCAAAAAAAAGGTGGCAGCTAAGTAGCCTGAAAATTACTGCCCACTGCTCTTCGAAAGGTAATGTGAATGCTAAATTATCACGTTGTGAATTAGTTGGAAACCATCTTACTGCTTAAAATTTTACATTTCTTTCAAAATGTTGTAGGCATTACATTCACTCCATTCGGTGAAAGAACAATTTCTTCTCGGGATATTACCAATGAATTCGTCCGGCTCTGCGCCTGCTTCTCTTAAAGTTAATTTTTTTGGGTGTTGGTAATGACGTCCTCCGATTTATATCGAGTTTTCTTAAAGAGCATGCTATACGTGCCAAGAAGTTTAAGTATCGGAAAGTCCTTTTCCCTCCCTTCACTTTATCTTCCATTTCTTAATGGCCTTCTATGTCAAACTTTCAATTAAATCCACTCTTTTGCAGGCGACAACAATATGTGCCTTTCACATTCCTTCGATCAAAGGCTGAGTCTTTGGTAAATTTGGAGAGCACCTGAGTGCTGATGCAAAACAGAAAAAAAAATGAAAGTAAAACAAGCCCGTCAAATAACGAGAAACAAGGTAGCCAGGCAGTCAATATGAAGAGTTTGCCGAACCCTAATCTTGTCATAAAAGAAGTAATTCCAACCTTGTGACTCCTGAAGAGTTCTTCATATATTTGGTTAAATTGATGTCACAAAACTTCCCGAAAGTTAAATAAAGCTTTCAATACAACTGAATAGCTGACGAAGGAGAAAGTTTCGATACAACAGTATATATTATGATCTTCTAGTCCATCTACCATATCTCTCTTCGAAAGACTTCCATATATAGTACACTATGAAGCAGAATGATTGAATTACGGATATTTTAACAGCATGTACGCTCAGTTTTAGCCCAAGTTCAAGTTTAGTTTAAGGATTGTGAACGTAAAAGTTGTAAAATAAGTAAATAGATTCTAGTAATCGAGTATAATAAAAATTAAAACCGATTGATGGGAATTTTGTTTAGATTAAAATATTATGGATTTTATGTTCTTCAGGAATACCTTACACAAGCGTACCTATAGTACTTACAGTTATACTTTTTCTGGACACACACCATTATCGAGCAAAAGGTGGGTTATTTTTCTGGCAACTTCGATTGTCCTATTTTTCTGTCTTGTTTAAATAGGCCTCGACTCCTCACCAAAGGAGTGGGATTTGTTGCTCAAATGGCAAGTATTGAATTGGTACCTGAGTGTAGTTTTCCTACACAAGGGGGCGGTGGTCGGCGCATATTCCGATCTAGTGTTCAGAGCACCGTGAAGTTATGTCAATGAGCCAGGTACTCACGTAAAACACAAGAGTCTTCTGTCATCTTTCCTCTTTCTATGGGCCATAGTTTTGATCAGTTGGTTGAACTCTCAGTTCTTAGTACGGTATTGATATTAGTTTTTTTTCTTACCATTCAAAACCGGATTTTTTATAACACCATGGTCAATGACCAGACCAAAAAAACTTAAATATCTCATGGTGCTATAGGAGTGGAAATAGTTTACTTTTCAACCATTCTTTAACATACAGTACGGTACTAATCGTAACCGCTGTCACATACCAACTTCTTCTTTTTCCCACAATTACAAAAACACTTTCTAAGGAACTTAATGTTTGCGTATCTTAAATTGGTCTCGCAAATTTCCTATAATATCGCAGAAGTCATCAAATATGTGCGGGGTATGCTATCTCTATTGGCCTAGGCAAAATGTGCCCTTTTTCAGATACATTTTCCATGACTTTTTCGATCATCTCGGGCGCTATAGCGATGATGTTGGCACGAGTTTTTGCCCCGAGCTCATCAATTTGCCTTTCAAATAATCCCTCAGAAAGAAATTTGGAGGAGTCAGATTCATTACGCGTCCACAAATTTTTTGTTGCTGAAACTGCATTGTTTGATTTACAGTGTGTTATGGTGCACCATCTTGATGAAACTGGTAACCGTCCAGACCTATTTCATGCTTTTTCGGGCAGCATTTACCGATATCGTTTTTCATCGAGAACTTCACATTCCCCGAAGAAAAATGGCCCACTGATCGTTTTGGCGCAAACGGCAACCCAAGCAGCCAATTTTTAGTCATGCAATGGCATTTCTCGTGTCGATTCTCCGTTCCACAAATGCGGAAATTTTGATTGTTAATGTCTCGTTGGTCATAAAAATTTGCCATTCCAGCGATTGTCAGCCAGTAAAATCCTTGAGTCAATTGCACCTCATTCCGTAAGAAATGCAAATTATCCTTCAAAATGCACAGCAACTGACGCCAAAATGCTGAGTGACAATACGACTCATATGGGCTCTTGGCAACATTCTCTCTTACCGCTTCCAACAGCTTATTGGAATGTCTTAATGGACGGAATGTGGATGATCTTGCACTCTCTCGCCACTAAACGATGAATAGTTTTGTCAGACGGCGCTTCTGGGCCACGAAGATACGCACGTTGGGATAACACAACTGAACGACTAGTTTCAATGTACAGCGACACTACTTCGGCATGGTAGAAATTGTACTGACTTGAGAATTCTGAACCATGTGTTCTTTAGTCATTCGGTTGATAACTGTCAAAGGTATAAGATGTTGCCATTCCGGCGTAACAGGGTATACCACATATGTTCGTACTTATTGATGAAATTTGCACTTTCTTTTGGCACATTTCGACCCGGTACTTTCTGTACATTATATGTTTTAAGACATGCCTCTCCTTTTTTACGTTTCTTAAGAAAGCTCCTGAGCAATTGATTTCTTGAGCTGATTTCTCCTCAATATATTCGGATTTTTCTTAAAAAAATAAAGGCCTTTCTTCAAAAAATACCAATATTTTTTAACCTTGTTAAGGTCCAATATTGCCATTTGTGTGCCTCTACCATGGATTCTCTTAATACTAAGACGTTCTCTTTTACGAAATTTTCAAATTATTTTTTTTACTTACTTTTCCTTTACAATCCATTTTAAACTAAAATGATTATTAAGTATTGATAATATGTGGAAAACATATTTCATCATCTTTAGCAGGGCTAAATTAATTAAAGCAAAAAAAATTATCTATAATATTAATAGGTAAGGTGATTTCTTGTGACCGATGTAACTTTGTCAGTTTTAATCCGACTTTGACCAAGCATGCCTCGTTTGAAAGGTATTTATTTAAGCCGTCCACCAGATTAACAGATTTGCATCGTCTGGAACATTTTTTTGGAATAATGCTCATTTAAAGTTGCTACTAACACATACATACAATTGTACAATGGTGTGTGTGTTTATTAAGTTTGCTAATGTGTTTGCAAAAATTTTATATGAAAAGCACTGTGTTGAGTTGAAAAAGAAACTTTGGACATAAACCAATAACGACGATAACGCAATCGAATTTCATTACAATAATTGCATATTATACGCCCTAGTTGAATTGTAAATTGCCTAAAATTAGCATACATTTAGGTGGAATACAAGGTGGTTCAAATACCTTTAGGCTCTTATTTCTGTGTGTTCAATAAATATCTATAATGAAATAAATTTAATGAATAAAATAGATTAAAAAAAAAACATTAAAAGAAATAAATTGAATGAAAAAGTAAAATTTCGTAGAATTCGCACCCGAATTTCGAGGGCTGGGCTGTGCTTGTGAAAATGTGTCCTATAGTTTATTCGTGCCTCAACAATAAGCCTTACTTTGCCACTGCATAATAAAATAATGATAAATTCAAATTAAAGCTTAGGTATGCAAATAAAAAAAAAAGAAGTGTAGCGCTCCATGCGAGCAGTCGGCCTTCATCAACCATAAATTGCTTTAATTTTTTTTTTTAATATATAAAAGAAAGAAAAAATTCATTCATATTCAGTTATGAAATTTAAAAAAGAAAAAAAAACCAAAGAAAAAGCATCGTATCATAACTGAACTACGAATGAGTATACTCGTATCTATCGTTTGTAATCACTCACATAGCTCAGTGATCATGGAGTTTTGCCAAAGTTGTTTGTTTCTTTGTTTGTCGGTTGTTTATGATACATACTTCATACTCCATACTTCATACTTGTACGAGCACTTACCGATAGTTTCGTACACATCACAACACTTTTGCCGGCATTTAATGAAGTTGGTGGCCGCGTTTAATGCCAAAACAATTCGAAATAAAAAAAAAATAAACAAAATATGAATGTACACTGAATATACTCGTATAATACATACAAGATGATGAAGAATGAAGTTAATTAAAGTAATGATGATGACGATTATATGATCATCATTGTTTTCATCATTACAAAAAAAAAAAAAGTGTAAAAAGAAATAATACGTTTTCTTAATCAATTTCAGAGTGGTGTTTTTCACATACACGTTTTTCGTAATTTCAAACAGTTATTAGACGATAATGATGAATAGTAAAAAGTAAGTATTTAATCAGCTTATGGATTAACACCCCAGCAAAGAAGGGATCATTCACAGCAGATAAATAGATGTTATTAGCAATGAATTTGACATTGGCTTTCAATGGGATGAAAGTTGACTTTACTGTAATCTGCATTTTATCTAGTGCTTCTGATGTCATAATAAATCACTTCCTTTGAGTAGGCATGACGACGGAGATTTTTTGAACTTCTCTAGTAGTTAATTAAAAAAATTAACACTGCTCCCGTCAACTACCTGTTAAGCGTGAATAGATTACATCCATTTTTTGATGAAGCTCCTTCGTTACGATTGTATTTGGGCAGCTATTTAGAGAATCAAATTCATTAATATAGCTCAAGATTCACTTTAGTGCGGAAGTAATTCTCGGCGATACATATTTTACTTTCAAGCACACCCAGCAGTTGCTTATATCGTTCATATTTTAGCAAAACAAACTTAATGATGGCCTGATTATCGCACGAATTCTAACAAAATGTCAGATCTGATAAAAACTCCGTTAGTTTCTTACTCTCCGATTAGTGAGTCTGCCGTTGGCCGTAAAATAGGGAAAAGGTCCGGAGGCACCTATAACAAATTGTATGGTATTTTGCTTGATGGGGTGTTTTTTCATAGTTTTGTTTGCTAATTTTAAAGGGTTTTTCAATAAGAGCGCTACAAAAGCTCTTTTAAATAAAACAAAAACGGTTTTGGATATCAATGAAATTCTTTATTCCTGTGAAAGTACGTTCGATGCCATTATGTATGGAAATCGATCTCTCTTGCAAGGCCACCACGGCCGCGCTTGCAGAAGTCCAGACGATACTGCTGAAATTTCACGTTCGATATTCGTACGAAGTTCATCAATCGTCGCACAGTGGCGCCCGTAGAGCAAACGAGGTTGCAAAAATCAAAATTTTCATGTGCGCCGACGAAATTTTGAATAAACCCATTTTATAGGAAACTTTTCAGCGATTTCAAATATGCTACTCTTAATAATATCACATTTTTAGTTTAGAAGATATAACCGTTCAAACTTGACCGACATTCGGTTTTCAAAAAAACACACAATTTTTAGTCAATTTGTTGCGATTTCAGGTGTAATATCACGAAAAATAGGTAACGAATCACCTTATTTTTTGTTTGTATTGATTGATGTATTTATTAAATGTATAATGATAAAAAAAAATTAACTGTTTGCTTTGTGTTTCTCCTGGTAAATCACTATTTAAAAACTATCCGTTTTTTCTCTATTTTTCAACTTTGACGGAAAATAAAAAAAATCTATATTTTTCTATATTTGCCATATTTACAAAACATGTTCCTTGATTATTTCTTTACATAATTCAAAAGGTTTTATCTGCCCGTACGTGCCCGTTTGGCTTCTAGAGGTAAAAAAAAAGGTTAAAAAGACATGGTTGCATCCCTTACATGTTTTGACTGACAGTAGTTTGATCTAATAGTTTGAAAATTGCATTTTAATTCGGTTGTCTACCTGTGAGCCTCTGCCAAAGTCTACTCCCAATATTCTGTTACAGACACAGGATGCACAAAAAACTACTCATTGAAATTCGCAGGTACGCATCTCACTTAAAAATTACTTTGGAGTACAAATGGTCAAGAACAATATTGACTTATGGTTCCTCCAGGTAGGCACAAATCTTATTTAGACACGAGCATAATATCAAAATTGCATAATTCAGCCTAAATCCATATGTATGCAGGAATAGGTAAATTTTTAGGCATGGTAGCATAAGCCTATATATTGCAAAATAAGTATAATGCCTGGATTAGTCTACAACTGAAAGTTGGCGCAACAAGTACTGAAACCATGGCGTCAAACAATTTAAAATTATTTGAACTGTTTAGAAGGTCAACCACACCAAAGTTTTTCACGGAAGCTGCTTTAGAAGAACTTGATAGCTTATACGGAAATATTGAGAGAAGCGAAATTATAAAAAATATTTTATCTGATATATGCAAATATTAAGGCAAAATGGGTGAAATCTAATCGAACCATTCAGAACTTCAACTCCAAATACGAGGACTGGCTTAATGAAGACACCATCCTGGATATATTGGCAGTAGATAAACCGACCACATCAACCAGAGGAGCAAAAGGAAGGCCAAAAAAAAAGTATTGAGGAGTGTTCAATTTTCACAAGAAAGAGGAAACTTGCCGATGCCACCAACGACTTGACCACGAAGCATTTATAGGACGCGCTGTCTATTAAATATACAAAGGATAGTGAAAGAGTTAGGTCGCAGATTACAAAATCTGTTGCTGATGCAAGCCCACTGCGACTAAAAAGGATTAAGGAAAGCATTCCCACGCCCACAAACGCACACATTAAAAAGTATGGTTCCGAAGAAGCCTTGGCCTTGTTTATGGACTTACAACTTTCCAAAGAAAAATATGAGATACTACGGGCATCCTTGATGCGACATGGGGCTGACGTTTTACCAGGATACAAGCATATTACGCAAGCCAAAATAAATTCACGACCACTGCATACGGAGTTTACGGAAGTCTCTGTGAAAGCCAATCTGCAGGATCTCATGGGCCATACAGCAAAACGGTTGTTGGAGAGTCTTCCTGAAAATGAGGTGAAAATTCTTCCTGAGAAACTGACATTGATCAGCAAATGGGGCTGCGATGGATCATCCGGACAATGCATTTATAAGCAAAGGATATCTTCCGATGACGCTACAATATCGGACGGAAATATGTTTATGGCATCTGTTGTTCCTTCGCGGCTAAAATCTGATGTTTCCCTACACTGGAAAAATCCACGTCCGTCATCAGTGCATTATTGCCGACCAATAATGTTTCAGTTTGCAAGGGAATCGGCAGAACCCATAAGGACCACGGTGAAGGACATTGAAGAACAAATAAGCAAGATTAAGCCTACAAAGCTGCAAATTGGAGAAGGAAAATATATAGAATGCAGTTACGAGTTCCACCTGACCATGGTTGACGGAAAAGTCGTAAACGAACTGACAGGAACAACCTCAACATTGTCATGCCCGATTTGCAAAAGGAGTCAGAAGAACTTTGGTAATTTAAACGATTCTACAAACGAGGAGAATTACGAATATGGAATGTCACCATTGCACGCAAGGGTAAGGTGTATGGAGTTCTTGCTAAAACTGGCGTATACCCTACCACAAGAGGAGGAAAACTTCGATGAAAATACATCAATAAAGGATAAGGAAAAGATCAGAAAGAAGCAAATACAGGATGCTTTTTTTAAACAAGTTGGACTAAAAGTAGACTCTCCCAAGCACGGATACGGTAACTCAAACGATGGAAACACTTCTAGGAGATTTTTTGAAAATGATGAGGCGGTAACTAGAATCACTGGAATTGACAATCAAATCGTGAAAAGATTGGAAACGATCTTGAATGTTTTAAACTGCAAAGAAAATGTCAATTCTACAAAATATGGAGAATATGCATCGAAAACTGCATCTCTTTTAGCAGAAATGTATCCACAGAAGAAGTTGACCCCGACCGTCCATAAAATATTGGCGCATGGCAAAGATATAATTGAGTACCAGTCTTTGCCAATTGGAGAGCTTTCTGAAGAAGCACAGGAGTCTCTTAACAAATTTTTATAAAAAATATAGATTGCAGAACACATTCAAAGCATCAAGGGTAAGGCAAAATGAGGACCTCTTCAACATGTTGGCAGCATCTTCCGATCCACTTATTTCTTCCCTGCGGCATGTGAAGTCACGAATAGAGTTAGAAAATAATTATAGTTTAGAAATTATCAGTCTTTTAGATATACCTTCTCTTACGAATTGTGATGAATATTTTACAGAAAATTTAAAAAATTAATTTAAAAAAGAAGTAATTTTTTTTTAATTACTAAAAAAATGTAAAAATAATTTTTTTTAGTTACCATGAAATTGATTTTTCTACAAATTTTAACTTTGATAACCCATAAGTAGGCCCCTACAAAGCGTAGCACCCACTGTGCGTCGCTGGCTTGTTGGCATAGACCATAGACTTGACGTAGGCCCACAGGAAATAGTCCAACGGAGTCAAATCGCACGACCGAGGCGGCCAATCGACTGGACCATTCCGTGAGATAACACGTTCTCCAAACTTGGGTTCCAATAAATTGATTGTGACATTCGCTGTGTGGCTTGTGGCGCCGTCCTGTTGGAACCACATGTCCTCCAAGTCCATATCATCGAATTGGGGCCTAAAATATTCGGTTATCATTGAACGGTAGCGATTCCCATTCACAGTATCGAGCCGGTCTTGATCATCACGGAAGAAGTACGGCCCAATAACGCCGCCGGCCCATAAACCGCACCAAACCGTAATATTTTCGGGATGCAATGATGACTCATGGAGTACGTGTGGACTGCTGTCTGACCAATAACGCATATTTTGTTTACTGACGAAGCCATTCAGCCAGAAATGAGCCCTCATCGCTGAAGATGATTTTTCGATGAAAATCCGAATCATTTTCAAGTTGTTGCTCAGCCCAATTCACGAACATACGACGCTTCTGGTGGTCAAGCGGCTTCAGTTCTTCCGTCAATTTGATCTTGTAAGGATGTAGGCCAAGATCTTTTCGCAAAATTCGCCACAACGACGTCACAGAGATGCCCAACGCTTGAGAACGACGTGTGAGAGACACATTTGGGCTTTCTCGACACTACGGGCACTTCTTTGTCTCACTGGCACTGGAATATTTTGTACTATGCCCTTGGACTCAAATTTTTCCGCTGGACGCTCAATTGTTGATCTGCTAGGACGATTAGGACGACCATAAATTGGACGTAGCGCTCTTAACGTTGAGGCCATTGACTCCGAATTTCGGTAGTAAATTTTAATAATTTCGACTTGTTGTTGGCTCGTATGTCTTTCCGTCATAAAATGGCATACCTTACTGAAGAGAAATGTTAAAAGAGCGGCAAGAAATATGGCGTCGTTTGCTGTCCCTGTCTTTCTACTTTTGTAGCGTCCCTGTTGAAAAACCCTCTAGTTAACATAAAGTAATGAAAATGCACAAGAAATTTTTTTTTCTTGACAATTTCGGTTTTATTTGATATTAAAATATATGAGAAAATTAAATAAATCGCTGTTGTGTCTACATCGCCACTATATGTAGTGCATAGTAAACATCAAAATTACCACTTTATTCTTCTTCGGAACATATCAGAATAGTGATACATCGCCCTCGTAGAAGCCAAACAATGAAAAAACACAATTCTACAAAACCCTTTACCGATTTCTTCTAATAATATTACAAGTTCTGTAGAAACCATTTCACTAATCGAATAATTGCACAAGGTCCGTACGGACCTTTTCACTAATCCGCGTACTTAACGTCATTAAACATCAATAAAATGTAAACTATTGCTTTTACCGCTTCAAAACCATGTGTAATCGATTCAACACATACACCATTAAGGAGTTATGATAATTTGAAAATCAAAAAGGTCCTCAGGGACCTTCACACAAACAGTAGAGTTAAGTTTGAAAAATTTTATGTAATCTATATATAAATGCGAGGTTTGTTTGTTTGTTTGTTTGGAGGCTAAACCATTGGATCGATGTTCCTGTATATCTGCAAGGAACTACAGGCTATAAATATTGTTTATGTTTTAAGTGGGCATGGCAACCCCATACAAAGTGAACTCTTAATATCATATATATCGAGTACTATAACAGTGAGAGCTTTGCAATGTGTGAGGATCACGTAATGTTAATGTGAGTAGTCGGACAAAAAATGGGCAAGATCGGACCAATGGGCGTGGTACCCCCATACAAAGCAAACATTAAATGTCATATATCTTGAATACTATAATAGTGAGAGCCTTCAGACTTTACGTCAGTCCATAAGTTATTCATGTGACTAGTCGTACAAATGGGCATAATCGGAGTAGTTGGAGTGGCACTACCCATACAAAGTAAATATATAACATATTATTGGAGTATTATAAATGGGAAAGCACGTTATACGAGTCCATCATCTATTAATGTATGTAGTCAGATAAACACTGGGCATGATAGGATTAGTGGGCGTGGCATTTTCTATACAAAAAAATATGAAGTTCTGTGAAAGTGACAGTCTTCAGTACCTTAATTATCAATGTCAGTGGTCGTCGAAAATATGGGCGGAACCGCCAAAACTGAAAATTGCAAAAAACAAAAATTGCCAAAAAAAAAAAAAACCAAAAATTTCAAAATAAAAAATTTCCAAAATAAAAAAACTCCGAAACCAAAAATCTCTAAAATTAAAAATCGCTTAAATAAAAAATTGCCAATTGATATACTAAATTCAAGGGCAATCGGTAAGTTCTGCGGGATTTTATTTGGAAAATCCATGTTTTTCTCATGGGCAGCTCCATGCAGGGAAGCAGAAAAATTTGATAATTTTTTCAGCGAATGAAATAACTAAAAATATAAATAACAGAAATAAAAAAAATATAAAAGAAACAAAATAAAATGTTACAAACATCGTAGGGAAAATCTACTATGAAAACATATGTTGTCAAAATAATAGCACCACAAAGAGTTATAAATTACATTTGGCAATTCTGTGTTTCTGCATTTTTATTTTTGTCTATAACTTCGCAGTTCCGTTACTTATGTTATACACTCATAATGAGTAAATTTTTTTATATGAACTTATGAGTATACTTACAGAAATAAGAAAAACTGCATAATAAGGCATAGAGGGTGCTGTCAAAATAATAGCACCAATTTCATTAGTTGTTAAAAAAAAAGCCAAGAGGAGCTGAATTCTTTTTGCTGAACAATAAAAATAGGTTTTTGGGAATCGTATTATTAATACTCATATTAAAATTTAAATAATTTTAACATTATATTTTATTCAATGGGTCGTGCTAAGCACTGTTCAAGTGAGAGACGTGATCCCATAAAAAAAACTTATTTAGGAGGAAAAACGTACTCTCAAGTGAGAAATATTGTTGGCTGTTCCAATAAAATGATAGGAAATGGAATTACCTACAAATTTAAAGCAGAAACACGTGGACCAAAAACGGTAACACCATCTTTAATGGTCAACGGCATAGTACGAGAAATAAAAAATTTCCATTTAAGTCGGCTGTTCGAATGAAAAAGGAATTAAATCTGCCTATAAGCATTGAAACTATATGCCGGAGACTTAGACAGCGTAGCCTAAAAGCTCACAGTCCAAGAAGAGTTCCACTCTTAGCAAAAAGATTGTTATTTGCTAAAACCCACCTAGACTGGCCAATGCAAAAGTGGCGCAACATTCCTTGGACCGATGAGTCCAAAATAGTTTTATTTTTTTTGAATAAATTTACTTTTATAAAGTTTATAAAATTTGCCATGCAAATGGTGCTATTATTTTGACAATGGCTGTACATATGTCAACAAGTCTCGGTAAGTCGTAAAAATTAATATTTATTTAAGGTATTACCTCTGGTTAAAGAAAAATTTTTTTCGAATTTTTTTTTTTTTTCATAAATGTCTTCTAAAATCCTTCAGAAATAATGCCATAAAATGATTTTTTGAAATTATAATTATATTCAGAGCTATGCCTATACTATTAATATGCTAGGCGATTTCTTGTGACCGATGTATTGTTCTACCGTTTTATCCAGATTTTGACCAAATGTATATTATTTGAAAGGTATTTCTTATCAGCTGTTCACTAGATTTACAGATTTTTAATTTTTTTCTTCGTTTTGAGAAAATTGTATTTAAAGTTGCTACTAGCACATACATAAAATTATACATATGCTGTGTGTTTGTTTATTAATTTTGTTAATGAGTTTGCTAATGCGTTTGTTTTCTTCATTCACAATAATAATAAATCAACATAGTGTTGGTCTGCGAATTGGCTAAGTTGAAAAATAAAGTTGCCTAGAAAATACACTCGAATTACGAGCGCTGGTATAGAAAATTTTTTTAAGTTTAAATGAGTTTTTCTCGAAATCCCTTTTTTCAAACGACACTCCGTTATTCTTGAGAACTAGATGTCGTATCGAAATTCAGCGGACGCCATTTTGTAGGTAATCACCTCAGGCATGTCCTGAACTAGGATAATTGGGCTAACTTTACTACCGAAGGAGGGGTGGGGCAAAAAATGCCAAAAACAGCAAATTTTTGAATTTAAAAAAAAATCGAGCCATTTTTTACTTTTTGATATTTTGGAAATATCCTAGTTCAGGACCTGCCGGACGTGAATACCAACAAAATGCCGTTCGCCAAATTTCGATACGACATCGGGTCCTCAAGAAAAACGACACCCCGTTTGCCTTCTCATCCTCTGGGAGGGGAGGATAAAAAAAATATAAACATAAGCAAGTACGGAAAAAGTTAGAAAATTACGTCTACTTTTACTTAAAACACCCAAAGTTGATATATTGAAAAACGACTGAGCAACAGCATTTTTAAAAAGTAAGATGCCATATACCATGCATTTAGAGACCCTATCGCTTAGGTCCAACTAATTGCATATAGAAAATAAGCATAAACCAAATTTTAATGGCATTGTTATTAATTTTGTGGCCTTTGAATATGAAAAAGTTCATATCAGATGCTATATTTATATTGGGACTAGGTCGAAAAATGGACCGATCCTAACCACAATTGGTAAGATCTCTTATTTTTTGCAAAAACATATACAAACCAAATTTCAGAAAAATCTGTGCAATATTTTTGTATTTTGATAGAATTAAGTGAAGATCGGGAAGCAGCTTTATGTGGGTGGGGGCTATGACTACCAATTGTCATATAGGGTTTATTTTTGGACTATTGATTAATGGGAGTAATAAACATACACAAACCCAATTTGACCGAGATCTATATGATAATTTGGACATATGGCAATGTAAGTCTATCTCATTAAGGTATATCCTACCTTTCAATCCCTCAAAAATAACGTTTTTACACCCTCTACCACAATGTGGTCAGCGTATAATGACTTTGTGCTGATGTTAGCAACCACCAAAAATATTTGACCTAGACCCATCTTTTATTATACCGATCGACTCAGAATCAGTTTCTGAGTCGATTTAGCGATGTCCGTCCATCCGTCTGTCCATCTGTGCGTCCTTGTAAACCTTGTGATTAAACTACAGGTCGCAAATGTAAACATATTTTGATGAAATTTGGTATATAAGCTTCTATCAGCCATAGCATGAACGCTATTAAAATTGGCGAAAATCGGTGCATGTGCAGATATAGTCGTCATACAAATGACCCCTATGAGATAGACTTACATTGCCATATGTCCAAATTATCATATAGATCTCGGTCAAATTGGGTTTGTGTATGTTTATTACTCCCATTAATCAATAGTCCAAAAATAAACCCTATATGACAATTGGTAGTCATAGCCCCCACCCACATAAAGCTGCTTCCCGATCTTCACTTAATTCTATCAAAATACAAAAATATTGCACAGATTTTTCTGAAATTTGGTTTGTATATGTTTTTGCAAAAAATAAGAGATCTTACCAATTGTGGTTAGGATCGGTCCATTTTTCGACCTAGTCCCAATATAAATATAGCATCTGATATGAACTTTTTCATATTCAAAGGCCACAAAATTAATAACAATGCCATTAAAATTTGGTTTATGCTTATTTTCTATATGCAATTAGTTGGACCTAAGCGATAGGGTCTCTAAATGCATGGTATATGGCATCTTACTTTTTAAAAATGCTGTTGCTCAGTCGTTTTTCAATATATCAACTTTGGGTGTTTTAAGTAAAAGTAGACGTAATTTTCTAACTTTTTCCGTACTTGCTTATGTTTATATTTTTTTTATCCTCCCCTCCCAGAGGATGAGAAGGCAAACGGGGTGTCGTTTTTCTTGAGGACCCGATGTCGTATCGAAATTTGGCGAACGGCATTTTGTTGGTATTCACGTCCGGCAGGTCCTGAACTAGGATATTTCCAAAATATCAAAAAGTAAAAAATGGCTCGATTTTTTTTTAAATTCAAAAATTTGCTGTTTTTGGCATTTTTTGCCCCACCCCTCCTTCGGTAGTAAAGTTAGCCCAATTATCCTAGTTCAGGACATGCCTGAGGTGATTACCTACAAAATGGCGTCCGCTGAATTTCGATACGACATCTAGTTCTCAAGAATAACGGAGTGTCGTTTGAAAAAAGGGATTTCGAGAAAAACTCATTTAAACTTAAAAAAATTTTCTATACCAGCGCTCGTAATTCGAGTGTATTTTCTAGGCAACTTTATTTTTCAACTTAGCCAATTCGCAGACCAACACTATGTTGATTTATTATTATTGTGAATGAAGAAAACAAACGCATTAGCAAACTCATTAACAAAATTAATAAACAAACACACAGCATATGTATAATTTTATGTATGTGCTAGTAGCAACTTTAAATACAATTTTCTCAAAACGAAGAAAAAAATTAAAAATCTGTAAATCTAGTGAACAGCTGATAAGAAATACCTTTCAAATAATATACATTTGGTCAAAATCTGGATAAAACGGTAGAACAATACATCGGTCACAAGAAATCGCCTAGCATATTAATAGTATAGGCATAGCTCTGAATATAATTATAATTTCAAAAAATCATTTTATGGCATTATTTCTGAAGGATTTTAGAAGACATTTATGAAAAAAAAAAAAAATTCGAAAAAAATTTTTCTTTAACCAGAGGTAATACCTTAAATAAATATTAATTTTTACGACTTACCGAGACTTGTTGACATATGTACAGCCATTGTCAAAATAATAGCACCATTTGCATGGCAAATTTTATAAACTTTATAAAAGTAAATTTATTCAAAAAAAATAAAACTATTTTGGACTCATCGGTCCAAGGAATGTTGCGCCACTTTTGCATTGGCCAGTCTAGGTGGGTTTTAGCAAATAACAATCTTTTTGCTAAGAGTGGAACTCTTCTTGGACTGTGAGCTTTTAGGCTACGCTGTCTAAGTCTCCGGCATATAGTTTCAATGCTTATAGGCAGATTTAATTCCTTTTTCATTCGAACAGCCGACTTAAATGGAAATTTTTTATTTCTCGTACTATGCCGTTGACCATTAAAGATGGTGTTACCGTTTTTGGTCCACGTGTTTCTGCTTTAAATTTGTAGGTAATTCCATTTCCTATCATTTTATTGGAACAGCCAACAATATTTCTCACTTGAGAGTACGTTTTTCCTCCTAAATAAGTTTTTTTTATGGGATCACGTCTCTCACTTGAACAGTGCTTAGCACGACCCATTGAATAAAATATAATGTTAAAATTATTTAAATTTTAATATGAGTATTAATAATACGATTCCCAAAAACCTATTTTTATTGTTCAGCAAAAAGAATTCAGCTCCTCTTGGCTTTTTTTTTAACAACTAATGAAATTGGTGCTATTATTTTGACAGCACCCTCTATGCCTTATTATGCAGTTTTTCTTATTTCTGTAAGTATACTCATAAGTTCATATAAAAAAATTTACTCATTATGAGTGTATAACATAAGTAACGGAACTGCGAAGTTATAGACAAAAATAAAAATGCAGAAACACAGAATTGCCAAATGTAATTTATAACTCTTTGTGGTGCTATTATTTTGACAACATATGTTTTCATAGTAGATTTTCCCTACGATGTTTGTAACATTTTATTTTGTTTCTTTTATATTTTTTTTATTTCTGTTATTTATATTTTTAGTTATTTCATTCGCTGAAAAAATTATCAAATTTTTCTGCTTCCCTGCATGGAGCTGCCCATGAGAAAAACATGGATTTTCCAAATAAAATCCCGCAGAACTTACCGATTGCCCTTGAATTTAGTATATCAATTGGCAATTTTTTATTTAAGCGATTTTTAATTTTAGAGATTTTTGGTTTCGGAGTTTTTTTATTTTGGAAATTTTTTATTTTGAAATTTTTGGTTTTTTTTTTTTTTTGGCAATTTTTGTTTTTTGCAATTTTCAGTTTTGGCGGTTCCGCCCATATTTTCGACGACCACTGACATTGATAATTAAGGTACTGAAGACTGTCACTTTCACAGAACTTCATATTTTTTTGTATAGAAAATGCCACGCCCACTAATCCTATCATGCCCAGTGTTTATCTGACTACATACATTAATAGATGATGGACTCGTATAACGTGCTTTCCCATTTATAATACTCCAATAATATGTTATATATTTACTTTGTATGGGTAGTGCCACTCCAACTACTCCGATTATGCCCATTTGTACGACTAGTCACATGAATAACTTATGGACTGACGTAAAGTCTGAAGGCTCTCACTATTATAGTATTCAAGATATATGACATTTAATGTTTGCTTTGTATGGGGGTACCACGCCCATTGGTCCGATCTTGCCCATTTTTTGTCCGACTACTCACATTAACATTACGTGATCCTCACACATTGCAAAGCTCTCACTGTTATAGTACTCGATATATATGATATTAAGAGTTCACTTTGTATGGGGTTGCCATGCCCACTTAAAACATAAACAATATTTATAGCCTGTAGTTCCTTGCAGATATACAGGAACATCGATCCAATGGTTTAGCCTCCAAACAAACAAACAAACAAACCTCGCATTTATATATAGATTACATAAAATTTTTCAAACTTAACTCTACTGTTTGTGTGAAGGTCCCTGAGGACCTTTTTGATTTTCAAATTATCATAACTCCTTAATGGTGTATGTGTTGAATCGATTACACATGGTTTTGAAGCGGTAAAAGCAATAGTTTACATTTTATTGATGTTTAATGACGTTAAGTACGCGGATTAGTGAAAAGGTCCGTACGGACCTTGTGCAATTATTCGATTAGTGAAATGGTTTCTACAGAACTTGTAATATTATTAGAAGAAATCGGTAAAGGGTTTTGTAGAATTGTGTTTTTTCATTGTTTGGCTTCTACGAGGGCGATGTATCACTATTCTGATATGTTCCGAAGAAGAATAAAGTGGTAATTTTGATGTTTACTATGCACTACATATAGTGGCGATGTAGACACAACAGCGATTTATTTAATTTTCTCATATATTTTAATATCAAATAAAACCGAAATTGTCAAGAAAAAAAAATTTCTTGTGCATTTTCATTACTTTATGTTAACTAGAGGGTTTTTCAACAGGGACGCTACAAAAGTAGAAAGACAGGGACAGCAAACGACGCCATATTTCTTGCCGCTCTTTTAACATTTCTGTTCAGTAAGGTATGCCATTTTATGACGGAAAGACATACGAGCCAACAACAAGTCGAAATTATTAAAATTTACTACCGAAATTCGGAGTCAATGGCCTCAACGTTAAGAGCGCTACGTCCAATTTATGGTCGTCCTAATCGTCCTAGCAGATCAACAATTGAGCGTCCAGCGGAAAAATTTGAGTCCAAGGGCATAGTACAAAATATTCCAGTGCCAGTGAGACAAAGAAGTGCCCGTAGTGTCGAGAAAGCCCAAATGTGTCTCTCACACGTCGTTCTCAAGCGTTGGGCATCTCTGTGACGTCGTTGTGGCGAATTTTGCGAAAAGATCTTGGCCTACATCCTTACAAGATCAAATTGACGGAAGAACTGAAGCCGCTTGACCACCAGAAGCGTCGTATGTTCGTGAATTGGGCTGAGCAACAACTTGAAAATGATTCGGATTTTCATCGAAAAATCATCTTCAGCGATGAGGGCTCATTTCTGGCTGAATGGCTTCGTCAGTAAACAAAATATGCGTTATTGGTCAGACAGCAGTCCACACGTACTCCATGAGTCATCATTGCATCCCGAAAATATTACGGTTTGGTGCGGTTTATGGGCCGGCGGCGTTATTGGGCCGTACTTCTTCCGTGATGATCAAGACCGGCTCGATACTGTGAATGGGAATCGCTACCGTTCAATGATAACCGAATATTTTAGGCCCCAATTCGATGATATGGACTTGGAGGACATGTGGTTCCAACAGGACGGCGCCACAAGCCACACAGCGAATGTCACAATCAATTTATTGGAACCCAAGTTTGGAGAACGTGTTATCTCACGGAATGGTCCAGTCGATTGGCCGCCTCGGTCGTGCGATTTGACTCCGTTGGACTATTTCCTGTGGGCCTACGTCAAGTCTATGGTCTATGCCAACAAGCCAGCGACGCACAGTGGGTGCTACGCTTTGTAGGGGCCTACTTATGGGTTATCAAAGTTAAAATTTGTAGAAAAATCAATTTCATGGTAACTAAAAAAAATTATTTTTACATTTTTTTAGTAATTAAAAAAAAATTACTTCTTTTTTAAATTAATTTTTTAAATTTTCTGTAAAATATTCATCACAATTCGTAAGAGAAGGTATATCTAAAAGACTGATAATTTCTAAACTATAATTATTTTCTAACTCTATTCGTGACTTCACATGCCGCAGGGAAGAAATAAGTGGATCGGAAGATGCTGCCAACATGTTGAAGAGGTCCTCATTTTGCCTTACCCTTGATGCTTTGAATGTGTTCTGCAATCTATATTTTTTATAAAAATTTGTTAAGAGACTCCTGTGCTTCTTCAGAAAGCTCTCCAATTGGCAAAGACTGGTACTCAATTATATCTTTGCCATGCGCCAATATTTTATGGACGGTCGGGGTCAACTTCTTCTGTGGATACATTTCTGCTAAAAGAGATGCAGTTTTCGATGCATATTCTCCATATTTTGTAGAATTGACATTTTCTTTGCAGTTTAAAACATTCAAGATCGTTTCCAATCTTTTCACGATTTGATTGTCAATTCCAGTGATTCTAGTTACCGCCTCATCATTTTCAAAAAATCTCCTAGAAGTGTTTCCATCGTTTGAGTTACCGTATCCGTGCTTGGGAGAGTCTACTTTTAGTCCAACTTGTTTAAAAAAAGCATCCTGTATTTGCTTCTTTCTGATCTTTTCCTTATCCTTTATTGATGTATTTTCATCGAAGTTTTCCTCCTCTTGTGGTAGGGTATACGCCAGTTTTAGCAAGAACTCCATACACCTTACCCTTGCGTGCAATGGTGACATTCCATATTCGTAATTCTCCTCGTTTGTAGAATCGTTTAAATTACCAAAGTTCTTCTGACTCCTTTTGCAAATCGGGCATGACAATGTTGAGGTTGTTCCTGTCAGTTCGTTTACGACTTTTCCGTCAACCATGGTCAGGTGGAACTCGTAACTGCATTCTATATATTTTCCTTCTCCAATTTGCAGCTTTGTAGGCTTAATCTTGCTTATTTGTTCTTCAATGTCCTTCACCGTGGTCCTTATGGGTTCTGCCGATTCCCTTGCAAACTGAAACATTATTGGTCGGCAATAATGCACTGATGACGGACGTGGATTTTTCCAGTGTAGGGAAACATCAGATTTTAGCCGCGAAGGAACAACAGATGCCATAAACATATTTCCGTCCGATATTGTAGCGTCATCGGAAGATATCCTTTGCTTATAAATGCATTGTCCGGATGATCCATCGCAGCCCCATTTGCTGATCAATGTCAGTTTCTCAGGAAGAATTTTCACCTCATTTTCAGGAAGACTCTCCAACAACCGTTTTGCTGTATGGCCCATGAGATCCTGCAGATTGGCTTTCACAGAGACTTCCGTAAACTCCGTATGCAGTGGTCGTGAATTTATTTTGGCTTGCGTAATATGCTTGTATCCTGGTAAAACGTCAGCCCCATGTCGCATCAAGGATGCCCGTAGTATCTCATATTTTTCTTTGGAAAGTTGTAAGTCCATAAACAAGGCCAAGGCTTCTTCGGAACCATACTTTTTAATGTGTGCGTTTGTGGGCGTGGGAATGCTTTCCTTAATCCTTTTTAGTCGCAGTGGGCTTGCATCAGCAACAGATTTTGTAATCTGCGACCTAACTCTTTCACTATCCTTTGTATATTTAATAGACAGCGCGTCCTATAAATGCTTCGTGGTCAAGTCGTTGGTGGCATCGGCAAGTTTCCTCTTTCTTGTGAAAATTGAACACTCCTCAATACTTTTTTTTTGGCCTTCCTTTTGCTCCTCTGGTTGATGTGGTCGGTTTATCTACTGCCAATATATCCAGGATGGTGTCTTCATTAAGCCAGTCCTCGTATTTGGAGTTGAAGTTCTGAATGGTTCGATTAGATTTCACCCATTTTGCCTTAATATTTGCATATATCAGATAAAATATTTTTTATAATTTCGCTTCTCTCAATATTTCCGTATAAGCTATCAAGTTCTTCTAAAGCAGCTTCCGTGAAAAACTTTGGTGTGGTTGACCTTCTAAACAGTTCAAATAATTTTAAATTGTTTGACGCCATGGTTTCAGTACTTGTTGCGCCAACTTTCAGTTGTAGACTAATCCAGGCATTATACTTATTTTGCAATATATAGGCTTATGCTACCATGCCTAAAAATTTACCTATTCCTGCATACATATGGATTTAGGCTGAATTATGCAATTTTGATATTATGCTCGTGTCTAAATAAGATTTGTGCCTACCTGGAGGAACCATAAGTCAATATTGTTCTTGACCATTTGTACTCCAAAGTAATTTTTAAGTGAGATGCGTACCTGCGAATTTCAATGAGTAGTTTTTTGTGCATCCTGTGTCTGTAACAGAATATTGGGAGTAGACTTTGGCAGAGGCTCACAGGTAGACAACCGAATTAAAATGCAATTTTCAAACTATTAGATCAAACTACTGTCAGTCAAAACATGTAAGGGATGCAACCATGTCTTTTTAACCTTTTTTTTTACCTCTAGAAGCCAAACGGGCACGTACGGGCAGATAAAACCTTTTGAATTATGTAAAGAAATAATCAAGGAACATGTTTTGTAAATATGGCAAATATAGAAAAATATAGATTTTTTTTATTTTCCGTCAAAGTTGAAAAATAGAGAAAAAACGGATAGTTTTTAAATAGTGATTTACCAGGAGAAACACAAAGCAAACAGTTAATTTTTTTTTATCATTATACATTTAATAAATACATCAATCAATACAAACAAAAAATAAGGTGATTCGTTACCTATTTTTCGTGATATTACACCTGAAATCGCAACAAATTGACTAAAAATTGTGTGTTTTTTTGAAAACCGAATGTCGGTCAAGTTTGAACGGTTATATCTTCTAAACTAAAAATGTGATATTATTAAGAGTAGCATATTTGAAATCGCTGAAAAGTTTCCTATAAAATGGGTTTATTCAAAATTTCGTCGGCGCACATGAAAATTTTGATTTTTGCAACCTCGTTTGCTCTACGGGCGCCACTGTGCGACGATTGATGAACTTCGTACGAATATCGAACGTCCGTCTGTGTGTCCATGTAAACCTTGTAATCAAACTACAGGTCGCAAATATGAACGTATTTTGATGAAATTTGGTACATAAGCCTTTATCAGCCATAGAATGAACGCTATTGAAACTGGTGAGAATCGGTGCATGTTCAGACCTAGTCCCCATACAAATGAACCCTAGGAAATCGACATAAATTGCCATAAGATCCAAATTATCATATAGATCTCTGTCAAATTGGGTTTATATGTGCTTATTGCATCCATGAATCAGTAGTCGGAAAATAATTCCTATAGGACAATTCTTAGTCATAGGCCCCATATAGAGTTGATTCCCGATCTTTACTTAATTGCAAAGATTTTTCTCAAATTTGGTTTGTATGTATTTTTAAAAAAAAAATATAAGTGACTTTATCAAATATGGTTAGGATTGGTCCATTTTTCGACCTAGTCCCCATATAAATTTGAACTTTTTCATATTTGCAGCCAAAAAAATAATAAAAATGCCACTCAAGTTTGGTTTATGCTTATTTTCTATATCCAATTATTTGGACTGGATATAGAAAATAAGCATAAACCATCGTGTTGTCGGTCCAGACCGACTATAATTTTCTCACTTGTTTTTTTTTTAAATTTTGTATCTTTATTTCATTTTAGTTTTAACAAAATATTATATATTTGCTTGGGCGCCAAATAAGACTTTATAGACATAAGATATTTACATTTAATATATAAATTTAGGTCATAATTTATTTTATTTAATATCATTTTCTATATATATATATATATATATATATAAAAATAAGAAGAGAAATACGATTTTAAGCTTTCAGGATGCAAGAAATACTTCATCATTGTGCAATAAAAATTCTTTTAAACTACTTTTAAAAGTTTATAAAACTGAGATATTTTTTAATCGATTAGGTAACTGGTTGAATTCATTAAGTCCAGCAAAATAAATTTGTTGTTTAGTCAATGCAAGTCTGCATCCTAATAAATTGAGGCCCATAGCCTGTCTTGTGATTCCTTGTGTCCGTGATATACTACTTCTAAATTGTATGGTGTGAAAACCTTTTTTTGAAGCACTGCTCATTAAAGGGTTAAATAAATTATTTTTATATTATGCCACTGTTTTTTGTAGCACACATTAAAAAAATATATATAATATTTTCTGCTACTTACTAATACATTTACCTCTTCGTTTTGTTTAAATTGCTATTTTTTTTTATTTTTTTTTTTATAATTGTCTTTGTATTATGAACGATTATGAACCAACGAAACTCTTCAAATTGCCATTGAGCCACTGCCTGTCCAGCTACCATACTGCTACTTTCTTATGAAGAGATTCGTAGTCATTCTACATTCTTCATTTATGATTTAAATAAGCGTTAAGTGAAGATCAACTCGAAGAACAACAAAAAAATGAAAGAGTTCATGTGCGTTTTATACATTTTACGTGTACATACGGTAGGTTTTTGCTTTTGTTTAGTTGGGTTCAATGGGTTTTTGTTTTGGTTTATTTGAATCCAGCGATTTCCTAGCAGACGGTCAAAAGAATTTATTCATAAATTAACAATTATTTATCAGAAGCTTTGAAATAATAATTGTTTGTTACAATCTTCATCAATTGGATGGATGATGATATGCGACAAGTCTGGCCGCTGCCCAGTGGCACATTTTCTGCGAAAGCGGCCAAAAGCAAAATTTGTTTTTAGTCACCGATTAAGAAATTAGTTATCTCATATGAAAAAAGATACTAAGGAACCTAAGGAGCTAACAATTTAAACCTTTACTTCTACTATTTCATTGAGAACAATGTGGTTCAAAAAGGACTATCTCAGTATTTCTAGAATTTCAAATTTCTAAGTATATTTTCAAACTTTAAATGGCCTTTGGTTCATATAGATTTTTGACGGATTAAATTTTGTGTTAAAATTATTGCTTTATTTTGCTAAATTAAAGCTTTTACTTTTTAATTCATGATGCCCTTGCTAAATTTGCGTAAGTTCATTGATATTGATTTTTAGTTATTCTACACTTTTTTTGTCTTTAGATAGATGATGTGCATTACAAAAATGATTAAATTATTTAACAAAACTCCAAATTGAATTTTCAAAGCAATTGCTAGAAAAGCAAACGTTTAGAGGAATATCATTACGAGTGTTGTTAAATCCAATGGTGAACGACCGACTATTTAATGATAGAAAGACGATACTACCTCCTGTTTAGAACAATCTTAGTATAATAAGCTTAAGAATTAAAATAATCCAGAACATATCACTGAGGCAAAAGATCTTGTCAAAATACTTTACTCGGATTTAATTAAGAATTTTATTTGCTGTGTTGTGGATGCATAAACTTATGTACTTGATGACATTTCGCAGTTTTTGAAGATAAAGCATTCCAGAGACAAAGCTAACACAGATGGACGAAATTGTTGCACGTTTGGTGAATCGATATGAAGGGTGTTTTTTTTTTTTTGCTTAGATAGAACTTACGAAAGGGTTAGCTGTCGAACGAACTGCAATACTGCTCTAAATCTTTGACACTTATGATCAGTATACTGTGGCGAATAATTATGAATAGATGCGCGCTGGATCAAACAATGTGATAGCTACAGCTTCCCTTCGGTTTTTTTTAATTTGAGGCTAGTAAATGATTCTCTAAGAATATGGAAACCTATAACAAAATAAACCTGAGAATTCAGCATACGAATTCCATGCAGAGTCTCAAATATTAATTTCATCTTTTAAAGGTAACATCTTAATAGAATTTAAATTCATCACCGCGTGTTCTACCAACCAAAATTAATTAAGTCTTATCTACACAAACTCTACTAACAATTTAGGTTTTATATTTTCAGTTTTATCCTCATATTTTCTTATAGCATATCCAGGAGAAAATGAGTCTTTATGTACATCAATCATTTCGTGGTTTGGTTCGCCAGTTCTTGCATTAAAATCCCTCAACAAACAAACTTTTTATTAAAACTCTTTCTTTCCTTATGCATATGGGTTTTGAATATCTCCGTGACTGTGTGTGACTATCTTAAAATTAATCTTTGGCCACAACAAGTCTATGGACCAAGTTTCAGAGCCATCGGATGAGGGCAAGTGGGGTTTTAATCTCTCCGAGACTGTGCGTGACTATGTCTAAGTTAATCTTTTTTCACAGCAAGTCTATCGACCAAGTTTTAGATCGATCGGATAAGGGAAAATGGGTTTGAAATCACTCCGTGACTGTCCGCGACTTTGCGTTACTGTGCGTGACTATGTCGAAGTTGATCTTTCTTTACAGCAAGTATATCGACCAAGTTTCAGATCGGTCGGATGAGGGTAAATGGCATTTAGATCACTCCGTGACTGTGCGTGACTAAGTCAAAGTTAATCTTTTTTTCACAGAAAGTGTATGGACCAAGTTTGAGATCGATCGGATGTGGGGAAATGACATTTAGATCACTCCATGACTGTGCGTGACCATGCGTGACTGCGCGTGAATAAGTCAAAGTTAATCTTTTTTCACAGCAAGTGTATGGACCAAGTTTGAGATCGATCGGATGAGGGGAAATCACATTTAGATCACTCCATGACTGTGCGCGACTACCCCAAAATTATTCTGTAGTCACAACAAGAGTATGGGCCAAGTTTCAGATCAATTGGATAAGGGGGAATGGGGTCCATCCACGGCAGACAGACAGACAGAGAAAGAGTATGAGTTAAAAGAAAAAGTTTAAAAATGATACTGCTTTTAAAGTCTGAGAAGAAATGGATTGCAAAGAATTTCGTGTTTTGATTAAACACTGTTTTTTGGTGGGAGAAAATAGCTCATTGGGGATAAAATATTTAACCATGTCATCGACTATTAAATGATCATTTGAATATGACAGCTATCTGCTCGAAGGGTGCCGCGATTTCTAACAGCTAAATAAAAATTGAAACGTGTTCATAATTCAAAGTATGCTTTGGAGATGTTTGAAGTAAATTCAACTCAATAATTACGTCGATTTATAACAATGGATGAGACTTGGATTCACTATTATACACCAGAGTCGAGTCCAAGAGTGCGAAAGCCAGCCAAAGCGGCCAAAGACTCAACAATCGACTGGAAAGGTTATGGCCAGTGTTTTTTTTTCCGAATGCATGTGATATAATATTGCCCGGAGAAAGGAAAAACATTAACTGCCAAATACTATGTTGAGTTATTGGACAGATTGGATGAAAAAATTAAGAAAAAAAACGAGCTCACTTAAATAAGAGAAAAATTTTGTACCAAAATGAAAATGCACCGGCGCATTCGTCTGCTTTGGCTTCAGACAACTGAAGTCCTTACATCACGGATTGCTTCCGCACCCACCTTATTCTCCAGATCTGACCTCCAGTGATTATTACTTGTTCCCAAACTTCAAAAGATGGCTCCAGGGAAAGAGATTTTCCACAAATGACGAAGTCAGATCAGAGACGGAATCCTATTTTGAGGAGATTGACAAATCGTAGTTTTTCAAGGGTATCAATATGTTAAAGGATCATTGGAAGAAGTGCATTTCAATGAACGGAGATTCCGATGAAGAATAAAATTATTTTCAAATGCAAAGAACTGGGATTTCATTGTTAGTTTTTCCAGTGTTACCGGATAGTAATTTATTTTCTCTATTCTATCTAAACCATTGATCGTTAACCTCCATTCTACAGGGCGGGAGCGAAGTAATTTGAAAAATTCATAACTTTTGTAATTATTCATTTTTTTTATTTTTCTTTTTAGGACTTGTAAAATAAATCTGGGAGATTAATTATGGAAGGTTACAACGTTATCCAGCGAACCAAAATCGCAGAACTTTATTTGGGACATCATCGATCAATAATTCAAACACAACGAGCCTATCGTCGTTATTTTAATGTGCGGAATTCACCCTCCGAATCAATGATTCGACGCTGAGTGGCACGTTTTCAGGACCAAGGCTCAGTAGGGACATTCCATGAAGCGGAAGGCCACGTTCTGGAATTAGTGAAGCAAACATTGAACGCGTTCAGGAGAGTGTTGAAGAGAATCCTGAAATATCAACTCGAATGCGCTCTGCATAGCTGCAAATATCTCGCAGGTCTTCACGCATACAAGGTGCGGTTAGTGCAGCAATTCAAGCCAGGAGATTCCTAAGTTCGCTTGCAAGAATTGGCCAGAGAATACAATGAATTCATTCATTATCTGATAATGAGCGATGAGGCACATTTCCAATTAAATGGTTTGGTAAATAAGCAGAACTGCAGAATATGGGGTACTGAGAACCCAAGGCTGGTTCATCAGCAACAATTACATCCAGTAAAATGTACAGTATGGTGCGCAATTACGTCCCAAAGAATAATTCGACCATTCTTTTTCGAAGACAACGATGGTAATGGCGTAACTGTAAATGGCGAGCGATATCGAGAACTGTTTCTGACAATCCAGAGATGTGGTTCCTACAAGATGGGGCCACTATACATACTGCTCGAGCCACTATGCAGCTTCTAAGGCAGATTTTTGGTGAACGTTAAATTTCCAAAAATTTAACACTCAATTGGCCTGCCCGTTCGCCGGATTTAACAGCACCTGTTTATTTCCTTTGGGGATATTTGAAAGAGAGGGTATATAACAATACACCAGAAACGTTGAACAGCTGAAGAAGAATATTCGAGCCGAAATAAGAGCGTTGCAGCCAGATACTCTCAATCGTGTCATAGAAAATGCTATTTAAAGAACCTTGCGCGGCTGAAAATGGTGGTCACTTACGTGACGTAATCTTTCACACCTAAATTGAAAATTTATTATATTTTATTAATTTGTAAAAAAAAAATTAAAATTAAAAATTAAAAAAGTTATGATTGTTTTAAGCCCCTTCGTGACTTTTGCCCCACTGTATCTTCTCTAATAATAACTTTATGATCCTGGCTAATTTCCTGGATTTTTTCTCCAATATCAATGATGCTTTTTTATGATTTTGTTTATTTGGAATCGTATCCTTTTCGATAGAAATACTACAAGGAGTGAAAACTCCGTGGCCTAACAATGAAAACCCAGTTTTTTTGAATTTTTAAATCAATTTTATTCTTCAAAGTAATCTCTTTTCAGTTAAATGCACTTCTTCCAATGATCCCCTAACATCCAGGTACCCTCGAAATAATACTATTTGTTAAACGCTTTGTTGACTGATGCATTTGTGCAAGGTCACTTTCCCTGGAGCCAGTTTTCAAGTTTGGGGACAAATAATAATCACTGGGGGACAGATCCGGAGAATACGGGGTGTGGGGAAGCAATTCGTAATGTAAAGACTTCAATTTTTCTGAAGCCAAAGTAGATGAATGGACCGGTGCATCGTCATGATCGTACAAGATTTTTTCTTATTTTTATGAGCTCGTCTTTTTTCTTAATTTCTTCATCCAATCTGTCCAAAAACACATCATATTACTTTGTTTTTCCTTTCTCCAAGTAATCAATAAATATTATATCACGTCGATGCCAAAAAAACGCTAGCCATTACCTTTCCAGCCGATTGGACGAGTCCTTGAGCGTTTTGGTCGGCTTTCGCACGCTTGTAACCACTCCCCAGACTGTCTATTGGACTCGATTATATAATCATAAACCCACGTCTCACCCATTCTTTTTTGTATTAACCAACACTCAGGGGATGCCCCCTACAAATGCAGTGCATTGGGTTGATTTTAGGAAAATAGGTTGTAGGAAGGAGGAAAGAACGACTAGTGTATGTGGATATTTGACTTAAATTATATTAGATTATAACTGTCAGGAAAGACCTCTGCGGGGAGTTTATTCCACAGACGGCTAGTTCGACTGATAAACGAATATTCTCTGTAATGCGTTGTGCGGTCACCTGGACAATAGACTACAAACGGATGTGATCTACTAGAGAAGCGGGTAGAGCGAACCGAAACTCGGGCACTTGGAATAAGTTCGCTAATCTCAGAAGAACATTTTCCATGGTCATATCTGTAGAACAGTGCTACACAACCCACATTCCGACGGTGTTCCAATGAATCAATATAGTTGGATACCCTTTGAGCGCCAACGCCCTCTTTTGCACATGGTCCAGTAGCTCCAAAATAGACTTTGAAGCTCCTGTCCATATATGGGAGTTATATTCCTCTGAGAAAACTCGATATAAATTGAGGGAAGTCATTACCGACATCAAATGCAATATGCTTTGATATCAATGCAACGTGCCACACGTGATCCAATGCCTTGGAAATAGCCAGAGCAACCACTTTACTTTCGCCAAAAATTGCGAATGCATCGACTCCAGCGCTCAGAAAGTAGAGCTAACAGGTCTCCGTGGAACGATTTCAACGGAAACCATGCTGTCTATCATTAAAAAATGAATTGGCCTCTAAGCAGTTCACAAGATGGAAATTGATCGTGCTCTCCATCACCCTTGAGAGCGCAGAGCAGATTTCAATTGGACGGTAATTTTCAGGGTTATTAGCCGCACCCTTTTTAGGGATTGGTTGGACATTAGCAACTTTCGAGCAAGAGAGAAAGACTCCCGCACGGTACGAAAGGCTGAAAAGGTTGGCCAGTGGACTGGCTAGCGTCGAAGAGCACTGTTTCAGTACCAGTGCTGGTATACCATCCGTTCCCGAAGACTTATTAATGTTGAGATCCGAAAGAAGAATATTTTAGGCATAGTATAAGACACACTTTCAAGTTTGGGCAGAGGTTGATCGCTATCCGTCAAAAACGAGTTTTTTGTAAAAAGTTCAGCTAAGAGGTTAGCCTTATCAATATTTGGTCATTCATTAAAAGATTTGGGATAGCAGAACTAGCATTGTTCTTTACCCCTTCAACAAATGACCAAAAGCTCTTACTAGCCCGAGTAGCAGAGAGAACTTTAGCACGAAGACGCTGATCGTTAAGAAACTTTTGGCGCCTTAGTGTTTTGGCACATTCAGTTCTCGCCTGTTTGCGTTTCAGTTCAGTGGCGGAATTTTTATTTTCACACCAATATCTGAATGCTTTCTCTCGGGATCTGACTGCCTCCCTGTAGGTCTGTTTAAACCATAATTTTTGATTAGGTTTAGCCGAAATGTGTTTTGATGGAATGAATATTCGCATACCAAGCACTATTATTTTTTCTAGCAGCAGCATCAACATTTTTATCCAGGAAACAAAGTTTCCAGTTGAAATGCTTGAAAAAATCGTAGAGCTCAGCCCAACGAGCCTTTTCGTAAATAAAAACTAAGTGCTTCATATCAGGTGCTGAAACACTTTGAAGTAAAGGGTACGAAAAAAGGATTATTTTCACTTCATACTTATCAGGATGTGAAGTGAAAAAAGGGTCGAGAGTATTTTGTCGTTGCCCTTCAATGCACGGAATGTGCGTTGGTTGATTCACTAGTTGCGCAAGATGGTTATGCGCTGCGAAAAGCTCAACGTAACGGTGAAGCCATGTAGAGTTATGGATATTAAAATCGCCGCCAGCAACGATTTCACTATTCGGGCAACTCTCTAGGATTCTAGAAATGAATTCAGAAAGGGCGTCGAAGCCATTGTAGGTATGCTCCCTTTCTGTATTTGGGCTTCTATATCGAAACCCGAAGACAAAATGTGTGACCTGATTTGAACTTAACCCAAAGTGAGTTATAAAAAAAGTGTCACAAATCGACGTACTCAGGCACAAAGCATATTTTGAATCATGAACGAGTTTCAGTTTTTGTTCAACTGCTAAAAAGCGCGGCACCCATTGACCAGAAAGCTTTTACGTATTTAAATGATCATGTAATATATTCCGAAATCATTCTGTTGATATCTTTATGATGCCAGTAATCTCACTCTACTCTTTCGATCATCCAATATAACCTGATGCAGTTTCCTTACGTTTTCACCGGTAACTGCCTCATTTGAACGACCACGTTTAAATTCGGAACACCACCTTTAATCAGTTTCAGCATAATGCTTATCAATCCATTCTTTGGCTTGAACAATATTTTTTCCCACCAAAAAACAATGTTTGATCGAAACACGAAACTCTCTTCAATCCATTTTTTCGCAGGCTTTAAAAGCAGCAGCATTTTTATAACGGTAACTTTTTTTCTAATTAATGAAATGTCATGGATTTTTGATAAAGTTGGCATTTGTGAATAAACAGAAAAAATTGACACTTATCACGCCATCTCTATGTGAGGCCGCATACTTTTCACTCCATGTAGTAGACGAGACAGCAAGATTTTAAACAATTCTTTTATACATTTGGATGATTCCAGCTGCTTTATTACATAAACCGGATCAGACTGAAATTAAATTGATTATTTTTTCACACTTTTATAGTTCTGAAATTCCGTCATATTTACTCATGTAGTTGCTATTGCTGCTGTTACTTTAGCTACTCGTATCTACCGAAAGATTAAAATAAAACTTTCCAATTTTTTTTTCCGTATATTTTTTTCGTTTGTTGAATTTGTTTTTTGTACTCGTTGCTAAACATAATTTAATTTAAGAGTTAAAAGAAATGTGGTTTGTTGTTATTATTTTGTTAGTTGGCTGGATGGCTGGATGGCTGGCTGGCTGGTTGATAAGTTGAGGTAAATTGTACATTTGTTATGAGTTATTGCTATTACTTGAGGTATAGTTATGTCTAAGTAACAGATGTTGTTGTTATTAGTGTTGTTAGTACTACACGATTAGTGTGGTTTCGTTAGTCAAATTTAAAGATGATGAAAACAACAACAACAACAGCATCGGCAAGTCAATGTTTAATTAAACTTTTGCTCAAGGTGTATTACTGCTTATTTAGCTTTGTACACAAGAGTCTCTTAATCGATTTATTAGGTTCACAAGAAGACTATAAAATGCCGTTAGAATTCTATTAAAGTAATTTTTGGAGTTTGTTAGGTCAAACGAGTAACTGTAGAAATAAAAAAAAATATAATTCTGACATGATTATAATTATGGCCTGTCATAAGGAGTAACGTGTCTAAAGCTAAAACTCCGTTAACAGTAATAGCAAGAAAGTAGACTCTAAATTTATCCCTTTTGGTGTGTAAAGTGCGTAACATAAATTACAATTGAAAATTGTAAGACTGGGCCATAATTTTTTTTTTTAAACTCTTTCTTTTGACTCGTACCCTCTGTCTGTCTGTCTGTCGTGGGTCAACCCCATTTCCCCTTATCCAATTGATCTGAAACTTGGCCCATAGTCTTGTTGTGAAAAAAGATTAACTTTGACTTAGTCACGCACAGTCACGCATGGTCACGCTCAGTCACGTAGTGATGTAAAACCCATTTTCTCTTATCCGATCGATCCGAAACTTGGTCGATAGACTTGCTGTAACTAAAGATTATTTTCGGGGTAGTCACGCACAGTCAGGCATAGTCACGCGCAGTCACGGGGTGATCTAAATGTCACTTCCCCTCATCCGATCGATCTGACTCTTTGTCCATACACTTGCTGTGAAAAAAAGATTAACTTTGACTTAGTCACGCACAGTCACGCATGCACACGCTCAGTCACGTAGTGATGTAAAACCCATTTCCCCTTATCCGATAGACCTGAAACTTGGTCGATAGACTTGCTGTGAAAAAAGATTAACTTTGACTTAGTCACGCACAGTCACGCATGGTCACGCGCAGTCACGTAGTGATCTAAAGCCCATTTCCCCTTATCCGACCGCTCTGAAACTTGGTCCATACACTTGCTGTAGAAAAAAGATCAACTCTGACTTAGTCAAGCACAGTCACGCATGGTCACGCGCAGTCACGTAGTGATCTAAAACCCATTTCCTCTTATCCGATCGATCTGAAACTAGGTCCATAGTTTTGCTGTGACTACAGATTAATTTTGAGGTAGTCACGCATAGTCACGCGCAGTCACGGAGTGATCTAAATGTCATTTGATGTAGTCACGCACAGTCAGTGAGAGATTAAAACCCCACTTCCCCTCATCCGATGGATCTGAATCTTTGTCCTTAGACTTGCTGTGGCCAAAGATTAATTTTAAGGTAGTCACATACAGTTAACCACAGTCATGGAGATATTCAAAACTCATATCCGTAAGGAAAGAAAGAGTTTTAATAAAAACTTTGTTTTTATGGTTTAGATTATTTTGTTCGAAGATTTTAAGCAAAAATTCCTGCAACTGTTTTTGAAAGTAAAGTTCGATTTGTATATTTTGTGATGGTATCAATTTTTTTTTTTTTTTGTATTGTATTTACGCCTTTCTGCAATATACTAAGAAATTCTAAAGAAATGATTATAAATGAAATAGTTTTAATTTTCTCTATCTTCATTCATCATATATTTGACCATAAATCGTATTCAAATAAATGTAAAACACCAAAAATAATCATACACTGCTTAGGGTGGTGAAAAGTAATTTTCTCATTTAATGCACAAAGAAAACAAAAAATGCAACTCAACGGCTCGTTAAAATCGAAACATAAGCACAACAATGCTAAACACTGCACTGCACTTGTCTACACCATTAAATATGAACACTAACTTGCTGCGAGTATTAATAATATTTATTAAACATTTTAACGCTATTAATTTTCTTTTTTTGTTAAGCAGCAAAGAAAGAAAGCAGCACAAAAAAAAGAAAAACACAAAAGAAAACTGTAAATGAAAAGTGCCTTAAACCGAAACATTGACCATATAAATATAACAAGCATTAAATGAGTTTATAGCAAAAATTGTCCATCTTTCCGTTTTCCTTTTTGTTTTTTGTAATTTTTTTATTTTTTTTTTTATAATTAAGAAGACACTAGAATAATTCATTAAACTCCTTTAATATCTAAAATTAATTATAAAAAAAATTTTTGGATTTCAAAACTTTTTCTTTGTTAAGAATTTTTGTAAATTTTAAACCGCTTTATTTATTAACGAAAACGCCAAAATAACATTTTAGATGCTTTAAGGTCAACTAGACATTTTATTAAATAAAACGTTGAATTGAGTTAAAATGAGACACAGAAAAAAAGCAAAAAAAAACAAAACAACAAAACAAGTGTTTTTGCCTAGAGGCCATAATTAATGATGGACAGAAAAATAGTTCACTTTTAAGATGCCATATTTTTAACGATCACATATTTAGCATTCGCTGTTAGTTTTATTAAATCGTACATATTCGTATTTATTATCAAGCATACGCTCAGAGGGTTTGAAATTGGTAAAAAGAAAAGCATTGAAATTCTATGACGGCCCTAAAGCTGAATGTTATAGAGTTATTCTAAAAAAAACATTTAACCCAATTGGAAAAGTTTTAAAGATGTCACATCAAATCCTGCTGTAGGATGTAGCCACAAATGATCACAAATGTCTTTACAAAGACACAAGGCATACTACAAATTTACTAAAAATTTTAGTTTTATTTTTAAAGAGCAGATCGGGCCATGACCGCGAAAATAGCATAAGTACCAAACTCAAAATTTTTCAAGGAAATAGTTTCTTTTCAATTAGCTTTGCTTTATCTTTAGTATGTAAATACACTTTGCATGGGCACTTAAACTAAAAATTAATAGATAATTCATATGATCATATAGGATCGATTATTATCAAGAAAAATTTAATAAATTTAATCGCATCAAAAGCATACACAAAAACAATCAAAATGTAACGTATTTAGGATCTTAGATACATGTACGAGAGCCCTGCAAGAACAACCCGACCTGACGTATAGATGGCGGTGGTAGTTTGAAAAAATTACTTCGGTGAAAAGCGGCAACCATATAAAATATAAATTTTAAGTTTCAAGGCAGCACGTTGTTTAGTGTTTGTAAGTTTGTAAACATCAATACTTTCATTTAAAAGGTTTCAGTGCAACCAATATTAAAGCCGAGGTAGATTGTACTCCGGGGGAGTCTGCTCCTTCGTTTATGACTACAATATATATATTCATATTTTCCAAATACAATAATTCAGTACAATTAAGAGTTGGTAAAATATAACATAATTTTATATAATTACATGATACATTTTTTTTTAAATTCTAGTATACTAAAAGTTATCAAATTTATTCAACTCGGAAGTTCTTCTATATTACATAATAAATAACATTTTAACGAAGATCTATAATATTAATAGGCTAGGCGATTTCTTGTGACTGATGTTTTGTTCTACCGTTTTATAATGATTTTGACCAAACGTATATTATTTGAAAGGTATTTCTTTTAAGCCGATTTGCAGATTTACAGATTTTTAAATGTTTTCCTTTATTTTGAGTAAATTGCATTTAAAGTTGCTACTAACACATACATAAAATTATACAATGCTATGTGTGTGTTTATAAAATTTGTTAATGTGTTTGTAATAAAAATGGGTTTGTTTTTTAGTGTTGACTTGCGAATTGGCTATAATTGATTAGCATACCTTTAGGGTCTTTATTTAATAAAAAAATAAAATTTCCTAGAATTTGCACTCGAATTTCGAGGGCTGGAATCTGCTAGTTTATATTAATAGTATAATGAAAAAATATATATTTCGAAAGACCGCGTTTGTTTCTTATTAATACTGTTTAAAAATTTGAAATCGGTTAAGAAAAAAACTGATTTACAAAATTTTGGGGCATATTGCAGCTTTTAGAACCGGTTATATAATACGCTCAGCTAGATCTACAACCTCCACGAGATCATTTGACAAGTTATTACAAATTTTATTTTATTTTTTTGTAGCACCGTGCTATTTTTTGGTTAAAATTAGATATATTGCGTTTAAATATTTTTAATTGAAAACAAAAAAAAATTTTTTGTTAAGATTTTCCAACTGACCCTTGACTTGACACATCAATGTAATTGAAAGACTCAGTTTAAAAAATAAAAAATAAATAAAAAACAAATGTTCCTCATTATGTTGGATTTCATTCGCCGTTAGCAAGCAGTGTTTATTGTTTTTATTATTGTTTGTAGGTTATCATAGCCAATGGTAGTTGTAAAAAGTATTATTTTGTTATTAAGTTTTAAGTATATTTTGTTCAAGATGATTTTATGATGCCTTCTCTCTATAATGTTAGTGCTGCTGCCGTTTTTTTTTTTTTTTTTTTTTTTTTTTTTTTTTTTTTTTGATATTAATATTGCTGATATTTGTTTGGTGAAAGTAATAAGCGTTAAGTAAGCTAAACTCAAATAAAAATAAATAAAAAACAGAAACAAAAAAAAATATAAATACATCAGCAATAAACAGCAATACGAAAAAATAGGAAAAAAAAATACTTATTCACTCACTTCACTGACCACAAATTTAGTGGCTTGAAGAAAAAAAACTTCATACATTTGAGCAAACATCTATGATTTTTCATTTTTTTTTTTAAATATTTTCTAAACAAACGAACGAACATTCAGTTGGCTGGATTTCGGTTTGTTTGTTGTTGTTTTTTTTTTTTTTCATGTACACAATATTGATGTTAAGGCTGACTGTCAATCTAATACTTTGAGTACATACTACCAGTACTAAACGTCATCTGAACATAAACATTTTTATAAAAATTAGCGCAGTACGTACAAAAAAAAATTAGCAATAACAACAAAAAGAAACATATTATAAAAACTTTTTTTTAATAGTTTTATGCTCTCAATGTTGCACATTAAAAAAGCAAAAGCTTCCTAAAAAGCCAAGTTTGAATAAAAAAAAAAGGTACTGAATCATGACAATAAAATAATTTTGCTATTGTTGTGGTGTTTCTCTTTTTTTTTACTTTGTTTTTAATTTGTTCGAAATTCACTGATCTCTTTTTAAATTTTTTTTATGTTGCATCGTCAATTACCTGGATGTTTCATTATCGTACAGTGGTTTTGTCTGCCGTTAGTATTAGCAAAACGTAAAGATTACATAAATGAGAATTATAAGGAAGCTGACAATCTAGTAACATTTCCCGAGATAAATATTCAGCTTTAGATGTATATAGATAGATGGTGGCCTTGAAAATATGCAAAAATAGAAAAATAGGGAAATATTTTAAACTTATTATTTTATATTAAATGATTTTAAAAAAAATTGTTGAATTACGACATCTCGAGCAAAGTGAAACATATGAGAATACGGAAACTCATTTACCAATCGATATTTTGCGGATACCCTAACCATGTCTTAAGGACTTTAATATATAAAAAATTAGGTTTATTGTTATGATTTCGGCCTTATGAACCCGATATTAAAAACTCAAAAATGAGGACTACGACTGAACATTTTCCTTCATTGTTTAGTTTCAATTTGACGCTTTTCGATGTAATTCATCCAAAAAAGTAAGAGCGTTAAATTTAGCAATGCTTTATCTTTGATACCCTTCACCTGTGTCTTAAGATCAATCTTATAACTAATGTGAAATACGGTTTCCGATAATTATCGGCATATTCTAATATGTACCTTTCAAATTTAAGGTTAATTGCTTTTCCTTTTTCACCAGTATTTATTATAACTAATAGATTCCAGCCCTCGAAATTCGAGTGCAAATTCTAGGAAATTTTATTTTTTCATTAAATAAAGACCCTAAAAATATTCTATTCAATTATAGCCAATTCACGAATCAACGCAAAAAACAAACCCATTTTGATTACAAACACATTATTAAATTTAATAAACACACACATAGCATATTTATAATTTTATGTATGTGTTAGAAGTAATTTTAAATGCAATTTACTCAAAACAAAGTAAAAAATTTAAAAATCTGTAAATCTGCAAAACGGCTTAAAAGAAATACCTTTCAAATAATATACGTTTGGTCACAATCGGGATAAAACGGTAGAACAAAACATCGATCACAAGAACTAGCCTAGCCTATTAATATTATAGATTTCTTATTTATTATCTGTTTTTTTTTTTATAAAAACAATGATGGAATTAACACCTTCAGAAAAAAGGCAATTTTTTCTATTCCACGGAACAGCAGCCACTGTGGGGGTAAAACATTCCGAGTGGATAATGTTTGAATTTTGAGATGTACGCGTTGCAGAACATGTCCTGTTTTTTTTAGCAGTACACGTAACAAGAAAACGAACTTAAAATACAGCTACACTCGAATCTGTATGGTTCATGTGTGTTCGAAACAAAAAATACGTGATAAAAAAATGTTCGTGTAGATAACGAAATATTAAAACGAAACACAGTTATGATTGTGTTGGGCCCCGTTCAAAATTAAGAGTCACACATAATTGATATTAAAATAAAAATATGTGTTTGTTGGTCTGAGCCATGTTTGTTTACATATATGTACGAGTTTTTTTTTATTCGGAGTGTGTTTTTTGTCTGAGCTCCGGTCATTTGTATGTTGAGTATGTCCGGACATGAACCGGTTTTCACCAATTTCAATAGCGTTCATCCTATGGCCGATATAAGCCTATATACTACGAGCAAATTCCATTAAAATATATTCTTATTTAAGACTCATGTAGTTGGATTACAAGGTTTATATGGACACACAGACTGATGGATGGATATCGCTAAATTGACTCAGAAAGTGATTCTGAGTCGATCGGGATAATAAATATTTTTGGTAGCACAGTCATTATACTTATAGGGTATAATTAACTCAGCTGAATTAATTCTTTTAATAAATTATTAAGTTATTTTTTAGGTTTTTTAAATATATTTATATTATTTCTATCTATAATATTAATAGGCTAGGCGCTTTTTTGTTACCGATGTAAGTTTCAAAGTTTTAGCCCGATTTTGACAAGGAATTTATCATTTGAAAGGTGTTTCTTTTTAGCTATTACCCAGATTTACAGATTTTCATCGTCTGGAATATTTTTCTGTAGTTATCGTTTAAAGTTGCTACTAACACATACATAAAATTATACAATGCTATGTGTGTGTTTATTAAATTTGTTAATGTGCTGAGTTTGTTTTCTTCATTTAAATGAGTTGAATTGTGAAGCATACCTTTAGGGTCTTTATATAATGAAATAATATAAATTCCTAGAATTTGAACTCGAATTTCGAGGGCTGGAATCGGCCAGCTTATATTAATATTTAAAGTTTGTTGCTTTCAACAGATTTTATGAATTAAAAAAAACCCCTAAAATTAAAGAAACATTCATGAGGAAATGTATTTGGAATATTAATAAAAAAAAATTAAATTTACAGTAAGTATTGCTTAAGTTAATAACTTGTAGAATATCATTGGGGACTTTTAGGGCTTCTGCGTCGAGCTGGCGTCGACTTTACCAACCGTAATATATACTCTTTATTTATTTCAACCGAGTCATCCAAAAAAAGTTATTTAATATTATTTTAGGCAGAAGGATTCTGTCTTCCATTAAATCCCACAAATGCTCTATAGGATTAAGATTGATTGATTGTGAGCGTAACATGTGAGTCGTAAGACAAAATGTGATTGTATTGGTGAAAATATTATGATATTATGATAACCTGTTTGAAAATTAAAAATGAATAATAAAAAATAAAAAATGAAAAATAAAAAATAAAAAATTAAAAATTAAAAATAAAATATGAAAAATTAAAAATAAAAAATGAAAAATATATTAAAAATTAAAAATGAAATATGAAAAAAAAAAATGAAAAACGAAAATTGAAAATTGAAAAATAAAAAATGAAAAACGAAAAATGAAAAATAAAAAATAAAACACGAAAAAAGAAAAAAAAATTAAAAATGGAAAATAAAAAATTAAGAATAACAAGTAAGAAAATTATAGTCGGTCTAGACCGACTATACGATACCCTATACCATGCGTTTAGAGACCCTATCTCTTAGGCCCAACTAACTGGACATAGAAAATAAGCAAAAACCAAATTTGAGTGGGATTTTTATTAATTTTTTTGGCTGCAGATATGAAAAAGTTCATATCGGATGCTATATCTATATAGGGAATTGGTCCAAAAATGGACCGATCCTGATCATGTTTGGTAAAGTCTCTTGTATTTTGCAAAAATATATACAAACAAAATTTGAGAAGAATCAGTGCAATATTTTTGTTTTTTAATAGATTTAAGTGAAGATCGGGAAGCAGCTCTATATGGGGTCAAAGGGATCATTTTTGGACTACTCATTAGTGGATGTAATGAACGCATACAAACCCAATTTGAGTAAGACCTATATGACAATTTGGATCTTATGGCAATTTATGTCGATTTCATATGGGTAATTTGTATGGGGGCTAGGTCTCAACATGGACCGATTCTCACCAATTTCAATAGCGTTCATCCCATGGCCGATAAAAGCTTATGTACCAAATTTCATCAAAATACATTCATATTTGCGACCTGCAGTTTGATTACAAGCTTTATATGGACACACAGACGGACGGACGGACGGACGGACGGACGGACGGACATTGTTAAATCAACTCAGAAAGTGATTCTGATTCGATCGGTATAATTAAAGATGGGTCTAGGTCAAATATTTTTGGTTGTTACAAACAGCAGCACAAAGTCATTATACCCAAACCACATAGTGGTATAGGGTATAAAAATGAAATATAAAAAATTAAAAATTAAAAAAAAAATAAACAGGAAAAATAAACAATAAAAAATGAATAATAAAAAATTAAAACTAGAAAATTAAAAATAAAAAATGAAACATGAAAAATACGAAATGAAAAATGAAAAACTAAAATTAAAAATGAATAATGAAAAATAAACAATGAAAAATGAAAAATAAAAAAATTAAATATAAAAAATGAACAATAAAAAATGAAAAATGAAAAAAGAAAAATAAAAATTGGAAAATGAAAAATGAAGAAAAAATCAAAAATGAAAAATAAAAAATGAAAAATGAAAAATGAAAAATAAAAAATTTAAATTAAAAAATGCAAAATTGAAATTAAAAAATTAAAAATAAAAATTAAAAAAAAAATTAAAAATGCTATAAGTGATATGCTTTCTGTTTGATTTTAAGAAAGTGCTATAAAAAAATCGTTTATTACTAGATGTTTACACATCTACCCTGCGATCGGACTCACATTATTATTTTTTTTATTGACATCGGAAATGAATGAATGGCTTTCTAATTGCTACATGACCATGACAGTCAGTCTGTCTGTCTGTCTGCCATGGGTGGACCCCATTCTCCCTCATCCAATTGGTCTGAAACATGGTCCATAGTCTTGTCGTGACTACAGATTAATTTTGGGGTAGTTACGCACAGTCACGGAGTGATCTAAATGTCATTTACCCTCATCCGATCGATCTCAAACTTGGTCGATATACTTGCTGTAAAGAAAGATCAACTTCGACATAGTCACGCGCAGTCACGCATAGTCACGCACAGTCACGGAGTGATTTAAAACCCATTTTCCCTTATCCGATCGATCTAAAACTTGGACGATATACTTGCTGTAAAGAAAGATCAACTGCGACATAGTCACGCGCAGTCACGCACAGTCACGGAGCGATTTAAAACCCATTTTCCCTTATCCGATCGATCTGAAACCTGGTCGATAGACTTGCTGTGAAAAAATATTAACTTTGACATAGTCACGCACAATCACGAAGAGATTAAAACCCTAGTTCCCCTCATCCGATGGATCTGAAACTTTGTCCATAGACTTGTTGTGGTCAAAGATTAATTTTAAGATGGTCACACACTGTCACGCACAGTCACGGAGATATTCAAAACTCATATGCATAAGGAAAGAAATAGCTTTAGAAGGCGGTTTTGACATAATTGAATTGGATTTTTTGTTTTGGATGACACACTGCACTGAATAGTGGCTTCTGCCAATAATTCGTGTTATTCCACGAAAATATTTATCTTCACATCTTAGCTTCTGAACAATATTTCTCTCGTCAGCCCCGATACCTTTGATTTTGGAACACATCTCAAAATATAGTTTCTAAAATAAATATTATTAAATCAAATCAACTTTATATAAACAAGTTTCTCTTCTACTAAAGTAAAATCGGCCTAACAGATCTGTAGGTCATTGCATAATTCGTGGGATTCCCCTAATTAAATTCAAGTAGAAACATTACGTTAGTCTTCAAGGAAAATCCCCAATCTGTCAATGACAATAAGTTCGTAATTCCAAATTTTAAATTATAATTGGAAGTTTTCATCTTGAAGTGTTCAGATACTTCTTTTAGCAAGCAAATATTATAATAATTTTTAATAATTTTCAAATAAATTCAACTATTATCCATACCACTGTCAGTCTAACTTCTCCACATTGATTGTTATTTACTTTTATTAAGTCTTTTCTTTAACAAATTTATTTGCTTTTGTGTTTGGTAAAAGTCAGGTCAGGAGTTCATAATTTTATTTTACATAATTTATAAAATATTTTCGAGCTTTGTAGCTGTTTAGATTTTTTTTTTCAAACATTTCACTTAAAATTTGTCTACACAGTTTTTTGGTTGTTGGTGTTTTTTTTTTTTGTTTTTATTAATTTAATTATATGAAATGTTAAATCCTCTAGGTTGTATGTAAGAAACGAAAAAAAAAAACAATAAAAAAAGCACACACATTCATAAAGTTTTATAAACTTTCTTTATGAGTTTATTTGTTTGTTTATCAACCAATAAATACATGTATGCATGTCCGTTCCTGCAATTGATGGTGTATAAATTTGCAAGTTATGATCTGTGTAGGTGTAGTTTGTTGTCGTAAATATTCAACTCTTTTAAAAAGATAATAATAATAATTGGTTTGAATGACGTAAAGGAAGTTAACAGACAGACAGAGAGATGTACTTACTAACAGCCTCGTTAATGGATATTAAAAATATTGATGTAAAAAAATTAAAAAAAAAAAACAACGCATAACAGAAATTGCGTTATTTCTATTCAATGATGACGCATTTTATACCCTATACCACTACTATCGTCAGGTTATAATTAGTTCGAGATATTGTTTCTATGAAACGAAACGACTCACTATAATTTTATAAGCCGATTTAGTGATATCCATCCGTAGAACCTTCAGTCTGTCTCTGTTGCTGTGAAAACTTTATAATCGAACTTCGGGTAGCAAATCAAAATGTATATGGAGGAAAATTGCTTAGTGACCCTTAAATACCACAATAACGATTGCTATTGAAATTGCTGAAAATCTGAGTTTGCTTAGAACTAGCCGTCATACAAATGTCTCATCTAAATTTAATGACATATGTATAAAGTTTTAAAGAAATCTCCGTCAAATTTGAAGTGTGGTTTTTTCCGCTCTCTCTCATCATTTTCGGATAGATTGAGGGTTAACATCAGATCTGTAAAAAACTGAATTTCGATAGTGGATAAAAGCTAAAAGTGTAGGACCTACAGATTGAAATACTGCACAAAAAAAACAAGTAAGTGTTAAATTCGGCTGTGCCGAATCTTTGATACCCTCCACCTGCGTCTTAAACTCAACATTACACCCAATGCTGAATACGGCTAACACTTTAAAACTGTTGCCGATACTGAAGAAACATTAAATCCGAATACCAATTAAATTTTAAGTTAATTGTTTTTTTTTTGCCAGTTTCTATTATAATTTCTTTTTATAAAAAATAATGATCATGTCCTCTATAGAAAAAAATATTTACTATTCGATTACTAGAGTAGAACACTAATGAAATGCAATTATTAACGGAGTACCGAAAGTTTGATTCCTATTAGAATGTTTTGAAACCTTAGAAACTAACAAATTTTAAAATATTTTTGTCTGAATATGAGTAATATATTAATTTAAGGATACATTTAATACAAAAAAAAAATAAATTACAGAAACAGGTAAGAAACTAAAGATAGAAATTAAAACTTTTAATATTTAATTTTTATTTTTTCAATTTTCATTTTTTGTTTTTGTTTTCGTTTTTCATTTTTTTTTTTTACATTTTTCATTTTTCAGGCTTCTATTTTCAGTTTTCATTTTTATACCCTATACCACTATGTGGTTTGGGTATAATGACTTTCTGCTGCTGTTTGTAACTACCAAAAAATATTTGACCTGGACCCATCATTTATTATACCGATCGGCTCAGAATCACTTTTTGAGTCGTCTTAGTGATGTCCGTCCGTCCGTCTGTGTGTCCATGTAAACCTTGTTATCAAACTACATGTCGCAAATATGAATATATTTTGATGAAATTTGGTATATAAGCTTTTATCGACCATAGGATGAACGCTATTGAAATTGGTGAAAATCGGTCCATGGTCAGACCTAGTCCCCATACAAATGACCCCTATGAAATCGACATAAATTATCATAAGATCCAAATTATCATATAGATGTTAGTAAAATTTGGTTTTGTATGTGTTTATTGTATCCATTAATCAGTAGTCCAAAAATAATCCCTATTGGACAATTCTTTGTCATAGGCCCCAGATAGAGCTGCTTTCCGATCTTTACTTAAACAAAAATATTGCACAGATTTTTCTCAAATTTAGTTTGTGTATATTTTTTCAAAATATAAGTGACTTTACCAAATATGGTCAGGATCGGTCCATTTTTTGAAATAGTCCACATATAAATATAGCACCCGATATGAACTTTTTCATGTCTGCAGTCAAAAAAATTAATAAAAAGGCCAATCAAATTTGGTTTTTCCTTATTTTCTATATCCAGTTAGTTGGACCGAAGAGATAGGGTGTCTTAACCATGGTATAGGGTATCGTATGGTCGGTCTAGACAGACTATAATTTTCTTGTTCAATTTTCGTTTTTCGTTTTTCATTAGGGATTATATTTATACCCTATACCACCACGTGGTTTGGGTATAATGACTTTGTGCTGCTGTTTGTAACTACCAAAAATATTTGACCTAGACCCATCTTTTATTATACCGATCGAATCAGAATCACTATCTGATTCGATTTAACGATGTCTGTCCGTGTGTCCGTCCGTCCGTATGTGTGTCCATGTATAAACCTTGTAATCAAACTGCAGGTCACAAATATGAGTACATTTTGATGAAATTTGGTATATAAGCTTTTATCGGCCATAGGCTTATTGAAATTGGTGAAAATCGGTCCATGTTCAGACCTAGCCCCCATACAAATGACCCCTATGAAATCGACATAAATTGCCATAAGATCCAAATTGTCATATGGATCTTACTCAAATTGGGTTTGTATACGTTTATTACATCCATTAATGAGTAGTCGAAAAATCATCCCTATGGGACAACCCTTACTCATAGGCCCCATGTAGAGCTGCTTCCCGATCTGCACTTAAATCTATCAAAAAAACAAAAATATTGCACTGATTCTTTTCAAATTTTGTTTGTATATATTTTTGCAGAATACAAGAGACCTTACCAAACATGATCAGGATCGGTCCAATTTTAGGCCTAGACCGACTATAATTTTTTTATTACTTGTTTTTCTTTCATATTGGCGATTTTTTGTATTATATCGTGATAACGATAAAAAAAATATATGGCAATACTCCTAACATAGTTCATGGTAGTTGTGTTTGTTGTATTATTGCATCATTTTTTTGTTGGCTTTTTTGAACTGTGAATGTTGTTGTCCAAACATTATGTTCAACCACTAAAATATTACAACAAACACACTGGTATTTTTGTTTTTTTTTAGAGGTGTCGACATATTTTTTGCTCGTATCTAAGCACAATGAAGCCCGATTTAGCCCATTTTCAATACCAAGCTGCTGGGAATTATGGCAAATGACACTATTGTAACCTGACCCAGCAAAATGTTTTTTTTTTTTTTTTTTTTTTTTTTTTGTGAATGAGCGTGATTTCAACAGACAGACGAACAGGCCGACAGACGGACACCGCTATGTCGCATCGAGCTGTGATAAGGATCAATAATATACCTTATAGGGTTGGAAATTAGTTTTGCGATGCGCTACAAACGGAATGACAAACCTATATATACCCTCTGCCATTGAGTTGTGGAGGGTATAAAAAAAGTGTACATAGCTTCAATGATTACACAGTGCAGCAGCCACTATGGGGGGGGGGGGGGGTGGTGAGAAATTCCAAGTCAGTGTGAAAGTACATTATAGAAAAACCTTCGACTTTTTCAGGCAAAACTTTTGTCTTACCTTTTTTATTTGTTTCTTCTTAATCTTGAGTTGGTCGCTTCGTTTTTCAGCTAGCTATGCCTCCAGAAACATTGATGGATTTTCATTTCATTCCTTAGCAATAGCAAATCAAAATGAACTAATTTTATCTAATGAAATGCTAAAAAAAAATTGGCCTAAGAATGCCAAATTTTGGAGGTTTTACTACACTGGGCTAGTACTTTCGCCATGACTTGGAATTACACCACCCCCTCAAGAATAGCAGAATAGCTGTTGTAAAGTGTTATTAACTTAGGTGACTGAGTCATTAGAGGACATTTATTTAAAATAAAAAAATCATGTGAGTCCGATCGCAGGAAGACGTGTAAACATCTAGTAATTGAAGATTTTTGGATGACACTTTTTTAAAATTAAATAGAAAGCATCATCCATGTATCACTTATAGCAAACAACTAAAGGGGCTCTGCTAATATAAAAATATTTATTATTAGTTTTTATTTCAACCGGTTAATTTTTAATTTTTTATTTTTCGTTTTTTATTTTTAATTTTTAATTTTTCATTTTTAATTTTTAATTTTTAATTTTTAATTTTTAATTTTTAATTTTTAATTTTTAATTTTTAATTTTTAATTTTTAATTTTTAATTTTTAATTTTTAATTTTTAATTTTTAATTTTTAATTTTTAATTTTTAATTTTTAATTTTTAATTTTTAATTTTTAATTTTTAATTTTTAATTTTTAATTTTTAATTTTTAATTTTTAATTTTTAATTTTTAATTTTTAATTTTTAATTTTTAATTTTTAATTTTTAATTTTTAATTTTTAATTTTTAATTTTTAATTTTTAATTTTTAATTTTTAATTTTTAATTTTTAATTTTTAATTTTTAATTTTTAATTTTTAATTTTTAATTTTTAATTTTTAATTTTTAATTTTTAATTTTTAATTTTTAATTTTTAATTTTTAATTTTTAATTTTTAATTTTTAATTTTTAATTTTTAATTTTTAATTTTTAATTTTTAATTTTTAATTTTTAATTTTTAATTTTTAATTTTTAATTTTTAATTTTTAATTTTTAATTTTTAATTTTTAATTTTTAATTTTTAATTTTTAATTTTTAATTTTCAATTTTTAATTTTTAATTTTTAATTTTTAATTTTTAATTTTTAATTTTTAATTTTTAATTTCTAATTTTTAATTTTTAATTTTTAATTTTTAATTTTTAATTTTTAATTTTTAATTTTTAATTTTTAATTTTTAATTTTTAATTTTTAATTTTTAATTTATAATTTTTAATTTTTAATTTTTAATTTTTAATTTTTAATTTTTAATTTTTAATTTTTAATTTTTAATTTTTTATTTTTCATTTTTAATTTTTAATTTTTAATTTTTAATTTTTAATTTTTAATTTTTAATTTTTAATTTTTAATTTTTAATTTTTAATTTTTAATTATTAATTTTTAATTTTTAATTTTTAATTTTTAATTTTTAATTTTTAATTTTTAATTTTTAATTTTTAATTTTTAATTTTTAATTTTTAATTTTTAATTTTTAATTTTTAATTTTTAATTTTTAATTTTTAATTTTTAATTTTTAATTTTTAATTTTTAATTTTTAATTTTTAATTTTTAATTTTTAATTTTTAATTTTTAATTTTTAATTTTTAATTTTTAATTTTTAATTTTTAATTTTTAATTTTTAATTTTTAATTTTTAATTTTTAATTTTTAATTTTTAATTTTTAATTTTTAATTTTTAATTTTTAATTTTTAATTTTTAATTTTTAATTTTTAATTTTTAATTTTTAATTTTTAATTTTTAATTTTTAATTTTTAATTTTTAATTTTTAATTTTTAATTTTTAATTTTTAATTTTTAATTTTTAATTTTTAATTTTTAATTTTTAATTTTGAATTTTTAATTTTTAATTTTTAATTTTTAATTTTTAATTTTTAATTTTTAATTTTTAATTTTTAATTTTTAATTTTTAATTTTTAATTTTTAATTTTTAATTTTTAATTTTTAATTTTTAATTTTTAATTTTTAATTTTTAATTTTTAATTTTTAATTTTTAATTTTTAATTTTTAATTTTTAATTTTTAATTTTTAATTTTTAATTTTTAATTTTTAATTTTTAATTTTTAATTTTTAATTTTTAATTTTTAATTTTTAATTTTTAATTTTTAATTTTTAATTTTTAATTTTTAATTTTTAATTTTTAATTTTTAATTTTTAATTTTTAATTTATAATTTTTAATTTTTAATTTTTAATTTTTAATTTTTAATTTTTAATTTTTAATTTTTTCTTTTTAATTTTTCATTTTTTATTTTTCATTTGTCATTTTTAAATTTTTAATTTTTTAGTTTTTTTTTTTCATTTATTATTTTTAATTTTCTATTTTTCATTTTTTATTTTTCATTTTTTATGTTTCATTTTTTATTTTTAATTCTTCATTTTTCATTTTTCATTTTTCATTTTCAATAAGTCGCATCGATTTTGTATTACGTCTCACACGTTACGCTGTTTTTGTGATTGTATTTTGAAATATAAATTTACCCGCCTGCGCGTATAGATGTTCACACATCAAAAATAATTAATTTGTATATTCGCTTTTTTGACCTTAATATGACCTTAAATGGTTCTTTCACATATCAAAGACATAATAATGTTAGTAATTCTTATTTAGATCTTATTCGGATCTCAAAGTTATCTCCGGGGACAGATGGTATGCCAGCACTTGTGCTGAAACAGTGCTCTTCGACGCTAGCTAGTACGTTGGCCAACCTTTTCAGCTATTCCTACCATGCAGGAAGGTTACCTAGGTTACCTCTTTCTAAAAGGTTACCAATACCCAACCAATCCATCAAAACGGTAAGGCTAATAACCCTGAAAATTATCGTCTAATTGCAATCTGCTCTGCGTTCTTAAAAACGATAGGGGTCATGATTAATTATCATTTTGTCGAATATTTAGCGGCCAACTTACTTGTAAATGATCGACAGTATGGCTTCCGTAGATCTGGTTCTTCTTTCCGAGCCCTGTAATCGATATATTCACAATTTTTGGTAAAGTAAAGTGGTCACAATAGACATTTCCAAGACGTTCAATCGCGTGTGCTATGGTGCATTAATATCAAAGCTTATTGCATTTGGGTCGTCAGTTATTTATCTCGATTTATATCAAGTTTTCTCACAATCCGCATAATACGTACTGTTATTGATAGGGTCTAATCCAATGAGTTGGAGCTTAATGCAGATGACAGCAACATTTGTTATTCATTTTACTTCAATTGTAGTCCAAGCGTTTATAGGTCGGTGGGCAAAAGACTGATAACGAACGACACACTCAATCAAGACACGGTAACAATCTCGGAGTGTGGGGTAAAGCGAGAAGGGTTGATTTTAATGGGCAGAAGATTCAATGATGTTTGTCGAGCCGTAGGGCTTTGGATTCAACAATGTCATCTATATAGTATACATCTCTGATATAGATATTGAGCAATCGGGCAGTCTTGATGTTCTAGGCATGAGAATTAATGGGATATCCGTTTTTCAAGTGTCGAAGAAAGCATGCAAGTGTATTGGTTTTCTAAAACGGTGCAAAAATTATTTCACTCCTTCTGATCTCCTTAAAGTCTGTACGACCTACGTCCGACCAAAAATGGAATACAACTCTAATATATGGGTAGGAGCTTCAAAGTCTATTAAGGAGCTACTGTACCTTGTACAAAGGGCATTCGATGGTGCTCAATAACCGCAGTTGGAACATCGTCGGTATGTGGGTTGTGTTCTTTAAATACTACCATGGGAAATGTCCTTCTGAGATAAGCGAACTCATTCCATGAGCACTAGTTTCAGTTCGCTCTAGTCTATTGTCCAATTGACCGCACAACGCATTACATAAAAAATTCGTTCCCCAAAGTTCCTCTAATAAATCAAATATTCACAAACTACTCCGTATTTCCTCCTTTTCATAACCTATTTTCCTGAAATCAACTAAATGCACTGCATGCATGTTGGTTAATAAAAGATAAAAAATTCGAATGAAAAATTGTACCAGAGACAAAATTTATATACAGTGACTCCATAAAATATTCGCTCACTAGTATTTTATTATTGAATAAAATGTAAACTTTATAATATTATACGTTTCTTTATTAAAACTATTATTATTCATAATAGTTCTATTAATCAAAACAACTTAAATAACTATTGTTTTCCAACTTTAATAAATAATTACTAAATTTTAGAGTGATCGATGGATTATGTTCAGCTTCAAAAAGTATTCGCTCATTATATTTATAACACAAATTTTTATTGCAAATAAGTTACGTAAAATAGTTAAAATATTTGTGATAAATCGTAGTATGAAATTGGTTTTTGAAATATTACAGTTTTAAATTGATTTATTGTTATTGAAAGTTCATTATGGAACGAAAGCAAAGTGAAGCAACAGAGCTTGAAATAAAAATTATATTAAAGTTTCGTAAAGAAAGAAACCCTATCTACGAAATAGGCAGAAGTGTGAAGAGACAGACATTCCCCAAGTAATCACTTAAAAAAACGTAATAGATCAGATTGACCTTAACAGTTAACGTGAAAGAAAACCGCATAGAAAAAGTACTTCCAAGTTGACTTAGTAAATAAGAGCAGGATATAAATACTTATAACAAATTGTCCAATGTGCTTTATGAAGCAGCTGGTTTCCATGGAAAGTAATGTTACTGTTTGTCAAAACTTACAAAAACAATCCTATGGAGATTTAGAATTAGTTAATATTTACTAGAGGACTCCTGCTGCTCTGCAGCATTATATTATATTGTATTATATTAATGTTTATAATATAATACGAAAATTTGCCAAGAGAAGTTAACGTACAGTAATGCCAAAATATGCCAAGAGAAGTTAACGTACAGTAAAAGTAAAGTTGATTGTCCACGCATAACTTTCCTCAAACTCAACGAATTTGCCAAGAGAAGTTAACGTACAGTAATGCCAAAATATGCCAAGATAAGTTAACGTACAGTAAAAGTAAAGTTGATTCTCCACACATAACTTTCCTCAAACCCAACGAATTTAAGCAGTTAATAGCTCAAAAGAAGGAGCTTGATCCACTGAGTGTTCTTGGACCTATGTCAACAGCCTACGTTAATTAGAACTCTAGTTATAGAGGTTTGAGAGAAGAAAAATATTGAAAAAAATCTTGAATGCAAAGGTTATTCATAAATTCTTTTAATATATAAGATTATCAAATGAGAGTATATTTAATATCTTTGGATCAGACGGAAGCATAATGGTCTATAGCGCGATTCAGTAACTTCTTTTAACGATAATCGAATCGTTAAAAAAGAAAACAACTAAACTATCGATTTTGGTATTCAGTAAAATTTTTAAACGATATTCGCTATTGTTAAAGTCAGCTGTTGTTTTTATCTAAACGACAACAATTTTTGTGTTGTTTATTCAATCGTTAAAAAGTTAAATTTTTAGGTTGAAATGTCGTCATACATAAATAAAAATCATAAAATAACGAAAATATTTTGCTTTTATTATAAAAACTTTTTATATAAATAAAAAAATTATAGGCTAGGCGATTTCTTGTGACCGATGTTTTGTTCTACCGTTTTATCCCGATTATAACCAAACATATATTATTTGAAAGGTATTTCTTTTTAGCGGTTTTGCAGTTTTACAGATTTTTTAATTTTTTCCTTTATTTTTAATAAATTGCATTCAAAGTTGCTACTAACACATGCATAAAATTATACAATGCTATGTGTGTGTTTATTAAATTTGTTAATGTGTTTGTAATACAAATGAGTTTGTTTTTTGTGTTGATTTGTGAATTGACTATAATTGATTAGCATACCTTTAGGGTCTTTCTTAAATAAAAAAAAAAAAATTTCCTAGAATTTGCACTTGAATTTCGAGGGCTGGAATCTACTAGTTCAAATAAATAAACAAAAATATTAATAAAAAATAAAGAAATTAAACATAAACATAAAATCATCCTGTCAAACAAGGAGGGGTTTTTTTCTATTCTTCTTTGTGTTTTTCACTTATTTTGACAGAGATGCCACTCGTTTACAATTTAAATATAGAAAAATAGATTTGTCGACTATCGTTTAGGTGTAGTTAGTGAATCACTTAATCGTTAGTGCAATCAACAATTGCTGTCGATATATTTTGCGATTGTCGGATCGCTAAAATTTACAGATCCGCACTACTGGTGTCAGAAAAATACATAGAGGAAAGAATATAATCATATGCCAGCTGTTAAGCTTTGTAAAGGTTCGGTTCTTGTTTGGGGCTAAATTAGTATCAAAAGTGTAAGAAAACTATATTTTATGGATGAACTCATGGACTGTGCAGGGAATATATTAAGACTATAAAAGAAAATTTACCAAGTAGAGGAGAAAAAATTAGATTGCAAACCGATAATATTTTTACACAAGTTAATGATCCCAAACATAATGCGTAATGGTCCAAAATGAGTTGAATACCCATCTTAATCACCAGATATCAGTACCATTGAAATTTTAGGGAGTCGACTTGAAAGGAATATAAGAACATATCTATAATATTAATAGGCTAGGCGATTTCTTGTGACCGATGTTTTGTTCTACCGCTTTATCCTGTTTTTAACCAAACGTATATTATTTGAAAGATTTTTCTTTTTAGCCGTTTTGCTGATTTACAGATTTTTAAATTTTTTCCTTTATTTTGAGTAAATTGCATTTAAATTTACTACTAACACTGACATAAAATTATACAATGTATGTGTGTGTTTGTTAAATTTGTTAATGTGTTTATAATAAAAATGAGTTTGTTTTTTGTGTTGATTCGTGAATTGGCTATAATTGATTAGCATACCTTTAGGGTCTGTATTTAATGAAAAATAACACATTTCCTAGAATTTGCACTCGAATTTCGAGGGCTGGAATCT